>CM057931.1:3198367-3632060 GCA_030141595.1 Chydorus sphaericus
GCTGCTGTTTGTCTTCTTCAAAATGTAAGAACTGGGTAAGACCTTGATACAAGTTCTAAAACACAAAAAATATATATTTTTTTTGCTTGTGACACAACAAATTTATATTACTCTTTAAAAAAAATGGAAAATCTGCATATTAATAACCAACCTTTCAATTTTTCTAGGATCTACCCGACCACTTAAAGCTTAAAATAGCGGCTGAAATGAATTTGACGGAAACGGTTTTCGTGGCACTAAATTCAGAAAAAGGTGATGAAAGCTTTGAGAACAGTACCATGTTTCGTATACGTTGGTTTACTCCTGAATGTGAAGTACAATTGTGTGGTCACGTAAGTGTTTAAATTACATACAACTTACTATTCTAGATTTCCGTTTAATATTAAAATATGAATTTAGGCCACTCTTGCCGCCGCTGCAGTTATATTCGATAAATACGGTAGGTATCTGTCCCGAATGTTTGCCATTTAAGAACGACATATTTAAAATGCTCATCAATTAAAACAAGGCAACAAATCTAAAACGATCGAGTTTCAAACTTCAAGTGGAATATTTCTTCGAGCTTCTAGAGATGAGACTTCATCAATCACTCTCGATTTCCCTTTGAATGCGCCATCGCCTTATGAAGCTGAGAATCGTCAAGAAATAATAAACATTTCAGTGGGTGATTTCGAAGTTCTAGACGTTCAATTTTCGACTTCAACAAAGTATCTTGTCGTCCGTCTAGCAGATAAATATTCTCGGTGAGATCTAGCATACATGTAAATTAGTGAATGAATAAAATGAATCCAAAATACTTTGTAATTTTTAGAAAAGACTTGGAAAGCTTATCGCCATCTACACAAGATATGCTATCCGTTGAGGATGGCAGTACTTTTGAGAACATCGTTGTGACCGTTCGTGGAAATTTAGAAAGCGAAGGTTACGATTTCTACAGCCGCTGTTTCGCTCCGTGGGTTGGCCTTCCGGAGGATCCTGTGTGCGGATCCGCACATACCGTTTTAGGCCCCACTTTGGAAAGGCGGTAAATGGAAAGTCCGAATTTAAAGGTATAAAACCAATTAACCTTTTTCGTAGACGAATAACTATAATACTCTTTGATGGTCGTTGAATACAGCTCGTCAGTGCTCCAAGCGCGGAGGAGACCTGGACCGTCAGGATCATCAACGATCGCGTGGAACTTACCGGAAAAGTGGCACACGTTCTCGAGGGAACAATGCGCATTCAATAAATAAAGTGTCACAGACTTTAGTTCGCCCACTTCCAAACTACAAATTTCGGTGATTGGTACACGAAACAGTGTTTTAGAATGTATATTAGAAGTTCCAATAATTTGAAATTGGATATTAGTAGGTAAAAATAAATAAACGAAGAATTAAATTAAAATTTTTAACTGTTAAAATGTATTGATTCGTACCTACAAATTCAATATGAAAAGGGAAAAACTCACATGATAAAAAGTTGAAACATGAACCGATAATTTTCAGGTCTCAAATGAAGGTCCAAGAAAATGTGCAACAATTTTTTTAGGAAAGTGTCGGAAGCTCATAAATGTAAAAAAAAAAGAATTGTGTCTATTCTTCAGTTGAAAATTCTAGAATAACGTCTGACAAATCAACAGCGGAGCAGCAATCTTTTCCATTCGTCTCTTCAATTACTTGAGCCACTTCGTTGGTTTGGTTTTTATTCGAGCAAAATCGTTTTAGGACCCCTGTAATATAAAAAATAAAAATGTAAAAAAATATTGACACTCAATTATTTGCAACTTCTATTCTCCTTTATTTATTTATCACCTTCAACATTTCTCATCAGCTCTTTCTGTTCTTCATCTTTCTGCCGTTGTTTTTCTCCTTCCATAGCTTTTAATCCGCCGTGGTACCTGTAAGGTTATAAAATCGTGTTTTAAAAAATTAATTTAAAAAATAATAATATGAGTTACCAAGCTTTAGCACATGCCCGATCATTTTCCCGAATAGGTCGGTCATCCAAGAATGTAAGATTTTCCTGTTTTCAAATTTCAGTTAGAATTTTTTTCAAGTCTTAAACATTTTATGATGATTTACGCATTGTAGAATCAGTTGAGTCCGGTACGGGTCGATTTCCCGAACGACGGGATTGCCGTGCAGATAGAGAACGCGGAGCTCAGTCGTATGTTTCAATACGTCCATTACTCTTTGTGCATCACTCAGCTTGTTTCGACTGATGTCTAGAGTATTGAGACTTGGGCACAATTTCAAGGATTGGATGCAATCTGCCTCAATCGCATCGTCCAGCTTATTATGACCGATGTAAAGAGTAGACAAATTGGGAAGATTTTCTAAAGGGCTCGTTCGACGAATCTGGTTATGTGATACATCCAGTATGACTAGCTCTTGTAGCTCGTCGATACCGTCCAAGTTTGTCAAAGAGTTGTTTTGGAGAAAGAGACATTTGAGAGTTGTTTTCATTTGGAACAACCCCGTTCCGATCTCTGTCAGGTGATTGTGATCCAGCCATAAAGAGCGAAGGTTGGTGTACTCTTCTAGCGATTCGATGCACTTAAAACCTACAATTAATTTAAAATTTCTATTTATTCTCTTTAAAAGAAGAGTTTTAAAAATAGTTTACCTTGGTATTGAAGGTAGAGGACCTCATTCAAATATGGGGTCTGATATAATCCGTGCTTCCGGCAATGATCCTTTAACCACTTGACGGTCAGCCTTTTGCGTAATTGAGTTCAGTAATAGATATTCCTATTAGTTTAAAAAACCGTATAGCATACCTGGGAAATAAGTGCGATTTTTCATCCTCTTTATTAAGTGACGACTCCCGGACACCTTCTTCCACGATTTCCATTTCGTCCAGAACGACGGACGTTCTGGCGAGCGTGATAAGAACGCATATTGATCTAACAAGAGTCCCTGCGGGAGTCCCGCCGTCGGAGCAAACAAAAGTTTAAATGCAGAGTTGGTATACGTATGGGAAAAATGTTTTCATCTGTCAATAATAAGGGTTTTCCGTATACCTCATAATAAATTTATGGTAAAGCAATAACTAAGTTGATACATTATGTAAAGAAGGGCGAGCGTGTTTCATTAAAAATTAAAAATATCCCAGTTTTAATCTGTAGCATCATAATACGGTATTATGATTTTAGGTGTTGGGTATAAGTATTATTAATACCCAACACCTAAAATGATGAAATGAGTTAAATAATGAGACTTTAACTTTGGCTCGCAATTATATGTATATTAAACACATTTAACAGCATTTTCCACAGAGAAACAGACTTCTATATTTAAAACGGAAAAATATACAAATTGCACTATTGAACCATTTGGGCTACTTCAGTCATGTCAGGAGCACGACCGATCCAATGTAAGAATCCGTAAGGACCAAAAGAAGAGCCGCATCTGACATCGATCCTTCCTGTATCATATACAAGAATCAAATCTCGTCGCTTAAAAAAATAAAATAAAATGAAAACAAAATATTCACCATAATCTTAAATCAAAGAGGAACTGTTGCCAAACTCCTTGAACGCGGCGACTCCAAGAGGCATCCGGCGAGACGAAAAATCCGCGAGTTGCGCTCCTGGCCATAAGGGTGTACCGATCTACTTTACTCCCGTGGTCCATGGTGATGGATCTCACCGTGTTGATATTTCTAGAGTAGTCAGCAACAGAAATTAAACCACAATCATAAAAATCCATTCAGCGAAAACCAAGATGCTAAGAAGATTTCATCGGATGGACAACTTTGTTTATAGGACGTGAGATTTATTACCTAATAGTCAAGATCATGACGCGCGGCATGGATTGTAAGTTGGCCATGATCTTGTCAAAACGCTGCGCAGCTTGGTCTTGCATATATTCAAGGTCTTTATCAGAGAGTTGATTCAAGCTGGACCAAGTGAGTGACTGATTTACCAAGGGCCTCTGCAGGAGCATCTCGGCGAATAAAACGTATTCTAATAGTAAAGAGATTTGAACTTGGAATCAGTCAATTCTAATATTAAAAAAAATGAAATCAAGTTTGGTAAAGGGGTAAATAAAAGGCCCAACAAAGTTGTCGTTCACGAAAAATCCTTCTTGGCTCCTCCCCTCATCGGAAGGCACACGCAATCCATCAATCAACAAATATACCTAAAAATCAGCATGAGCTGAGGAGGCATAGCTCGGAAATTGTCGAACATTCTATCATGAACCTCTTCCATCTGCATTCGTATAGGAGCGCGCTCCTCCTGGAGACATATTAGCCCACTCTTTTTTAAAAGCCTTTCGAGGGCCATTCTTATCGTAAAAGAGCTCAAAGACCCGACTAACAGCATCCGGTTCTGTGGGCCAAGGCGGGGCCTGAAACCCATCGCTGGGACATGGCCATGCAGAACAAACGGTAATCTAATAGTAAAATAAGTAAGCCCTCTCTTCCGTAATGATGGATCCTTCGGACTAAAATATAAGTAGTAAACAAATAATAAGGAATATTATACTGACCGACGACACCGAGCTCGGTGGCATGCTGTTTCATTCCGTAATGATCATTACGAACGATGGAAGACCAAAGGCGGCACAGCGATTGGCGAACTTTGAGCGGAAGCTCCTCGTAGAGACCGTGATCAAGCAGAACTAACTGCGCTTCGTTTTTCTTACCACGTCGAATCAAAACTATGAAAGAGATGATAGATGAATATTTTGTTTCTTATATTTGATGAGTAGAAATCAGTACTGTTGCCTGGATGAGGATCAGCATGAACGAATCCTGTGTGGAAGATTTGCTCTGCAAAAGCTTCGACCAATTTGTAGCTGATTTCCGGAAGGGAATAGTTCTCCTTTTTGAGTGCCTCAACATCACTGATTTTAATACCGTTGATGAATTCGGTAGTCAATACTCTCTATTAAATGATAAATTAATGAAAAAAATGTTGACAAGCTAAGCGGGAAAAATTAAAACCTTGCTCGTTAGGTCCCAGATAACTTTCGGCACATAGACATAAGGACAGATTAGACTAATTCTTTGGCACATCTTTCGCCGTTATGACCCTCATTCACAAAATCGAGCTCTTTGGCCAATGTCTCTTTTAAATCCTGCAAATATACAATGATAAAATATACGACTTCACATAATACTAAACAATAGACTTCACTACTCGAAGAACCCATTTGAAGGCGAATTTTGGGTGCATCCAGCCTATCAATTCCAATAACAGTTCTAGCGTGTATATGTCACCGATGAATCTATCTTGGAGATCAATGTACTGTACTTTAACCGCAACTTCTTTCCCGTTTAAATCTCGCGCTCGGAATACCTACGATTAAATTGGAAGCACAAAAATTGAAATTCAATATTCATACAAAATAATTTTATAACAAAAGGTTACTTGAGCTAGACTTGCGGCAGCAATGGGCTCTTCGTCAAAGGACTGAAAAAGTTCATGATGGCTCTTTCCAAATTCTTCCTGAAATAAATTTTCCACCTCCGTGGCTCCACGAGAAAGGCACTTATCTTGAAGAACTTTAAGAGTATCTAGATACTCTTTGGGAAGAATATGATTCATTGAGACGAGGCCTTGCCCTAGCTTGATGTACAATCCTCCGTTCTTCAAACAAGCCGCTAAAATACGATCAGCGGCTCTTTGATGCACCTCCTTCAATCGAGTAATGTACTCCTCTGAGTCCTCATTCAAACCCCTTCCAGAGTACCAGTAATCAATTGATATAATGGTGCCAATAGTAAATGACCTAAAAATAATTTCATGAAAGGTAAGCTGTTAGAGCAAAGCAATATATCATATTAACATACCTAATGAATCTTCCTACACCTTGAACAGTTACTTTGGCCTTCCTGCGATCTTGATTGCTTGCTGTAGAATACCAGATTCCTGGGATGGCAACAATCATTCCACCAACAACTAAGCCAAACTTTTTTCTGGAGCTCATTTCTTTTTTGGCTACTGATGTTCCAGTACTGTTCCATCTTACAGCTGGGATACCAGTAGATTTTGATTGAAATCGAACCACGGATGATCTATGTGAATTTGAAAAGAAAGTCCGAAAACGATTCGAGCAATTTTTATTCATGACACTAGCTGAGGAGTAGACTCGGAGAAAAAAAGGACTGCGAAAACTCGAGTAGAATGTCGCCATTGTAGTAAAATAATCTTGTGAACACTTTTTTTCAAAGAAACAACGAATAATTAATACTCAATTCGAAACAGCTAGCATGTCAACATTATGTAACAATAGGAAGAAAACGAAGAGAGAGAAAATTCACGCTCCCGCAGTGAGCTCGCAAGTCACTTCTGAGCGTCGTCTGCTACAAAACCAAAACAAAGCTAGTTGCCGGCAGTCTCGCGGCACGAGTATTTCTCTTTCAGTGTAAAATTCGACATAAGTAGTTAAAATATTCAATCTTTAAAAATGTTTCTCACTCTTTTACGTGGAAGAAATAACAAATTTCTCTGTCACTCGTCCAAATACGTTCTCTGGCCCTCCTTTTCTTGCTGCTATTCTGTGGAAAGTCAGCAGCAGAAGCAAGACGAAAAACAAGAGAAATACAAGCAGAGACTAAACAAAGATATTGAACGAATAGAAAGAGTCTCAAAACGTCTTCAAGCTGGTCATGCTGTCGGCAAAACCAAATGGAAATTCTACTTGGAAGACTTTGTTTTCAAGAATTTGAGTCCTGACAATGTGCCACCAAGTTATCAGATGGTGTTTCGTAGTCCTTTAGAAATGTTTGCCAACTTCAGTATATTAGGAGCTGGAATTCTGGTATGATATTTAACAGTACATTTTTCTTTATTTCAATACCTTAATTAAATTAACCCATACAGTCTGTCTATGCTCCATTATATACGGCATACATATCGATCACCCCCGGAGCGCAATTTCCGTTCGAGAACAGTGAAATGATTGGCTTGGGTATCGGATCACTTGCGACCGTCTGCATGCTCTACTTCATCTGTCTTCAGGTTCCTCTTCGTGTTTACTTCTCTGAAGAAGACAAAAAGTTCCGCATTTATATGCCGACTTTCATTCCGTGGGGCACTCATGTGCGGTCGAAGTTGGCCCAGGAGAGTTCCTCCCGCCGGCCGGTCAACATCCATATTTTCCCTGGAGACAGATGCAGCACATTCATATACCAACGGGACGCAAGATGCTCATTCAGGAAGAAAATTTTTCTTTACCAGTGTACTACAATATATTGATGGGTTACACGAAGTAAATATAATAATGATCGTAAAATTCATCAACATGATCGTAGATTACATCACCAGGTGACGAGAGAAAGTGTGTGTGTTTTTAATAGTAGAGAATTAAGACAAAAGTAATTAACACGCACCTCTTTTTGAGTATTTGGTGCACCAACGGAAAAAAATAAGTATTAATAAGCATATAACAAAAAAGAATCGAGTATAATAAGGCACGTGATTCTGACAAGATGGAAAAAAGTTTAAGCAAGAAATGATTAAGTCGTGAAGATAGACGTAAGTTCGTAATGATAAACTCTTTTTTGGCCTCTTTCGGATTTCATAGATATTTTTCAACTCGATTCCGAGTTGCTTGCAGAGAGTAGTTCCTTTTGGCTTAAAACGCTGGAAGAGTGATTCAATCTCCTAGAACTAAATTGAAAAAATCCTTGTCATCGCACTATTCTTATTTTGGAAAAAAATATAGATCTTACTTTCTTTGTTTGGATTCTTCAAAAGCCTGCAATATCTCATTCTCAATCACTTTGAATTGATTACGAGCGGCTTCTGCGGCGGCTTCGTCACCGCGCAGCTCCGCTTCCGTGATGGACGCCCGGAGCTCCCTCAGTTGGTCCCTGTGCAACAGGATGGCGCTTGCTTCATCCTAAATTGTGAATCCAGTAAAAAATGAATGCACGATCGATTAAAAAATTTTAGAAACTCAGATTCAACCTTTCGTTTGTGGACGCTCAAGTGAACAAGTAAAGCCGCCATTTCTAAAGGCTCGCTGAATCCATTCCTGAGAGGTACGCTCCGGAATCCGCGTCGAAGGCATAACAGCTAGAGTTAAAAAATAAAAATAATAAGATGCATTCTAGCTCAAAGTATAACTTAAAATCTTACTGGGTAAGTAGCTTGTGCTATAAGATTAGCGTCGTTAAACATATCTGTGAGAGATGAAGACTTTGTTACGAAACGGGTCTTTTGACCTTGCTAAAATATAAGATACCTATGTCATATACAGCGAATCGTATAAGAGCCAGAGATGGGCATGATACATCCAGCTCAAAACATTCATCCCACACTGGATTAAATCCATTGTCAGCTATGAATAAAGAATACCAGTTTTTAATCTACAATTAATTATTTTTTAAAAATAAAGATGAAGGCGAGTCTTACTGATTGTCCTGGTAGTGTGCTTATTGCTGACTATATCTTGGTTCGTCCCAATAACTTCAATCTCCACCAACGGACTTACGATCCCTCTCTTGGATTTAGTCAGATGACGAGCGGCAATAACCTATTCCATATCATCGATTGAGTTTAGATTTAAGCAATACAGTATTAACAATTCAGAGCAGCAGTTACCCTAATGGTTAGGATGAGAGGCTCTTCATCCGCTGGAGGACTGTTTATTCCGTAATAAGGATTGTAGTCGCTCTTCAGCATGAATTCAGGTTTCAGGACGTACCCACATCTACCGTTCTGAAGGAATTTCCCTTCGTTAATTTGCATATATTTATCTAAATAGCAGAAAAAGAATTATTACTATCGAAAACCTTTTGACTTTTGAAACTATGATTAATCCTCACCAGGAGTTTGATAGTTTAGAGCGACCATTTGGCATCCAACATTCCAAAACGGTACTGGGTTATAGTTGCTCGAATCAATGCGCTGGCCTTTAGGATAAACTCTACTAAACATAACCTAAATAAAATAGAGGAATGATATTTAAACTTTTGTAAGATAACTAATGAAGAGTATTCATACTTGATGATACCACACAAAGAATTTGTGTTCTATGAGCATAATCTTTTCCGCCCTCTGTTCCGGGAAAGATGACATTTCTTGAGGGTTCCTTCCATCTCGCAATATTCGATCCTGATTGAACGCAACAGCACGGCAGTAGACGATCATATCGGATAGTTCTTTGGCTATCCTCCAATGCATCTCAATCTCACGATGCATATTATCTCGATCCGTGTACCTCTGTGCAACTCTCCTAAAAACCCAAACGATTTTATAGATTAATTCAATAAAAGTAAGAATTTTTCAACATCTTACTTTATCGTATTGCACCATTCGATTGCATCCTCTTTTGTTTCGACACCCAGCTCAATCAAGTGGGCCTGATTAGCTGGTTTGATCCGGAGGCGCCATTCAGGAGTATTTGGCTTCCGATTTGAAGTTGTTGACTGAGTAGCTAAGCTAGACATGCTGTTACTGCTAGTCATAGACACACCACTGAGAGAGACATTATCTCCGCCTAAACCGGATACCGGTGGTGTTGCAAAGGGGACAACTTCCACCTGGGCACCGGTTACGTCGAAACTGCCTTTTTGGAGACTCCCCAACGGCATCACATCACCAGACTGCGTAAAAGCAAATTATAAAACTAATTATTGAGCCAACTTGAGTGAGAAAAATTGAGTAGTACTGTCTGATTGAGCATCTCTTGAGTAATGTCAATCTCTTGAGTGTAATTGGCCGGAAAGAGTAGCTGGCGCCGTCCACCGTAATCACCCCTCCACCATCCTCCATCATCCTTCTTAACATTGTAGATTATTGCATGTTTACAGAAACAGAGCTCATCCTCGTTTTTGCTGCGGAAGTCGTATATCGCCTTCACTGTGACCTAATAAAATTAATAATACTTTTAGCCGATATTCTTTATGATCATGCAAATTAAGGTTTTTACCCCAGTTAGAGTGGCAGGGTCCATATACCCGGTCGATCCATCCTCATTTTCCTGATGTGGGTTCTATAGATTTAAAAAAATATAACCGTTATAAACACGATAAAACTAGTAAGGAAAAAACACAATTAAAGGAAGCAGGCCAATAGATTTTCCAGGTCATACTGGTAAAATGCTGTGCACGTCATCTGATCAGGATCTTTGAAGTGATTTAGAATTACAAACGTAGCACATCACAGAGAGAAATTAGATCATTCCATCTAAATGAGGGAATATAGACATCGTGAAAGCACCATTTCAGTCGATAGCTTGCCGCGGCGTTAGAAATGACGCGCAAAGTGGTACTGTAACAATCTTTTAAGTTTAGGAATCTTTTATTGAATTAACCCCATTTATATGCACAGATTTTCTTCTTTGCAACCTGCTGTTTCATAATCTCAAAAACTGTCGAGGCCCGCCCGCAGTTCCAGGGCGGATTCAACACTGATCCACTCCAGTTGAACAACTTTTCACCAAATGTTAAATCAGACATTATTGAAGCTAAAGTAAGTCTACACAGTATTCAATTTCCAAATCCTAAATATTGACATCCTTTACAATGGACACAGCCAATAATTAACTTATTGGACCCCAATAACAACCAAGTGCTTCATTCACAAACTGAATTGGAGCTCCCTCCTTCTTTCATCCCCATGGTAACCAATTACTTTTCTCCTTGGACTTTATGGCCCTATCTGAACCCGCAAATGTTCTCCAATCTCAACCAAGACGGCTTCCCTAACGACCAGACTGTTCCTCTAGCAAATGTTGTTCCCAATGCCCTCCCTAATACAAATTTCAACGAGAACTCTTCTGACGATAAACAGAATTTTAAGATGGATTTTCCATTCCAAGTATCTGATGAAGTAGAGGTGAACAATTTTTGTATAATAGCAGTATACGATGTACCAAATGCTAATATCGACTTCTTTTCAGGGCAATGGAACAGACGAAATCAAAACCCTGAGTACAATATCCAACAGCAGTAACACGATGGTCGACATGCAAAGGTCCAGCCCTTCTGTTATTATTCAAAACGATTCCAAAAAAGAAATCGGAGACCGAGTTAAGCGTCAAGTTCTACAAGATCCCAATCCGGTAATTTAAGTTAAAAAAAAAAAAAAGACGACGATACAAATTAAATATTTTAAATGTGATAGGCGGACGTGTTCAGTACCAATATTAACAACGGAGTTTTCCTAGGTGACAACGCAAACTACGATACCGATATCAACGATCCGAACAGTAACCCAGAAACCATTCCAGTCGACTATCCAGATTATAAAAATTATAAATAAAAATTCTTTCACTTGATAGAACATGTTCTCCAAGAGACAAATATGTGAACTATTGAATAGGTCACTAATAAATATTTTTTAAAGAGACTTACGATGACTCTTTGACGAACAATTTCCTCTGTGACCGGATACCGGAGACGGACTTTGCGATAGAGCGGATGTTTCTCGTAATAAGTCACCAGGTCGATAAGGCTCTCGAATTGGGCAGTACCTATGATAAATAAGCGTCCATCCTGCTTGATACGACAATGTTTGATTTTTCCTTCCGCTCTGTAATGTAAAAAAACAACAACACAAGATTCTAGAATTAACAGGGACAGACTTAAGTGCAATTCATTATTACCGGAATGAAATAGAAAAGGTGTTAAGCTCGCGTTCGCTAGGCCGCACTAAAAAGGCACCGTCTCTTGGAATCCAGCGCAAGAGATCTTCCGCTTTGGCCCGCGATGTCGATGGATGATACCAATCCTTGCTCTCGTGAGTGCAAGGCTGAGGCACTGGTCGATTAAGAATTATGCAGAAACCCTATGTATAGTATTAAATTTATACCAAACATGCGCGATTAAACAAAATTTAAATAGTAGGAGAAAACAATTACTGGGCTCCGCAAAGGGTGAGATCGATAGTGATTAATCAGGCTATATAAACTATCGAAACAATTGGGCTCGATCAAATAATACCTGTAAAGAAAAACAAATTAATTAATTAAACATAATTCATTTTTTAAATTGGGTTATTTAAATATACTTTGTTCGACCCCACTCTTGCCGCGTCCGAATGTGACAATGATGGACTTGCCCCTGACGCCAAAACGAAAGAGAGAAATCCCCAACAAAATTACCGCTCTTGCGGACTAAAAAGGCACCATCACCCAAAGTTGGACCATGTTGAAGCAATAGATCCTCGGCTCGATCCCGTCCGCCCGACAAACGCCCGTGAAACCATTCCTCACCAAAATGAAGCTCGTATTCTGGAACACCCTACACACAAAAATATATGACATATCGAATCTACTGTCCATGTATTATGCAATACTTCTTTAAGGCGTCTTTGGGCAGTTTCCGATTCGTCTTCATCGTCCGCTTCTTCCGGATCGTTCTCTTCGGGATGCACTTCGGTATAATACATTTTCGAATTCGCCAGAACGAAAAAGTGTGGAGCCCACTCTCGTTCCAGCTGATCCTCCAAAAAGAGGATTCCGTTCTTTTCAGAATTGGATAGGTCCATGTCTCCGACGACATCAACTACAGGAGGGGTGGGAGGTGGAGCTGCGGGTACTAAGGCGCTCGTGCTACTCTCGTCAAAGCTATTAAAGGAGCCATCCTCTGGAAGCTTTTTGTGCTTGATAAGGATCTTGCGGCGGAGGACTAGAGGAGAAGGCATTGCTTCCATGTTCCGGTCACCCATAGGCATGGTTAAAAGCATTGGACCGAGGACCTCTTCGAAGAGCTTGGCCATTTTACGCTGCTGAGGAAGAGAGCAGTGGTCTTCGATAGAGAGGATGACGGGGAATTCAGAAAATGTAAAAGCGTGCTCTTTAATTGTTTTAATGACGTCAATAAAACGGATCTTGCTCGTGATGGTGTGGCCGTGATAGATGAAAGGTGCCCTAATATATTTTAGGGTCATTAATTTTCATAGATGTAATGATCCAGGCAATTAACTTTACCCATCGGGTCCATCCCAGCAGTCCAACTCGATACAGCGGCAGCCTTGATTCAAACAGCGAGTATAGGCTTCTACGCTCGAGATGCTAGAAAACTGATCCCCCGTTAGGTAACTAATGAAAGGATCAAGCGAGATTAAGTCTCAGATAAATATAAATTTATATGAGGAAAACCGTACGTGTTGTGGGAGGAAGCAATCCAGTAGTGGGAAAGAGGCTGACTCATATCCTGATTAACAACGCTATGCCTGGCATCCCAAAGCTCATTGTGTTGCGAAAAAAGGAAGCACATAAACTAAATATAGTAAAAATTAAAATTAAATGAATTTCCATTCTTCATATCCTTAAATAATAAAATCGTCTGAACCTCGTTGATTGTAAAATATGGTTCCTCATCGGGCTCAGCAGTTCGTCTGATATCCTGCGTAAAAACGCTCATAAACTGTTTTAACTTTTCTATGTCTTCCAGCTCCGGATCTCCGTGTTGTTGTTGAACGATAAATGCTTGAACTTCTTGTGGAGTAAGCGTTTTACCATCGGCAGAATACTCCCGAAAGTAAGTTTGGAAAACCTGATTTCATAAAACGATAGAAAATGAAACTCTTGAGTTGAGGAAAAGGGCAATACTCTAGAGAATAACAAGTTACCCTATCATCGAAGATGAGAATGTGGTACAGAGACGCAAACTCGTCAAAAGCGAGCTCCCCCATTTTGCGTTTATCAACTTCTTGAAAGGCCTCCTTTAACTTTTGTTTCGTCATTTGACAGTTGACTTGAGGGAGAAAAGCTTTGACATCCTTAAGAGTCACTGTCGTTCGCTCGCCAATGGCCATCTCAGAGAACTCTTTCCAAAGCCAGCGCTCCATTTGAAGAGGGTATGAGGATCCGATCGTTTCTTTCGCAAGGTATCGTAAACCTTTTACCCAGAGGTCGCACTCGCTCTTTGAAAGGGCTACAAGGACCAAAGTATCATAAATGAAAAAAAACTTGAATATTGCATAAATAAATATAATAATACCGCCTATTGAAAGGGTTTTCAGTCGAAAATCTTGGCCATAGTATACAACATAGCAGCGGTTTTCTTCAAAGCGACGGGCATCGTCAGGCCAACGGTCAAAGTCTCGAGATGGAGAATTACGCCCAGGTCTAACTTCTTTAACTTCTCTTAAGTCAACTGCAAAATAGAAAAGAGAAGTTACAATAATTTTCCATCTAAAATTTAATACTGTAAAAAAGTCTTTATACCAGCTCCTTCGTAGACATTCTTCTTGCTCATGGGCTTGTACCACACTACTTGACGAGTCTCTTTCTTGACTGCAAGTATTCGTCTGTCTGGATGTTTCTTCTGGAAGAATTTTGTCACCTAAAAATCATAAAATTAGTCTTGTTCTTCAATAGATATTTTAAGACAACACAGTGATCTCTTACCACAGTCCCTCTCTCTAATTGGCATATGATATGTTCCATTTCAGGGAGAGGCAAGCCTTCAGGGACTGCTCCTTCGTTATTGGCACACTGGACCACTGCACTCATGTTAGATGAAGACAAAGGCCGTGCTAACATTCTAATTTGATGGAACAGCGATGCCGAAAGCCGATATGATGGACATTGATGCTTACAGTTCCGATAAGGAAACGGCGAGTAATTATTCACCAAAACATGAAATCGACTCCTTGTTTTATTACAACTAGCTATTACTTCGTAGTGGCTATTCGTAGCACTTTTTTAACTTGAAAAAAGACAAGAAGTGAAAACATATTAGCTCAAACTATTCACAAACCTATTAGCACAAAGTATACAAATACAACATTTGGCACTCCAAAGAAGGGAGAATTCAAACAATTGCTTTTAGGGAGCAGAAGCAATAGACTCCTCGTTTTTGACAGCAAAAAGGTAGTGAAAAACAGCTGACAGTGGCGCGCTTCAGCGGCCGAGTTGGACTACACCCCTGGGTGGAGCTGTCAAACACCCCACCGAGAAAAAAAAGGAGCTCTCGCCTATTTGTTATATTGTAAACGTACGTCATGAAGCGGTATAGGAGAAGAAAGGCACTGAGCTATGCCCCAAATAGAAATTTATTCAGGTTGGCATTAGTATTCACGGCATCAATACCTCCTCGTTGAAAATCAGCTATGCTGCTTTGTTTGTTAAAATTTTATTGTCAACTTTAAATAGGATTTTATTGATTGAGATTGATGACAAAACACAACGAGCGCATGAAACAATAACAATATCAAGGAAAATTATAATCATGCCCGTATTTAGTTTGGATACTGCTGCTTCATCAGCGTACTCATTGTTCATGGAAATATACCCACGTACTATGTACATAGTCTGAGTCAGTTTTATTTACTTGGGATTACTCCCGCTCATCGAAGTAATTGCATGGATCCAAGGGAGTAATGACCAAAGAAAAGAGTCTAAGAAAAAAAAAGTCGTTTTTTTAGGGAACCAAAACAGCTGGGTCACCAATTTTCGCATTAGACGCCTTGCCGGCGTGTCGATCGATTCACATCCGACGATCAACATCTATTAGATTGATTGCGTTACACTGCAACGTTGGGTATAAAAAAAAGTATAGGGAAAGAACTCACGCCTGGATCTATTCGTGCTTAGGGAAGAAGCGGATGGATGATATCCCGCAACTCTTTTGGATTGGGGGCGAGGAAAACAAAAACAAAGCGCAAAACAAACAGAAAAAAATACACACACCATTATATCCAAGGACTGTAAGCGATAAAAAGCCGCTTGCTCTTCCCGGTTTATCGGCATCCACATACACATAACAGCGCATCTCTTAACATCGACATAATTGTGTTTAGGATATCCGAGCTATTTTTTCTCTCTTTCTCGATACTCTCTTTTGTTCTGAGCTCAGAATCTTTTTACTTCTAATGCAATCTTAATTCTATTTCCTGTCTCTAACCCGGAAAAATGTATCCGCAGTCTTGTAGAATAATCAAACCAACCAAATGATTGAACGTAATTGCAAATTACCGCCCATCATTATTGTTTCATTAGCACAAGCTTCGCCATTAGTAATTAAGCAAAAAAAAGTCCGAGTTTGGTTTTCAGAAGGAGATTTCAGTTGTTATCTGAAATAAATCAATTTGTTTTAAAATGATGACGTTAAATTTAGGCATAGGTGAGTGGGAAAACGAATTGAAAAGGAGACCAAGAGAGGAATGATGACGCTAGCCTTATATAAAATAAGCCTGCTACCGGACAATGGTAGTCGCCTCCTAAAAAAGCCTTACGATCGACTCCCAACTGATTTGAACGTCATTCCCGCACGTAATAATAGGCAGCGATAGGTTCATTGGGTGCTCCCATTTTTCTCCGGCAAAGAATAGAATCGATTAGGGAAATAGACGAATGGACTACACGGTGCATTCTGCACTATACATTGCTAAATTTATCGATGCATGGTCACTAATTATCCATGACCTAAATTAATAAAATCAATACCAAATGATAAAATATTTATCCATTAAGTGTATTAAGAGAATGAAGATCAGATAAAATAAGAATAAATAGACACGTACACATAGCTACTTGAATAACTACTGAAAGAAATAAGGCGACCGAATTATTTGGACGATTGAAGAAGGATGACGACATAACTCGCAACCAGGCCCAAGATAGTAAGTAAAATTGAAGAGCTGATGGTGTAGAGATCCAGAGGAGATGCAGCCAAAGTATCCCGCTGCTGCAGTCGACCGTTTAGAACAACCAGGACGTCTCGATCGCTGATCGGTATGATATCCCAGTATTTGCTCAGATTCAAAGTCAACGTATTTCTGATTAGAAGAGATTTTTCGTGAACTTTAGCCGACAGGAGAGTGCAAGAAATGAGGCGAAAAACGAATGCGCTTAGATTAGTCACGAAACTCCACATCTTGACTTGATGAATAATCTTGGAGTTGGGGACGGCATTGCTTGTCCATTGAAACAAAGTAGAGTAGAGGAGAACGCAAATCATAAAGAGGGATACACCGTGACCGGCTGCAATGAGCTTTCCAAAGAGTCGATTCGCACGTCCCACCATGGCTGCGACATTCTCAAACCGCATCCAAAGATGACGAACGGAATCTCCGAAACTTTCCTCTTCTCCCGTTGTCTTCTCCAATCCTAAAATGCAGCTCCTCGCGGTTTTACCTTCAGTACTTATTTTTCTAAAAGTAGTCAAGTGGGTGAAGAGAGCAATACAGTCACCATTAAGCCGGCAGATTGCAAGAGATTGGTGGTAATAGACGAATGCCGGAACGAAATCAATCATAGTGAAAAGGATCCATTTGAAGACGCATGCCATGATGTGAATCGTCGCTAGAACGGGGAATGTAAAAGTTTTGACGAGGGTCGGATAGGAGGAGAGAAGGTAGTTTGCATCCGGGTGATAGCAGATATCTATGGCGAGGCTCACCAACGCAACAATTGTATTGAGGATGTAAGCAAAGTACATCATATTGTGGGTGTTTTTCGACTTGCAAATCCGAATGGTTGTTATCATCTCCGTCTCCAGTTCACTCCAATCCTGAAAGAAGGCCATGTACTCCTTCCTGTTTAATAGATAACAAACCATTGTCATAACAGTAAGAGGCAGAGTGGTGAACCAGATAAGGTGGGGCACGATGACATGAATGCTATCCATAAAAGTGATCGCGATGATGAGTTGAACCAGCTCAAAGATCGTGACCGAGATCAAAAGTAGCAAGACGATCCCGATACTGATATAACGGATGAAGGAAAGGACACGATTTCCTGAACTGCATGGAGTGATCCAATCTAGAAGGATCCCACCTCTACATGTGAGTTTCCAAAGAGGTCGTAGAGTTTCCTCTAAATGGATGTTTTTAAGACAATTTTCAGCTTCCGGAGCCGTTTTTCCGCTGAGTTCGAGCAGCATCACTTTTTCCTCCAAATGTGAACGATGCTCTTTTTGCATTAACGCGCAATATTAGCGTTCAAAACTAACTGAAAGTGCGTGTTACCCTGCAACTGCGTGTTTCATCAAAAGCAGCCACAGAAAGTCGTTCGATTTTGCATTCAATGCACTTTACTTATGTAAAAGAGAGTGTGTATGCCGTATACACTATTTGTTGCATACTAAATGATAATCGGTTTCTGTAAAATGAAAACTGGACAGGGCTGACCGGCTGATATTATCGCCTCTTTCAAAGTGGAGGCGCGTTTTCCCCCACACCAATAATGAATGAGTTTATAAAATAGACACGTGTTACATAAATGTCTCAACAGCTATTCGCTTTATATTTATAACAACTTTTTAAAAAGTACTATATAGAACATTAAATTCAGGTTTCAGTACCGGTGGATGTTTATAATAGATGATTGCGCATATTTTTAAAATTATTATTATTGTCAACCATTCAAAATTTCAAAAGGCGAGTACCTTGTACATTAAAATAATTATTTTAAGATGATGATGAACCTTAAGTTTATTTAGATTGAAGAAGAATGGCGACGTAACTTCCAATAATTCCCATGATGCTAAGTAGGATAGGACGAGTTTATGTTGTAGAGATCCAGAGGAGATGCCGCTAAAGTATCTCGTTGTTGTAAGCGACTGTTGAAAAGAATCAAGACGTCTCGGTCTTTGATGGGAATCAAGTCCAAATATTGACTAAGATGCCAAGTCATCGTATTCCTGATTCTTATAGAATTCTGCTGCACTCTTGCAGCTAAAAGCGTGCAAGAGGTGAGCCGGAATGTGTATGCGATTAAATTAGTCAGGAAACTACCCATCTTAACTGGTCCGTAATTAACTGATGTGAAATCGTAGGTCAAATGATAGAGAGACTCGTAGAATAGAATGCACATCATGAAAAGAATAGAGGCATGGCCGATGAGGATTAGTCTGCCGAAGAGTTGATTAGCTCGTCCCACCATGAGTGCTACATTCTCGAAACGTGTCCACAGATGACGAGTGGACATGCTCAAGTCTTTTTTCTCCTCCGTTATTGTTATTTTCGAACCAATAAAGGGATTGTTATCTTTATTAGGGACATTCTCACTTGGGACTAAACGACAGAAGATGGAGATGAGATCCTTTTCAATACGCTTTAGTGCCAAAGATTGGTGGTAAAAGACAAAAGCCGGGACTAAGTCATTCAAAGAAAAGAAAATCCATTGAAAGATGACGGCAGTAATGTGGATGATAGCCAAAGTCGGAAACTTCAAATTTTTTATAAGGATCGGATAGGAAGATATAAGATAGGATCCGTTAGGATGATAACAGATATCCACAATGAAACTTATAGAAGAGGCGGTTGCTATGAGAATGTAGGCGGAATAAATAAAATGATGGATTTTTCTCGACTTGTAGATCTTCGGCTCCAGTCTGGCCCAATCTTGAAAGAAAGTTATATAAGCCTGACGATTGAAAATGTAACACAGCATTGTCATGACCGGGAGAGGTGTTACTGAAAGCCAAATGAGATTGAGTACAATGGAATGCATTCTTTCCATCGTCCCGATTCCGAAAAAGAGTTGGATCAGTTCGAAGACCATGATGAAACTCAATAGGAGAAAGACGGCAGTAATGCTAAGGTAGCGAATGGTGGCTATGATCACATTTTCTTTTTTGATCGGATCGTGCAGCCAGTCGAGTAAGATACCAGTTTTGCAGGTAAGTATCCATAAGGGTTGAAGTGTTTTCTCCAAGGAACTGTTCCCAAACTTCTCTGATGGAAAAATTGTAGCGCTCGCCTTTTTTCCCATTTATGATAATGTAGGCCTATATTACTCCTTCCCATTTATTTAAGCAGCACATTACTCAGTTTTCGGTGTAAAGAGGAACATTTTTTCACCGGTGATACAACAGGCTCTTTATTCTTTGGGTGCGGACATTATGTTTAGCTTCACTGTTTTATTTTGTAATAAAAAAAAAAGAAAAAGAAAAAAGAAAACACACTGTGCACTACCACGATCGATTAAAAAACTTTTTTTTAAATAGTTGTTCAAATGTAGCCTTATTTATAATAGCATGTAAAAGGTAGGCTGTATTAGCGTGTTGTCAGTTTCAGAAGTTGCTAATCTCTGTCGAAAGAGGATGAACAAGACTTTCTGACCACTAAGTACATTAGAAACTGCCTTACTGGAGACATGTTTTCAAATTGGTTGTATTTATAATCGAATTTTCCAATTTAAAAGTAGATGATATAACGTAGTAGGTCAGGGCGGTTTGTGTGGTTCCGCTCTCTTTCCTCTTGATGGAAGCGATCTTGACACAGCGCACGCATCCCATAAATCATTACCTTCTCGAGATTACAACGTACCTTATAACTTGTACCGTGCGCTCCTTGTTAGCTATTTTAGATAGAGATTCCCTTAAGTTATTTAAAGTGATTAGCGATTGCCTTATTCATGATCATTCATTGGGTTTTTGGTGTCTTTAGTACATAGAATGGAGATCTCGACAACGAAGAGTATTTGAAACGAAAATAAACAAGTGAGCGGGAAAATCGAACTGAAAATCACATTTCGATCGATACATCGTTCGTAGTTTTAAATTATGCATCGCTATAATGGCAAGGTTTTCTTTTAAATGTAGTGTCAAAATCGTATCGGACTTGTATCCTGTTATTAATGTCACCATTCCAGAAAGATAGCACGTTATTTCAATGTTCGGTTTCGCGTCTGTTATTACAAGCTTCAAAATGAACTCTGCTATTGTGTCAAAGAAAGTTTTACAAAATATACATGTGGACTTTTTGTTGCATACTGAATGATAATCGGTATCTGTAAAATGAAGCCTGCATGATGGGCAAGGCGGATATTATATCGTCTCTTTCAAAAGGAAGGTGGTTTCCACCTCGCCCAAAATTCCATCAAGTAGATGCGTTTTACATCAATGTCAGGTAACATTAATTCACTCTATATTTATAACAGCTTTTCTCTTTTTTCAGAATATTGGATTCCAGTTCCAAGTAGCTTTTCCTTATTCATTAGTAAATGAATGTACAATTTTTGCGTAGGTTTTTCTAGAATTTTTTTTGCTTTGCTATTTGTCTTGAGATTCATTTTGAGATCATGATATTTACGATCGATATAAGAGGTTCATCTAGATTGTAGGAGGATGATGACGTAGCTAGCAATTAGGCCCAGTATGCTAAGTAGTATTGACGAAGTGATGTTGTAGAGATCCAGAGGAGATGCGGCCAAAATGTCTCGCTGCTGCAACCGACTGTTGAAAAGGACCAAGACATATCGGTCCCTGGTTGAAATCGAATCCAAGTATTGACTGAAATACCATGCCATCGTATTCTTGATTCTTACAGAACTTTGGTGTACTCTTGCCGACAAAAGAGTGCAAGAAATGATTCGGAAAGTAAATGCCACCAAGTTAGTCACGAAACTACCCATTCTAACTGGTCCGTAGGTGATCGAAGGGTAATCGTTGGTCAGGTGATGCAAGGTTTCGTAGAGTAGAATGCACATCATAAAGAGAATTGAGGCATGACCAACTAAAATTAGCCTACCGAAGAGTTGATTAGCTCGTCCCACCAAGAGTGCTACATTCTCGAAACGTCTCCACAGAAGATGGATGGATGGGTTCGAACCTTTCTTCCCCTCAGTAATGATGATATTCTGACGTAAAGGTAGTTGACTAAAGAAGGTAATCAGATCTTTTTCGAGACAGTTAAGGGCCAAAGATTGGTGGTAAAAGACGAAAGCCGGGACCAAGTCGTTCAAAGAAAAGAAAATCCATTGGAAGATGATGGCTGAAATATGAATGATAGCCAGAATCGGGAAAGTTAAAGTTTCTTTAAGGGTCGAGTAGGAGGATAGGAGGAAGGATCCATGTGGATGATAGTAGATATCCGTAATAAGGCTTATCAAAGACGCAATTATTATGAGAATGTAGGCAAAATACATAAAACGATGAGTGTCTTTGGAGTTGCAGATGTTTTTGCCTTTGATCAACTCTGCCTCAAGTTCGATCCAATCTTGGAAAAATGTTATGTAAGTCTTCCTATTGAATATATAGCACATCATCGTCATAACTGAGGGAGGCATTGTCGTGAACCAAATAAGGTTGAGTATGATGGAATGAATTCTGTCCATTGTCCCGATTCCGAAACAGAGTTGAACCAGTTCGAAGATCATGACGGAACTTAGTAGAAGAAAAACTGCAGAAATGCTGAATAAGCGAAGAGTTGCAACGATCCGACGCTCTTTCTTGACGATCGGATGCATCCAATCGAATAGGATACCAGTTCTGCAGGTTAGAATCCATAAGGGTCGAAGTGTTTTCTCCAAGGAAATGTTCTCAGATTTCTCTGATGGAAGAACTTTAGTACCCCTTTGAAGAACCATATTGACTAGATCGTTTCAGCAGTACACTACACAGTGCTGCGAGTTCAAATAGAAACTGAAGTGCCCATCAAATAAAATAAGCTCTCGAGACGCTACATCGTCCTTAATTTCATTATTTACGATGTATCACTTAAAAAGCATATTTTATTGATACACTAGAGCGTGTTCTATTACGTGCACATCGTTAGAAGTGATCTTAAACAATTTATTATCATGAATAACACATTTGCAGGGTTATTAATCAATTAAAATTTGGGATGGGGTATTTGATGGTCCTTCTTTAAAATAGTACATTGGCCAATTTTCTAACACGCTTAGCGTTTAGAATACCGTACTGATAACAGAAAAAGAAAATAGGTTGATATTTCTTCAGTGAATAAACACACCGCCCCCGAAAAGAATTGCATCATAAAGTAGGAATCGAGTCGGAGGCGCAGCACATAAATGTCTGAATAGGAAACTCAATGTAGAACCTAGAGATCGCCAGTTGGTCTCTAAGTAATCAGCTGTTGCTTTATTCATGAGCTTCACCAATGGGTTTCGCTTAGAGATCACGCAACAAGACCAAATGAAAACAAGTGAGGATAAACAGTATAATAATAATGAGAATGAAAGTGAATATCGATCGAACAAACGTTACATAATAATGCTGAAAAGACTACTCATGTCCTAAGTGCGCAATGCGTACAATATCTCATTATGTCTTGATTGAAGAATAATTGGGCCTTTTGTTCAATTTGCGCTTTCAAAGTTTGGGTAGGACTCGAGGACTTCTGGCGAAAGCAGTCTTGCATTCAAATGCATTAGCTACATCAACCGCATTAATGAAGCGGCTTGAAATGCTAGCAAACTTTATCACATATTCTGGAAGCCATATTTTTCATGAATAGGCTTAAAAAGTAATCGCAAAGTTTTCGTCTCCTATTTAAAATATGTAAAACTTTGCGCTCTTTTCTTTTAAAAAGTGAGTTCGCCTACGGTTCTACGGTAGCTAGATCTTCATTATATTTGCATAAAGTTCTTTCCTGAAAGCAGGCTGCGACCTGTGTCGGAAAGAGCCCCAACTTTGTGAGCCTTATACGTGGTGTCATGAACTTTAATCATAGTTTTTAATGGCGCAATAGGAACACCACTTTATTTTCCCGAGAGAAATTTGTAGGAACATGAACAAAGGGGCTTATAACAGTAAACTTTTTTGTTATACTGTTTTATAGGCATGTACATACTATGGTCTACTGGGCCTGTTCCTCTGAGAACTCATCATTCCGACTATGTAAGGATAAGGATCATTTTCTAGGAAATGTATGCTAAAGAAATTGAACTCAATTTAATTCACTTGCACCGAACTCACTTTAGTATTCTAGACGTGGGATGTAACAAGTGAAGAGCACATTTTGCATAATTAAATTTTTTTCCAGCTGACAGGCGTTGAGGCGACTGTTTATTTCGTATTCATAAAAAAAACCGCTAAACGCCACCTGTCGCTTGTCAACTAGAAGTAGAAATTGAAACTCCATGACGACCAAACGGCACGTTTCAATATCGTCTGCTAATGTCTTGTAAACACTGTTTATCGCTCCTCGGTCGTTACTTGTTCAATGTGTCAAACTACATGTTGCACTCATTATTTCTAATTATTGGTCAACTTTTCTTAGTCAAATTAGAGAATAGTGGCTTTTAAGCTTTGACTCAGTTTATTTCGAAGAAGTGTCGAGACCTCGTCAAGATGCCACGGGGAAGAAAACGTGGCTCTTCGGTCCCATCAGCAAGTACGTCTGCAGGGTCTTCCAGAGTGTCCAAGGCAACTGTAAGTTTTTAATTCCCAGTCATTTTAGCAGCATGGATGTAGTGCTTCTCAATAAAGTTATACTTTCTGTTGCCATTTTGTTTCAAATGTAGAAGGCAGCATCTACGAGCAGGGCCAAGAAGATCAAGCTCGAACCCCAGGCAGAATCTTCATCCATCTTTGCATCTGAAGAAGTAGTGTTTGGCTCAAATTTTGATGTATTTCAAGAAGTCATTGTAGAGGATGAGATTCAAGAAATCAATGTTGAGAGTTCATCCAACTCTCCAGTGTCTGGCACCAATGACATTTATTCCAATGAGAATTCTGTCAGTTCATACGCTGCCTCTGAATCATTCAACAAATACTGGACAAGAGAGGATCTTACTCCTTCCAAAGATCTCCCTGATAACCTCTTCATGGAAAATGAAGAAGAAATCAATTCTTTTGGTTTGGACCCTACAGCTGATGTCAATGTCAGTCTTAATGATGGAGCTGGCTTTGGCTTGACTACCCTCTTCCCTATTAAAGAAGAACCCTGTGAGAATGAAGAAGCCAAACCGGGGGATAATGCAGTCGAGAAAAACGTGAAGAAAGCGACTCGGCGCAAGATAAAACAAGAGCCAAACGACAGCGACGCAGCCCCAAAGTATTATACCCTTTCATACATATAACTTTTCGTTGATATTATCTCTCATTCATAATGGCCCTTTCTTCTTTTAATATGGAATACATTAGGGTTCAGATGATGTCGTTATACGAAGAACAGATGCTGTTCCGACAGCTGCGCCAACAAGCAGAGAGAAACGCTTTGAATCCAGAGCTAAGACGACTCTACCGCAAACTATCCTTGCGGAATACAAAGCGCTCAGTCGGAGAGGAACCGTTCAATTTTGATCGGCTGGTAGCCAAACTGGCGGGGCAAGAATGGTCCTGCCCTATCAGCAGGAACAACAGCCAACCTAAAGTAGTCGGTGTCTCTAACGTACTGGATCGTTTCCAGAAAGGCGTCCCATCTGGATCCGCAGCCAGTGATTCGCGGCTCAATATTTCCTTCCGCATGCGGCTCTTTGGTAGTCCAGAGGATCTGATCCCACCCTCCATAGTCAGCCCATATACGGGAAGGTACATATCGATCCGAAATATTTGCATATTTTTAAGTATCTCAAAGTCATCGTCGCGGAGCTTTTCATTGTTTTCTTTTTGTTTTCGGTTTTTGTGATTGGCAGGGCACTCAAGCCATTCATCCGGAGGGATTACGAATCCCGGCCGCTGAAATTGCGTCTGCTGCAAGAGATTCGGAGCAAGTGCACCAATCCGGAAATTAGAAACGCGGCTCCGAAACCCATCGACTACGTCTACGTTCAACCCCACCACATCCCGGCTGTCAACGCCATTTGCAAAGAGTTCTTCTGGGCCGGAATTGACGGTAAGTGCTTCCTTTCTCTTTGCGCTCTCTATTCTAATCCCTTATGATCCCCTTTTTGTTTGGTTTAAAATTCAGTTAGCGAGTGTTTGGAATATCCGGATTTTAGCTGCGTCGTCCTCTACGGGCATGTTGTGGTCGCCTTCGCCTTTATGGTTCCTGACGTTTCTTATAATGAAGCCTACGTTTCGTACATTTTCACTCATCCAGAATGGCGTGGAGCTGGCATTGCCAAATTCATGCTATACCACTTAATCCAGGTAAATCAACCAAATTTCTTTACACACTACATCTCTAAATTGACTAACAAATTTATGTGTATAGAGTTGCATGGGGAAAGATGTGACACTGCACGTTTCGGCCACCAATTCGGCACTGAATCTCTACCACCAGTTTGGATTCAAGGTTCAGGAGTTTGTAGTGGATTTCTACGACAAGTACTTTCCGGCGGATTCGACACAGTGCAAGCACGCTTTCTTCATGCGCTTGACTCGGTGACGATCCTGTATACGGCTTTCGAAACCGTTCATCTTAAAGTGCCTATACTACTCTCATAGGCATATCCATCATAAATAAATGTGCAAAAATAAAAAAAAAAATATTGAGCAGCTATATATTGAATGGAAATAGAGAGACAGATTCCTTTTTTGTTTTTCTTTTTTTGTTTGTCATGAAGTAGACTTCCCTGCTGTGTGAGGAAGTGGCATTGGAGGTTGACTCCATCCATCTCTAGTCGAGGTCGGATCGATATATATTTCTGGAGGGCGGAAAAGGGCCCAATCTTGTTTGAAAGAAATATAGCCTCCTGGATTAGGCCAGCAGTTGTGTGCCGATCAATCACAAGTAGCAAGGCACAGCAGAGCTCAGAATCCAGGCAAAAGATGATGTATTGATCATACACGGTATATAATACGATAAAGATAAAGAGGGATAGAGACGAGAGAGAATATAAGAAGGAAATGGGTCCGGATAATTCGGATGTGATATCAACGAGTGCAGAGCAATATGCCTTGCGGTAAAGGTCAACTGGAGGAACAGGAGAAGGAAGCAGCTATTTATGAAATTCGTGTGTTATTATTATTACAATGAGAATCCGGTTAGGACTCGGCTGGAGGCAACGGAAGTGCCGAAGGGATCTGCTCGTCCACCGAGAAACACGGATACGTTTCCTTTTGTAGAGCTTCAAATATCTCTTCCGGAAGCAATGCCGGGCAATCGTTCAATCCAGTGTTCATCTATACATTACAATTTTTTTTAATGTTTAGATATTCATAAGTATAATAATTATTATTCGTTACCCGGAAGCTTGCAGCCATGAGAGCTCCGGATGAGAGGGCACAGCGACTAGCCGTTTTGAATTCGCCAGTTACCTCTTGGTCTCCATCACCGCACATGCCATGAACCTGTCCGTGGAGGCTCCCGGCACTCAATTCCAAACTTTGTGGACCAACGCGTAACTCGAGGTCTGCACCGGGCAGCCGAACGAGAACGTGATGGTGACGGTCAGACTCGTCTTTCAAGCGTTCCACTATGACAAGGAACTGATTCCCGTCGTGGATTCGGATCCTTGTCACATCTTCCGTGATCCCATTGACGGAGACCTCCCCCGAAGGCTCTACGTCAATAACGTCCTTCTCTAGAGTGACCCTGACGCTCATGTTACTCCGCCCATCGTCGCCGGACACGGTCACGGCATACTTCTTCGGCTCGGCCGTCACCAAGTGTGGGCAGCCGTTCAGGGAATAGTCGTATTCTACCCCATCAAAAGTTCGGATCCATTCCAATCCGACTGTGCAACTCATCCGCGGAGCTGGATGATGAAAAGCTGAAAGGTTCCATCTCAACTTGTCCTCCGTCCTGTTGAGCAATAGGCGATAGCTCCGATCTACATCCATCAGATGAGTTTCGGCGGAAGAGCCGTTTCCGTAAAGCATCCGGAGACTCACCCTGTATCCATCTTCCTCATCCGTACAGTTGCTCATCATTTCCACCTCATCCATGGTGTCGTTCATACCCGAGAAGAAGTCAATCGTGTCTTCGTGACTTTGCCGGATGAGTGCGGAAGCAGAAAGAGTGACAGAAATAACGGGCTCATCCGGCGCATAAATGGCGCGGTAAGAGATATGACCATCAGGTCCGGCTCCTGCTTCCGTCTCCAAACGGAGATTCGGTCCTATAGAATGGATACTTCTCGTCTCGTTGGCCGTGACCGTAGCGTTCCTACTAGCCCCTTTATCCGGCATCCGGCTGACGAAACTTACGACGTATGGTCGGATGTGGCAGGCAGCCAGTTGGGTGGATTCATCTGGCGGATACCAGATTAAGGATCGAGCCGATATGTTGAAGATTAAAGGGATGTGGAATTGAGAGCTCATATCCACTCCAACGGCGATCCCGTTGCCGCTGGATGGAAGCTCTACGCGCACTTCTCCCTTCCATTGAGCAGCCAAAGCGGCCGTAACGTTGATCTCTGCCGGAGAGCGGATTAGTCCCTGAGCGGAAACCATTAAAGAGAGACTCGAGCGTAATTGAACGGGCAGGCCCAGCTCGGTTGGAAAAGCCTCTCTCCAGTTCTGGAGCTGAACGAACTTGGCCAGCTTCCCCTGCCAATGGTGCAGCAAGATGGCCCATTGGGGAATCTTAGTGCCGGCCAGTTCTTCTAGACTGAAGAAGACGTGAGCCCCAAGTATCTTCAAATGGAGCAACCCAACCGAATCTTGATGGTCTTCTTTCTCTTCTTTTTCCACTGCTGGACCGTGTCGGAAAAAGTCATCCAGCAGATTGATGGAATTAGCTAGCGTCGGGTTCTCTTTTTTGTTGCCAGTTGCAGTGGCAGTCATTTTAACTGCGGAGGACGAATGGGCACCAAAGAGTCGCCTCCACTGCTCATCCATGTTGTAATTCCAAATCTCTATTTGAAGCGGATTGGATCGTTGGGGAGCCACTTCTTCCGCGCCGCTCGTCGTTTGATGATGGTGAGAGTAGAGCTGATAGCCCATAAAAGCAGGGGCGGAGGAGTGCTGCACTCGCCATATAGATCCGTGCGATAACAGTCCCATGACCTCTGCGAAACGGCCGGCAGAGTGGACCACATCAGAGGGAGTCGAAGGACGGATCATGTCCATCACTTGTCGAGCTCTGTTACTACAGCTCGATCTGACGGGAAACGATAAAAATAAAAATCGTAAAAGAAGATAGTCGTTATAAGTGGACTCACGTGCTGCTTTTGCTGGATGAAAGAGAGTGAATGAGGTTATAGGTAAACGCGTGAACTTGACGGTTCGGCTCGAACCAAGTCCTATAGGCCATTCTCTTCCAGACAGACAGAGGGGTATTGTCGTGAAAAAGTAGGGTCCTGATGGCCGCCATCCGGATTTCCGGACGCTCAGCTACATTATCAGCCAATGAAGCTAGTAGAGGCAGCACCTTTTGTGTCCCAAGAAAAAAAATCATTTATAGAATCAGCTGGATTTTAAAGAAAAAGTAAAAGAAGGAGAACTGACCTTATCCAAAGATGAATCCATGAGGCGATCCAAAGCGAGAACAGCTGCGATCCTTTCAGCCGGATTTTCTCCTCGGATGTACGGGACTAGAAGGAGTAAGACATCGTCCGTCCCGAGGATCCCAAGGGCGGTAATGACGGCCACCCTATCCGATGCTGAGTGAGCTTTATTAGTAAGCTCTCGTACTGCGAGCGGAAGAAAGTCATCCGTGATAATCCTCGAATCTGGATGACATACGGTCTCTTGCCGGACGCAGGCCGAGTGAAGCAATTCCGCCGAAATGGCCAGGGCCGTCATGCGCAAAGATTTGGAGAGCGTCGGCTGGATTACGTCCTGTCAAGTGCATATTGCACATAGAAAGAAGCAGTTTTGAATTATTTTCGTGGAAGACGAAAGGAATATAACGACTCAAAGGGGACGCTAGCGGACAAAGTTATGAAGACAGCTAACTCTATTGGGTAACGTTATTTTATTTGTTTGTATACGTACAACGAATCGCTGAAGGAGAGGAAGGCCCGCTGAACGTACGGCCAAACCAGTAGAGACCAAGGCCCAGAGGGCTCGTCCACTTTGAAGCTCCCCTTCCACAATGAGATCCAGGATGAAAGAGGCGGCCGGAAGGCTGTCACCACTCGATCCCGCGACGCAGTCGATAAATAAGTCCCTTTGAAGATAGGTCGGAGTTTGACGACTCCCTTTTTCATTTTATTACTCACTCGGCAGAAATCGAGTTGTGTCTCAACAAACCTGCTGCTGCTGCTCTTGACAGAAGGATCGGGATTCGTCTGCCTTTCCTGCCGGCGGGATCCTTTGAATTGGAGCCACGTTCGACGTAACTGGGCAGAATCCAGGCGTGAGAGGAGACGAATGGCACGGCTCAGCCTCTCGGGACCCGCTTCCTTACGGTCCTCATCCTCCCCCAATTGGAGCGGAAGATCCTTCAGAACCCTTTCAAACTCTTCAGCACTACACAATACGAGAAATAAAAAAAGAAAGAGATGACAATAGCACCCCCATTTCCAGTTTATTTACACGCGTTCTCTCTTCCGGAATAAAAGAAAAGTGGGGGCTTTTATATATTATTGGTACCTGACTGGATGATGATCTCGTTCATCTGTCACATCGAAATTTAGAGAATCCACGGCTCTCGGCTGATTCAAAGGCGGCAATAAATCGTGGATCTGGCCGCGTGACGTGAGGACGAGTCGGACGGATTCTTCGGCCCGGAACTTGGTCAATTCAGGGAATAAGAAGGAGGCGGAAATACCGCCTTGTCCTTGCACGCGAAGGATCGTTCCCCTTTCAGCAGATTCTCCGCACGTCAGGTACTTGAAAATGGCGGATCTCTGATGGATCCATTTTTTTTTTGTACATCAAAACATTGAACATTATCCGCACGATCCAAGCAGAGCACGCCTTCGCCCCACGAATTGTAAACAAAGTTTAGATATATACCTCTTGTTTGAAACCGTGAGCTGGATTACGGTTCCGACAACGGCTGAAATCCCTCATTTTGATAATCTCGTAAGCATTACTGTTGCTCCCTCCTTCAGCACGTATGCAAACGTCCTGATGCTGGATCGCTTTAAAAAAAGGGAGACGAGTTGTTTGTAAAGTGGTCGAGCAGTCCCCAGTCACTCCGTCCTTTTGTTTAGAGAAATTCCGGAAATCCGGAATTAACAATCATGAAGCACGCGAAACTTTGATAGAGAGGGTACGTACCTCATAAGTTTCGAGAAGGGATCCGCTGCGCTCCCCAAAGACGGCGGATTCCGCTGCAAATGATCGCACTCCCGTAACGTCGAGCTGGATCAAGGAGGAGATCGCTTTCTTCACGTTGAGCGACCAATGGGGCTCATCATTTTCCACCATTAGGTTGAGGATCTGTATATGCATTTTCATTCAGCGCACATGTACAAAGAAGAATAAACGAGACCGGGTTCATTACTTTTACTTTGTGGTCTTTCTCTCGCTCTTTACAAGGATTTACTAGTGGCCTATGCCTTTCTCTTCCCCATAGGGGATACATATTCAGAAAAAAGAAGAAGAAGAGGAAATGGACAGAGAGACGGACATTATTGCCAAGTTTAGCTGGCGGGAAAAGAGCCGTAGATAAAGAGAGAGAGAGAGACTAGAAGTTTCATTATATGTAGTAGTAGTAGTAGTACTGACCGATCCTTTATTGTGAACGAGGACGAAAGGGCTGAGTAGATGAAGAGAATCGCCGACGGCCTCTTCTTCGTCTCCTTCCTCTTTTTTCTCCTCGGCCGCCATCGTCATCGTGCCGGCCGGAAGCGTAATCTGATCAGGGGTTCCACGGAGCGTGTAATTGCCATGGCGGCGGCCGCGACGTACGATCCGCACCTCCGACAACTCCCAATAATAACGTTCACTCAAGCACGTTCTAATACCGGCATTACGACTTGCTATACCACTACTTTTCTCTCCCCATTCGCTTTTTTTTTATTGAAAGGCTATACAAAATATACGAGACGTTTTTATCTATTATACATACTTTGAGGAGAAGGGTGGAGTCGTCAACGCTCTGGATCGTCAACTGAGCGAGCACCCGAATGCTCCCTTCCGGCGGCAGTGGTTGCGCTCCGGATAGCTCTATCCGGCCCTCATAATCATAAGAGTATTCTACGCCAGTCTCCCATCCTATATATACATCCATCCCCAATTTTTTTGTAAGTAATATTATAATCTTATTATTATATAAATTAGAACCTTGGACAGCAACTGTCACCAAAAGAAGACGAAGAAGAAGAGTCCCTATAACAATATAAGAATTTATGTACATAGAGACCAGATGGGCGCTCCGAGAATAGAGATGCTAATCAAGAATGACTTACAGTAAGAGAATAGGATGATGTCGGTACGGATTAGGGTCTTCTTCACGTTAGTTCTCATCTTGATCCGACCAAGGCTGGAGCACGAATGATGTCGCGCACCCGACGGGACGGGGGTATCCGCCGTCCCGCGCGGACCTTGTATTATATGTGCTCTGCGCGCGCGATCGATACAAATATATATACCGTGTGAGCTCTCCGCTCTGCTCTGCTCTCTCTATTTCTTCTTTTTTTCCCCCTTCTCTCTACCCTTTGCGGATGAATACGTCTTTCTCGCCCGTCTAAACAACACGCTCGATTGGCTACCAAAAGGGAGACATGAGCACACAGACACACACTAGATCGAAACCAATCAGAGCTTCTTCCATCTCTCTTTTCTCTCTCATCATCCAGTTGTATTTTCACTATAGACGGCACGTACAGTATATAGGGTACTCCGGAAGTGCTATGCTGGATGCTACACACACATAATAATAAAAAGGGAATGGATGATTGACATGTCACCGGCTCGGGACAGCTTGCGCGTTCTCTCTTCCATCTCTTTCCCATCAACGAGAGCTATTATTAGATCCAAATGTCGGAACTGCAATCTCCTCCTGGGTACCTACGCAAACAAGAAAAGAAGAATGTACATAAGGAAAGAAAAAAAAATCAATTGGATTCTGCGGAGTCGGTATATATGTAACGATGAAAAAAAAATAACTTTGTCCATCAACAGAGTTTGTTACAAGGGACATAGTAGCGATAGAAAAGTGATGAAAGAATCGTAAAAAAAGTTGGGCTGTGGATTGAAAAAAAAGTCATCTCTGGCGTCGCCATTTTATTTTGACGACCTAGATCACCAATCCCTTTTTGTTGACGCCATCCCCAAAAAATTTGTTTCCTTTTTTTATATTATATATTTATTATATATATATATATATATATAGGGTGCGATGTATGTATTACCGGATTTCGTGGGCCAGTACTGGTCCCTCCGGCTCTTCCCCAAAATCGACCATCAAATCCTGGTTAAGCTTTAGGCCGCCGGTTTGGACGTTAACGTCTATCATCAGGAGAACGGATCCTTTCCTGCGTGATACGATAAAAAAAAGAAGAAAAAAGAAATGACCTCTGTAGAATCATCATATAAAACATATAAAATGGCAATGCTGTCAAGCGTTCTCTTTTTTTCTGGCAGTTAGTTGCAGCAGTCGCATATTACTTGGTCATCTCGGGATAAAACTGGCGATCCCACGGAGTGAAGAGGGACGTCGTGACGTAGAGACGCCTACCATCCAAACTGAGTTGTAGCATCTGCGGACCGCCTTCCACTCGTTTGCCTCTCATAACCAACGGCTCAGGCTGCCAGCGACATATTTTTCAAAAAAGTTAATTGAAGAAAAGCGCGGATAAACTTATTTAATACCGCTTGGACGTCACCGCCTTCCAGTATGGTGACATTACCGCCACTAGCAGCACTCCCTCCAATGTAAAGCTGTCCGACGAGTTTCGGCTTGGACGCATCGCTAATGTCGTACTGGCGGATGTCTCCTTGAACCCAGTTGGATAGATACAGAAAGCGGTCATCCAGAGAGATTAGAATGTCGGTAATGATGCCGGGCATCTCCGGGAGAGCCCAACCGGAGACTTTCCATGATGGGATGTCGATCACTTTTTCCGCTTTCCATTTGCCATCTTCGTGATAGAATCTGTTAGAGAAAAGAGATATATCATTTTCCAATCATGAACGATCCTCGTGTGAAATCCAATCTCAATTTTCAATCAACACGGACAAAGGATTAGCTGAGCCTTCGCATCCAATACAAAAAGGAAGGGAAATAGGAAGGAAGTAGAGAAAAGAAGAAGAAGAAAAAAATTGATATTGATCACCGGAAAACGTTGGAGGATAGAGCGCATCCGACGAAGCCTTCCTTCTTGTCGGGATCGTGAAGGAAACGAGTTTCCAGCGGCATCATCCCTTCGTTGACGCCCAAATCTAACGTTTGGATCCGCTTCCGCTCCTTCCAGTCCCACACGTGCAGGGAATGTCCGTAGAGCCCTACATTATCCGTTTAAATAAAAAGGAAGGACGAAGGTAAAATTGAATTGGACGACTCGTTGAGCCCTTTATAGAAGGCCTAGATAGAACAAAAAGGAATTGGAACCTGCAGCCACATGATCGAGGGAGAGGCCGTTGCCAAAGGCGGAGGGAGAGCCCCATTCCGAAGAGACCATGACGTTGTGACGGGGCTGGTACCAAAAGTCGTAACCGAAGGCCGTCTCCTGATCCTTCTGGCACCAAGAACCTATACACATAAATGAGAATCAAAGGGAACGGACGCAACGATTATCCACAGAGCGAAAGGAAAAGTCCAATTTTTAGAAAGGGAGAAGAGTTAACAAGGCGGAAGACTTGCTGGATCGGCAACAACCAAGCACCTTTGACTTTCCAATCGCGGGTATCGATTAGGGCAAAAGAGCCTTTAGCTCGACGTTGGGCGTCTCCCATCGTTGATACCATCACGTCCCCATCGGCCAGGCAGTGTAGGGTGTGCGGGGCACTCAAGTCCAGATCTCGCAATTCTTTCGGTTCAATGATCTGTGTCAAGTTTAAAAAAAAAAAAGTGTTTTATTATAATAACCATGAAAAAAGATGAGGATCCTCACGCGTTATTCCGAGTGAGAAAACTTGGGAGAGGACAACGCATCTCGTTAAAGACAAGTTGTTTTCCTACGGTACCCTCCCACTCGTTGTCTTTCATTCTAGCGAGTTAATGCGCTATTAGAATAATGAAAAAGAGTTCCTAATGATGATGATGAGAACCGGCAGCAGTTTTATGTGAAAAAAAATCAACTTGGAATCTTATTATTCTTAAGTATAATACGAGGGAAAATTGTTATCATTTTGCATATCAAAAGATGATGAAAAGGAAGCAAATATACAGGAGCATTGATTCATCAATAGACCGTCAAAAGGAGCGTGAAAAACTCAAGAGGCCGCTAGATGAAAACAAATATTACATTGAAAGGAAACATCTCTCGAGAACTAAAACCGAAGCAAGTTTCAAGCACGATAGATGCTCTTGATAAGCGTTTGAAGATTTTCTCAAGAACTTCTGTGATCATTAGAATTCATTCAACCATCAAGAATATGTAATAATATACCTTGTAGATTTCAGGTGCGCGCGGATTGGAGTCGATGTCAATGACGTAAATACGGTCGCTAGTCAAACCTGCGAGAACAAGTTTATCCCGCTTTTGAGAGGGATCTCCATGACAACTGGAGCAGCTATTCCAGCCACTATGATGCAGCTCATCGTTGGGATATGGCATTACAGTCCTATGAATAACCTACTCACGCAGTGTATGTAAACGGTGAACATAACATTACGTGACAAAGTTTTTTAAACATGCTAAACAAAAACGGAACCTGATTGTACGTCGGGCTGGATGGATCGACGTCGACCGTGGTTACGTAGTCATGCTTCCCTTCTTCACTTTGGATGCAGGGAATGTAAAGAATCTTCTCTCGAGGACCCTTCATCATCGCCTCCAAAGGTGATGCGTATCCTGGGCCGTGCTGACAGCATTCTTTTAACGTCGTATCTGCAGAAAAAGAAACGAAAAAAAAACCTTCAGCCGTGCGCCTTTATTATAAAATATATTTCGATCGATACGACATAGTCAGCTTGCACGTATGTATAGCGTGCTTGGCAACATGGCAGGTTTTTTTTGTGAGTGTAAACAGAAACCTGTTGATGTTGCTAGTAATATAATGGTCGTACGTTCTAGCTGCGTGTTACTTGATATGGGTACAGCTCTGCTTTGCTGAGAGCAACGTTATATTAGCAAGGGAAGCGAACCAGATCTTTTGTACCTTATCAAAGTCAGAAATGTTTGATGTTGTCAATTTACCTCCCATCCTGTTTTGTGAAGGATCCCTTCCAGATAATAATATGATCCAAGAAGATGAGATGCAGCTGTCCCCTCAGTATACACTAATAAACCAAGTTTGATATAATAAGGCTTGTATACGAGCTCTAACTCACGGCTGTGTACGCATGGAGACGAAAACTTGCATGAATCAGCTGTTATTTGGAACTGCTTAGCTGCTACCTAGCGGGATAGCTGTAGGCGATAGAAGTTACATCTTATATGTCGGCTTTCAAATAATATTTTTAAAAAAGTTTGAAGAGATAAGGAAAAGAGCTACGGGCGGTATCTTTCAATAACGATGCCAGTGTTCCTTTGGTACTGGTTACTTGTTTCAAGCTTTATTTACAGAAAAAAAGCAATATGCGCGCCCATATGAGGTTCATTTCGGGCTTTCGGCTCGGTTGATTCGCTCCCAGTAATCGATTTACTGGTACATTTCCGTCTTTCCGAGTGCGTAGTGGTTGACGAGAGAAACAAGACCTCAAAGGGAAAGCGCTAGCTTCAAAATAGAATAAGAAAGAAACTTGCAATTTCTTTGAAAACAAGATTGTCTAGGAGGTTGTTTGATCTTGGATACAGTGTAAAAGAAAAATAAAACAAATTCTAGGAGGGAATCAACGAACTTATCCGACTTTGTTCAAAGTAAAACAACATAATAGAATTTAAATAAGGAGTGAATTTTATCAGTGGCTTTAACTTGATGATGGTTTGATAGGCTTATTTCAGATTGAAATCGGATATGAAACCGCACTCAACCAGTAACCAGAGACTGAAGTAGGTTAGTATGTAACCAGAGTGAGCTGTAAAGTAATCACATTACCTGAATAGGGACTATGTCATTCGCGTTTATGTAACAAATATTACGATAAGATTCAGATTTTATTATTTAAACACGTGTGAATTGTGATACCGCATGTTATTTGTCCCCTGCTATCTTTCAACCCATATAAATAGAAGGAAATAAGTGCTTACAACAAAAATCCTTCCACACGTTACTAGAATATCTTTTATATATTTTTATATTTTAATAGCTGTTTTATAACGTTTCTAGAAACATCATCACAAATGGCAAATGCCCTAGAAAACAAATTACCGTACGGCGCAGCTGTTTACAGCCGCAAAAGTAGATTTGGCGGTCTGGCAGCGGTGTAGAAAAGTCTCATCTTCAGTTTTCTGTCAAATCCTTAAGATGGGTTTCTGAAAACTTTTCAGGTCCCAACAACGAATAGCTTTGTTTGTTTATGTTTTGACGAATTTATCAATGTAATTATTTGATAAAAAGATAGAGAAATTGCAACCTGCTTCTGAATATCTCCTCTAGTTCTAAAATGGAATGGAGTGCAAATCTCAACGGGAAGACGACGTCTCCCGGCGCATTGGATGTTTGCGACTATGTTGACATCGTTGAAGGTCAAAGACATCAGTTTGACACTCTTTTCGCGCTGAAACGATGGAGGCCTTCCCCTGTATTATCGCCTGAAACTACCAGAGCCATCACTGAGAAGATTTTACAAACTAATAGGGTTAAGGATACAGTTACTTTCAGTATGTATATTCAATCTATTAAAATTTAAAGTTTACATTTTCATTTAACTGGATTATTTTCTAATTCAATAGTTGATTGAAAAAGGACAAGGAACCAGTGAGGAGATCAATAATGAAGCTAGGAAAATTTTACAAGAAATGGGTCACACTTTTGACCTGAAGACTGTTCGTATGCTGGGATATGTCTTGGCCAAACTGTTACGGCAGCTCTATCAAGGTGTTATGGTCAACCAACCTGGCATAATAAAGGTATAGTGAGCCTAATATTTACTCAAGTTATTTACATCATCAAACAAACATATTATTTAGATGAGTAATGCAATGAGTGAAGTGCCTGTATTATTTCTACCTACACATCGAAGCTACGCCGATTTTCTTCTCATTTCGTATATCTGTTATACTTTGGCAATTCCTCTTCCGGTAATCGCCGCTGGAATGGGTAAAAAAAAATTGAAGAAAGAAAATTAATTATTATTTTAAACTTAATTTTTTTTTATCAATAGATTTTAAGGGAATGAAATTTATCAACAAGGTGTTACAAAATGCCGGTGCTTTCTACATCCGACGTTCTTTCGGGAATGATCTTCTTTATTGGGCTGCCGTTTCGGAGTATGTACGCCATCAAGTACTCAATTTCCAGGCTCCTATTGAGTTTTTTCTCGAAGGAACGCGGAGCCGAAACGGGAAAAGTTTGCCCCCGAAAATCGGTATGCGTAAAGGATATATTCAGTCATATATGTTATTGTTATGAGACATTCCTCTTTGACAAGAATTTTCAATTTTCTCAATACGCAGGACTTTTGATCATGGCGCTTGAATCCTATTTTAGGGGTGACGTCCCTGACATCCAAATATGCACTATGAGCATAAGCTACGAGCGCACACTTGAAGAAAATCTCTATGCCTATGAAATCCTCGGCATTCCAAAACCAAGAGAATCAACTTCGGTAGGATATCATTTTTTTTTCTTGTAAAGGAGGTCATGGTTGACTCTTCTTCTTCAACTATTACAGGGATTCTTTAGCGCTGTCGATAAGATCCGAGGACAGAATTACGGAAGAATCTACACAAAGATCTCTGATCCCATCTCGGTTCGGGATTGCTTGAGGAAGCGAGAAGTACCCAATTGGACATTACCTTCGTACCGCTTTAGTTTGAACGAAGAAGAAAAGGAGCGAATTCATTCCTTTGCTTGGGAGCTGGTTCAACGTCAGCAGAAGGAAGCCATCACTCCAGTTTCGGCTGTTCTCTTTTCTTTGCTCCAGTGGCGACCGCTCAGTCTGGAACACCTCGAAAACTTTTTCGTTATTTTCAATAATGTTTTAGCCGTTCATGGAACTGCGTGCTTCATCCAAAGTTCGTCTTTTTTATTTATTTAACGAGTTCAAATTTAGACTGATTTTTTTTTTTTTTTTTTACTTTAGGTCGAGTTGAGTTGGCTATAAAAGAATGCCTGGATGCTCACAAGCACGCGCTTCAATGTGATCGCCAAACGGTTTATTCTTGCAAAATGCCTCTACCAGAATCGGCAGATTTACAAAGTCGAGCAGCTGCTTGTTTGGTTGTGCAATCATACACAAATCAAATGTTGGGACCACTCATTAATTTGGCCACTTTCGGCTACATCCAGAGTAAACTGCCAAACTCTGGTATGAATCAAGTTTCATCTTTTAAAATAATGGTTTTAATAGTCAATATTCTCTTTTTTTTAAATAGATGACTTTAGCGTGGAATATTCTTTCTTCGCCAAGTTTTTCAAGGACGAGTTTGTTCTCATCCGCAGCCCAACTAGTGAAGTAATTGACGTCCAATTGTTAAACCTAATTATACAGAAATTCTTATTAAGAAACTTTATTGCATTAGGATTTAACGGCATTCAAAAATCTTGATCCAGTGGTGCTTGAAGTGTTGAGTCCACTTTTACAACCTTTCGTCGAGTCTTTTATATCATTCTCTATCTCTTAGACGTGGTATGATTTCATTTTCAGTTACAAAATACAAGTACCAATTTTTCATAATTTATTTGCTTCATTTCCTCAGGGTTTTGACAATGTTAAGCAGTTACAGACTCAATATCGTAATGTAGCCACACTTTTGTTGGAGGAAGGAGCGAGTAACTATTTGGAGATTCTAGCTGTCGACAAAGTTTCTCGCCACCTACTCAATTTGGTTACGAATGGCAACCTCCAACTAGTGAAAAGGTAAATAGTGCTTCTTGCATGCTAACGTATCTTGGAGTAAATATTGACCATATGACATTCTCTACGGATTTACAGCAACGGAATAACGAAGTATAGCGCAGCTAATGTGTCTTCTCTCATGAGCAAATTAGGTAAAACCGCACTTTCACGCTTCACTATTTTTCCATTCGTAGATTAATGCATTTTATAATTTTTTTAGAGCTCTACCTTAATGAACGGTTCCGTCATTGTCTAGCAGAATTTCGGGAGAAATCCGTCCAGATTCATTCGCAGCTTTGAGAAGAAACCCAGATTTATTTATTGAGTGTTTGTAAGCGAGATCATAAGGAGGCAGCAGGTCAAAAGAAATATTAATCTAGTGTCGAGAGCTTCTTGGTAGCTTTTCCTTTCCAAAGGTTATCAATTACTTCGTTTGCGTAGTTTGGGTCTTCTCCAGGGTCGACGAAATCTTCTCGCACAGCAGTGGGTTGCTTCATCATTTTCATATTAATCAAAACGAGGAATAGAACATGAAGTTAAAATACCAGTAATAATAATAATAATAATAATCTTTTCTTGCTCAATTTCTGTGGGCTTACCCATTGACCAAACTGAGTCTCAAATGTCTGGTGAAGATACTTTATGTCCGTCCTGTTTTCTTCACCTTTTGGTATTACGATAGGACTGTCCAGATCGAACTTGAGTTGATGACTGGATGATAATAAGATAATTAAGTTAGTAATTTATTATGCAATAATAATAATTAATAATAATAAATCTACATTTTTTGGTGATTATTGTTTCTGTTTTAATCACCTGAATTTTGTATTGAATGCCAAGTGGGTAAATAGATCCCTGGATACTTTGATTGTTGTTTTGTCTTGTTTCGTGCAAAAAATTAAAGCGCTTTCCAGGACAGTTGCGTAATGCTTCAGGAGACGACATATCACTGCCTTCTTTTCCATTGAATATTCCTACACAATTTCATAATTTTGAAGCAAAGAACTCAAGAAAAGGGAGTAGAAAAGGATGATTACCTCAAATGCATCGTATTTTGTACCGATTATTCCATAACGAACTACGGCACGCATTCCAGTTTCCTTGACCTTCGAGTTGAATTCGTCCATGGCTTCACATGTCCTACGGATATCCTGAGGGTTGTGCAAATCCACAACGATCAAGACGGATATCTGGTCGAGATTTTCACTTATCGAATAATCCCGAATGAAATATGCGTTTGATAATTCTATCTCCCAGATGTAGCAAACGTCTTTCACCTGTTTTGTTAACAATTTCAAGTAAAATTTTTTAAAGTTTATATCGTAATTCAGAGACAACAATACCATATTCTTGTTGGTCCTCCTAACATAAGTGTATTCAACTGGTAAGGAAGGTTTTGGCTCTTCTGACTTGTCCAAAAACATGTGGACCAATGACGATTTTCCCTGGTTTAAAAAATAATAATGAATAATGATTATTGCTAGATAAAAAAAATCCCAAGACTACACAATGAAATATTAGGATCTTTAATGGGAAATATACCGATCTTGAAGCACCAACGATAACTACTGTTGAATAACGCGGTTGTGTCTCTCCAGTTTCATATTTTTCGAGACCCAACTGAACTACGTATTCCCACAATCCAGCAGCTCCTTGAGATTCACTCATTTCGATTAATTAAACTAATTTTTGAATTTTCCAGAAATTTGCGCTTCCCCGTGGCAACTTTGTATTTGTTGACATTAGTTTGGTTTCCATGACAACGACAGACGCATGTGAGAGCTGACAGCTGACGCAAATGTACAGCACTCTTTCCGGCCGGGGTTTGTGAATGCACCGATGGACGTGTCGATAATATAAAAAAGTCGTGCTTCTCTCATTACAACTACTTGTTTGATTGAATTAAAATAGCAAAAATGTGGCCGCCCGTGATGGCCGTCAATGTTGTGTTATCCATACTCGGATGTTCACTTATTTTAAATGTTATTCCCAAACTAAAAGATATGTTTTTGCAAGCCAAACTTTCTGGAATGGATGTCAACAAGAAGGATAAACCAACAATGTAAGTTTTATCCTTAATTTTCAACTTGTGTCTGTGATTCTAAAACCAATCTATTTTAATTTACTTATCCAGACCGGAAGCCCTTGGTGTCATCACAAGCTGTGTGTTCCTGATCATCATGTTTTTATTCATCCCTTTTGCATTTGGTAAGAATTTGATTGAAAAAGGATCCTCATTTCCCCATGAAGAGGTATTATTTTAAAAAATAATAGAGAATTTCTTCCATCATCACTGCTTACATTTCTTCTTTAATTTCAGTTTGTACAATTTATTGCTGCCCTTCTTTCAATATGCTGCATGGTGCTCCTTGGATTTGCCGATGATGTTCTCAACCTTAAATGGAGGCATAAGCTACTCCTACCTACTATAGCTTCTCTGCCCCTTCTTATGGTCTACTTTGTGAATTTCAATTCAACCACAATCATCATACCAAAACCATTTAGAATAATTTTTGGACATGATATGAACTTGGGTATTTTTACATTACACACAGCAGTGACTCAAAAAATCATAATTTTAACAGCATTTTTGTTTCGTTCTATAGGATTTCTCTATTATATATATATGGGCATGCTGGCTGTATTTTGTACAAATGCCATCAATATATATGCTGGGGTGAATGGATTGGAGGTTGGCCAGTCATTAGTCATATCTGGCTCCATTATTTTGTTCAATGTGATTGAGCTGTTTAATGACTGCTGGACTAGTCATTTATTTTCCCTTTACTTCATGGTACCTTTCTTCTTCACTAGTTGCGGGCTGTTTCATTTCAATAAGTATTGCAATTTTTCTCGCAATTCATTTTGTATGCAACTGTCCATTAAAAGTTCTTATTTTTCAATAGGTATCCTGCCAGAGTGTTTGTTGGAGACACATTTTGCTACTTTTCCGGGATGACAGTCGCCGTTGTAGCCATTCTAGGGCATTTCAGCAAAACGGCACTGCTCTTCTTCATTCCTCAAATAGGCAACTTCATCTTCTCCGTGCCTCAGCTATTTCATTTTCTGCCGTGCCCTAGACATCGCTTGCCGAGGTTTTTACATTTCTATAAATTATTTCGATTAATTTAATAATAACGTTTATTTGATTTTAAAATAAAAATGTATATTAATAGGTTGAACGTAGAAACGGGGTTGTTAGAACCAAGTGTCTTCCAATTCAAGGAAAAATCGCTTAATCCCATCGGTAGACTGATTTTGAAAGTTTATCAGCTCCTTGGCTTGGTGAAAGTGGAGACTGGAGTCAATGGCGATGGAGATCTGTCTCAAGCCACTAACTGCACTCTTATCAATTTGGCTCTTAAATTGATGGGACCATTGCACGAAGGAACGCTCACTATCGCATTATTGATCTTCCAAGTATAAACAAAGAGCTTCCTTCATTTCTTTTAAAAATGGACTACATTATTTATTTTATTTTACAGGTTGTATTCTCTGCTGTTGGATTCACTATCCGATACCCTATGGCCAGCTTATTCTATGATCGGTAATAAAATTGTTTATTACTTTCCCTGATTATAATCAATAAATGTTATTGAGGAGTTTATTGTATATTCTCAATTACTGAAATCGGATTGTGGTTTGTCTTAAATATTATTATCTAGTTTTTCCTGCGGTATACTACACAATTTGTAACTAAAAGTCGCATTCAACATCTTTCCGTTTGATCAACAAAAGGAAAGTTTCCCTTTTCAGGTCTTCTTTAATAAGTTATTGTTAATTCGCCAGAACCAATCGTCGGGAAATCCTCGTAATTGTTGGCAACTAAGCGCTCCGCCAGTACTCTCGTATTGTATAAGGCTGGCATCTATCCATTGACAAAACCATTAAAAGCTGTTCATTCGGTAGTCAAACAAGATCTATGTATACTCTGCGACGTGTTCTTTGTTGGTGCTGATAAATCGCTAGGATTCGATTGGTGTTTTGCTGGTTAACTTTTGCCCGATAATAGTAGTAGAACCATCGAACGGTGAAGAAATAGAGAAGTTCGGCAGCACTCAAGATACTGAAACCGAACCCCAACCCTAGCAACCCTCCCGCCGCAGCTGTAAAATTTCAATGAGCATTACAGTAATTAAAACTTAGTCACAATAATGTTGCTTCTTACAAATGAAATCCGCCCAGGTCTGACGCTGATCCATGATGTAACAAACTCCAGTCAACGAATCAAAGAAGACGTTCAATATAGCCAAGTTCTTCCTACAACAAAGGATTGCAAATTTTTCAAAACGCTGAGAATAAGATGGATCCACAAAATAAGTGAAAATGTACTGGGCATAAGCTTCAAAATCTTCTTTTGTCATGTTGCGTAGTTGGGGTAATTTATCCAAAAGCTTTTCCGGGCGATCCGCTACCGGATTAGGTCCGTCTCCGCTAGAAATTCTAGTTGTATACCACACGTAGTTGCACGTATCGGGACAATTGCAAGTGTTGGTGTTGACTGTAATGTAATCTAAAAGAAAAATGAGACTTATTATTAAATAATCGCGTGGTAGCAAATATTAATTGGGTATACTTACTAGAGACGTTCTCAATGCAAGGATACGAAGAAAGATCGCAAACGGTGAGATTTCCAGAAACTAATAGACGGCATAGTTAAAATCTAGTTAAAATGTCATTCCAAAATAAATTTACCAGGAAAGTGAAAAGGTACGCAGGAACACTGACTCAAACAGTGGCTGATGAGACAGTCTACCATGCAGTAAGGTGAAGTATAAGTCGGGAAATATTTAAGCTTGATCTCTTGATTAGTGGTGCAAAGACGTTGATCTGGACTTATGCTGATTAGGTCGTCATCCGCAATTTCAGTTTGTCCACTTACAGCCGCCTCGATCTGATGACCCGGACTAACCATAAATCCTATTTTACCCGTTTGAGCAAAGTCATCTGGTTCTTGAATCGAAACCTAATGACGATATCATCTTTATTGAATTTTTAAGTTCGGAAGAAAAAGTAACTAATCAACAGTTTGATGGATTGTAATGGATTATACCCTAAAACCCGTGAATGGTGCCGCAGTAATGTTATAGTCATCGATATCGGCATTCAAGTACACCGATAGTCCAGCATAAACACCGCTGTTCCGCGCCTTTCTCAGTCTATTATTACACATTTAAAATACATAAATAAATAACGATTAAAGAATACAACTCGTTTTTATAAATAAGAAGAATAGTTACTTGGTTTCATTTTCCTGTGCGGATTCATCATCAGAAAGAATTATCGAGTTAAAAGAGCAGCAGAATCCAAAGTCGGTGGCCTCTGTTTGAAATAGTTGACCGCAATCTTCCTCTTTGTCTTCCCATGAGCAATATATTGCCATGTCGGAGCATTTTGGTGATATCTGCGCATTTATAAATGACGACGAATAGGACGATAAGAGTTTTTACACAAGATTTGTTAATAATTTATACGCTTTTCAGTACAATGTGGATTGATTTTTAGATATCCCAATAAATTTTTCTTAATATTTCTTGTTAAAGCTCAAAAGCGCTGGAATGGTTGATGTATTACAGCTCGTATTGTAGATCATCTGGCGCAATACTGTACATACGTCGTACCTCTTTGACGAGTGTTGCGTAATCTCTCTTTCCTTTTGTGATGTTTGCTTTGGCCATGAGCTGACTCAATCTTGCCAAATCAGTTTCCAAATCTACTCTTCCGGTCGATAGTATCTTTAAAATCTTCCGGATGTCATCCACTTTCAAAACACTAGCACTGCGGTAACATGATAATTTTCTTTTAAAAGCTTCATACTATATTTTTAGATTACAACGCAAATTTTCAATGTAAAGTTCAACAAACTGTTGGCTAGAAGTCATCCAACGAGCCAGCGCCCTTGTTGACACTTTATTAACGCTGCAAAAAGTGACGGTGGGAAATGGATATTTGTTGACCTACATATTTCGTATAGGAATTTTACTAACTAGTCCATAGAGTATTATCTAAAACTCGGTTAATTTTTTTTATTTACAGGATAGTTAGTTGATTGAATGGTTGTGAGAACAGGCGAGGACTTCCAATTCTCCCATAGTTTCCAGGAGAATCCCATTGCAAAAAATAATCCGATACAAAATAGGATAGCCCACAAAACCCTATTCATAAACGTTGTATAATTTTCATACTCCACTGTTTTCTTCGTACGGAATATATTGATTCTTTACCTTTCTGGGAGAGAAGTGTCGTCCTTGGAAAGAAATTTGAGACCGTGCATCGATGTCGAGTCGGCAAACTCTTTGGATATGGATTTCCAAGAGCTATTTTTGTGGTCATTGAACGTTCGACGACCATTTTTCAACTTCATTGTTCTCATATTTTTCTATTATATTATACCGACGTACTTCAGACTGGTATTGTTCTTTGTCTTACTATCGACTACTCAGCACTCCGATGCTTCATGCAGATGTCAGCTATACGAATAACGAGGACCGCCACATACAAATTTAATAGAATTCAGCCCCATAAATTACACTTGTATACAAGGCCAGTCATTACACTAGCCTTATCGAACATCAAATGAAGGAACTAGAAGGAATTGCCTTTCTTAACCTTAAAATTTTCGAAAATTGTAGGGCTTTGCAGTTTGCCTGAAACTCATTCCGAATTCAAAGATTATTTTGGTATACATCGAAGATAAGATGGCAGGAGTTCGTTATGTTACTGTGTGTATTAGTTGTACTATACATGAGAATCGTCACTGAGCATTATTTAATGTAACGTTTCATTGTTGGGTAAAACAAAAAGATGCGTCGGTATGAGTATCGGTACCTGTATATATGTAGCTACTATAACTAACTATGTATTCTGAAAATGTTAATAGCGTAATGGTTGAAAACCAAATTGTTAATAGCAAAATGGTTAACAAATTACTTGGTTGATCGTTTAAGAAGATATTTTTGGTAGTGCGAATCAAACCATTTGTGCGGCAAGATGAGGATTCTAATTGGTATTTTGGTAATTTAAGCTATTGTAGAGTTCTTTCTGCTGCACAATACTCCAGGGTTCATATCTAGGAAGTATAACCTGTTGTAGTTTTGTAGGCGATTCAAGGTATCATTAATATTAAATAGCTTCATGATTTATTAGATAATAGTAATTGCTTACCGATGGATCTCCCCAGTTTTCACGGGTCCTGATATTAGACGAGTAATCCATTATGCTTGATGATATCGAATTGGTATTAGCACTGCTGATATTCGAATTGATTCTCTTCTTTGACTGAAACCAGTAATAGAACCAACGAATCAAAATAAAGTAAATGATTTCAGCAGCACTGAGAATGCTGAATCCAAATCCTAGTCCAAGTAGTCCGCCAGTCGCCGCTGCGGTAATTAAATAAAAAGTAATTTTTCAAGTAAATATTCAAAATGCTTACATAGATACATACAAATAAAGTCTGTCCATGTCGTCCTCTGGTCCATTATGAAACAAAGTCCCGTTGTTGTTTTGAAGAAAACGTTCAATTTAACTATATTACTCCTTTATGTATCAATAAGTTTGGTACATTTTAAAATTGTATTAAAATAAAATATAAAATTAAAAACATGTACGGTAGCATTTTATACTTGGCATAAGTGTTGAAATCAGCTTTTGACATATTTTGAAATTTCGGGAATCGTTTAAGGAGCACTGGCGGATATTCCGCTACTGGATTCGGTCCGTTTCCACTAGATATACCAGTCTGATACCACGCGCTATCGCATTGATCCGGGCAGTTACATGAATTCGTATTACTGATAACGTAGTCTGCAACATTAATTTCAATTTCAAAATATGCTGGTTATCATAATTCCTAAGCATCTCTTGTTATAGCGCTCATTACCATCCATTCTTGCTAGGCAACGGTAGGAGGACAAGTTGCATACCGGTAAATTGAATTCCAGCGGAACTATATTATGTTAATAAATGGGGAACTACTGTTAAAATTGTTGTAGAATTACCGGGAATATATGCAATGACCTGGAAAGTAATAAGGAATGCACGAGCAGTTCCTCAAAAAGTGTTCGGTGAGGCAATTAAGTTGACAGTAAGGGCCCGTGTACGTGTCGAAATATTTAAGTTTGATCTCCTGATTCGTGGTGCAAAGTCGTTTCTCTAAGCTAATACTCCTTAAGCGCTCGTTACTAATTTGCGCAGTACCGGTCACGGTTGCCTCGATTTGATGACCGGGGCTCACCATGAAACCTATGCGACTAGTGCGGGGGAAATCGTCAGGAGCTTGAATTGATACCTTTATAAATAAAGACTTAATGAGTGTTGTTTGATCTTTGGGAAAATTAGATCATTAATAAATACTTTAAATCCAGTGAATAAGGCAGAGGTGACGTTGTAATCATCAATTTCAGCATCAAGGGTAACCGATAGACCGGCATAAACTCCGCTGTTCTTTGCATATCGTAATCTATTTAATATTTAACGACGCGAAAACTACTCTTTAAAAAATATTCGTATTTTTAGACTTAAAAACTGTTTACATACTTGTGCTGGGTAACGTTATCCGAAGAATTTCTAGAGAGAATGATTGAGTTAAAGGAACAGCAGTACCCATTATCAGTGGCCTCTGTAGCAAAGAGTTCGGAGCAATTTTCTTCCTTCCCTTCCCAGGTGCAATGAATGGCCATATCAGAGCAGTTGGGGGAAATCTATATCACATACCGTATTATATCCAAATAGTTTTATAAGTTTTAATCTACCATTAAATATCATCCGGTAGTATGTAGGTATAGAATTTACATTAGAAACGAGCTCTTGGTAATGATGGATTGTGTTACTGATGTTGGCGTTTTTCATTAATTCGCTCAGGACACGTAGATCTTCATCCGTATCGCTGTCCTCCACTTGACTGGTGGACAGAATTCTGAAAATTCTCCGGATTTCATCAACTTTAAAATGTTTCCCCCTATGGTTTAGAATTAATAAGTGTTTCTATTAACATTACAGATAAAATAATAGTTAATAGTATAATACTCTGGAGTTAACATCCAATGTCCGAGAGCTCCCGTTGATACTTTATTGACGCTACAGATTGTAACTGTTGGGAATGGGTAGTTACTAGTCATCTATTCATTAATGAGTTACAAGTCGTTATTTTACGAGGAAAAAGTACGGTACGAGGTTGAATAAATAATAAATAAACTCTCATGAACTCATTACTGGAAAATTGGCCGTTTGTATTGTTATGAGAACTGGAGAGGTCTCCCAGTTTTTCCATAAATTCCACGAGAAAAACAGAGCGAGGAAGAAACCGACCAAGAAGAGAACCACCCACAAAATTCTATTACAATAGAATATTAATGACGTACCGTATTTTTTTACCAAGTGAGAAAAAAAGAGTTTTCAGGGTACCTTTCTAGAAGTGTGGCGTTTTCTTGCGCGATGTATTTAATACCATGCATTGAGGTTGAATCAGCAAACTCTTTAGAGAGGGTCATTACGGATGATAAGGTCTGTGGATGGTGTTCAGCAACGCGGGTTCTATTTGGTTTAGTTTTACCGCTCGTCATATCGGAATGACAGACCACCAATAACTAATACTATAGCTATACACTGTATTGCTCTGAAGTCGTTATTTTTCGCGGCTAATATGGGAGGTTCTTCTTCTCTGGCAGAATGATAAAAAAAAGTACCGTATAATATTGTGATTACATAGAGAAAGAAGGCGGATTGACGCAAGTGATGGAAAGTGATCGATACTCTTTGTACAGGAGCATACCTACATACCGTATACTAACCAAAGTGGCAAAGTGCTGAATAAACTATTAGTAGGTTTTTATTTTATTCTTCGCCTCAGCTTGTTATGGCAACGAGCAGTATGGTAAGCACAATATGCACTTGACAAGACGAACGGCCCTTTATTGAAGAATGAAAAATTCAAATTCCGTTATCTATCCAACCCCTAGTTTAGAAATGAAAGACAGCACAAGAATGTTTGTTTTTATACCTATATCATATTGAATAAAGCTGTCCATCAATGTATTTTTTTTAAGTGAAGGAAACCATTAAGCTCATTATAATTAGAGTATAAAGAAGATATCCATTAGGCTATTATTGTACGAAAATATAGCTGCTAACAATATGTGATATATTCGTGTATTCAAAAAATCATAACACAGTATTATTATTATATGATATACGGTAAAGCCTATCTAAGTGGCCGAGTAAGGAAAGGGAACTGCCTTTGGTAGTGCTCTTCGGTTTCTCTTTGATCATTTCCGACCGACTATGAGTCAAACCATTTGTCGGTAAGATGAGGAGTTTCGTCGGGGTTCTGGTAATTCAAGTTATTGGAGAATCGTTTCTGCTGCACGATACTCCACGTTTCATATCTAGGAAGTATAACCTGTTGTAGTTTAGTCCAATAATAATAATAAAATTACCATCAAGAACTCAACAATAAAACATAAGAACTATATGATGATGGTTTTAGATTACCGATGTGTCTCCCCAGTTTTCACGGGTCCGCACATTAGAAGAATAGTTATTCATTACGGTAGATATCGAATTCGAATCAAGACTGGTGGGACTTGATGAAGTTTTCTTTGTCTGAAACCAGTAATAGAACCAACGAATCAAAATAAAGTAAACGATTTCAGCAGCGCTGAGGATGCTGAATCCGAATCCTAGTCCCAGTAATCCACCAGTTGCCGCTGGTATGATCACAGAAAATTAAAATCAAGTTAAGGTTTAAAAATTTAAGGACTACTAAATACATACAAATAAAGTCTGCCCACGTCGTTCTTTGATCCATTATGAAACAAAGTCCCGTTGTCGTTTTGAAGAAAACGTTTAATTTTACTATGTTAGTCCTTCATAAATTATAAAAATTATAGTTGATTATTTATTGGTTGATTAAAATTAGACATTGAAGCATTATATACTTGGCATAAGTGTTGAATTCCGCTCTCGACATATTCTGGAATTTAGATACACGTTTTAGGAGAACTGGTGGATATTGCGCTACTGGATTTGGACCGTTTCCACTGGATATCCCCGTCTGATACCAGACGCTGTCGCACTCATCAGGGCATTTACATGCATTTGTATGACTGATTACGTAGTCTTTAGCATGAATTCAAAGTTCAAGAAGATATTCAATATAACGACAAGCGTCTTTAGTTTAAAATGAATTAATTACCGTCAATTCTTCCCAGACAGCGGTAGGAGGACAAGTCGCAAATAGTTAAATTGTTCGTATTGACTATAACACAATAAATAGAAAACTTTTTTAGATTAAAAAAAAGAGAGTTAATAAAATAAAGACCTGGAATGTAATAAGGAATGCACGAGCAGTTTCTCAAAAAGTGATCAATGAGGCAATCAAGTTGACAGTAAGGACCCGTGTACTTGTCGAAATGCTTTAGTTTGATCTCCTGATTAGTAGTGCAAAGTCGCTTTTCTAAGCTAATACTCCTCAAGCGCTCGTTACTAATTTGTGTTGTACCGGTTACGGTTGCCTCGATTTGGTGACCAGGGCTCACCATGAAACCTATGCGACTTGTACGAGGGAAATCGTCAGGATCTTGAATTGATACCTGTAAACGAAAATCTTCAAATGTGTTAGTTCGTTGAGAAAAGATGGAAAGAATTTATGAATCAGGACTTTGAATCCAGTGAACAGGGAAGATGTCACGTTGTAATCATCAATTTCAGAATCGAGTATGACCGATAGACCGGCATAAACTCCGCTGTTCTTGGCATATCGTAATCTACGCATTAATATTTCCGATAAGTCAAATACACATAATATATTTAAGATTTTTAAGGGTTATAGTGACTTATGATGGGCAACGTTATCCGAAGAATTCCTTAAGGGAATGATAGAGTTAAAGGAACAACAGTATCCATTATCAGTGGATTCTGTAGCAAAGAGTTCGGAGCAATTTTCTTCCTTCCCTTCCCAGGTGCAATGAATGGCCATATCGGAGCAGTTAGGGGAGATCTGTATCACATATATTGTTTACATAAAGTTCGGTACAACTTTTAATTATTTAGCTTCGTTTTTCTTTAGCTATTACAGAAGAAACAAGCTTCTGGTAATCATGAATAGTGTTACTGATGTTGGCATGTTTCATCAATTCGCTTAGAGTACGTAGATCTTCATCCGTGTCGTTGTCCTCCACTTGACTGGTGGAAATTACTCTCAAAATGCTCCGTATTTCATCAACTTTAAAGTGCTTTCCTCTATTAAATTTATAAATTGGCATAATTACCCTTCAATTAGTATAAAAGCTATAGATCAGAAAGAATTGATACTCTGGAGTTGACATCCATTCTCCTAGAGCTCTCGTTGAGACTTTATTGACGCTACAGATCGTCACTGTTGGGAACGGATACTTACTCGTCATCTATTAATGAAAGTATCAATAATAAGTCATTACTACTATAACAAACTGACCGAAATATATAATATTTGAAAAGCTTTACGGGAAAATTGGCCGTTTGAATTGTTATTAGAACTGGAGAGGTCTCCCAGTTTTTCCATAAATTCCACGAGAAAAATAGAGCGAGGAAGAAACCGACCAAGAAGAGAACCACCCACAAAATTCTATTACCACAATATGTAAATGAATATTTTTTAAACAATAGGTATGATTTTTAAAAAATTGATTATTAACTACCTTTCAAGAATTGTGGCGTTTTCTTGTGCGATGTATTTGATACCATGCATGGAGGTGGAGCTAGCAAATTCTTTAGAGAGAGCAATTACCGACGACATGGTTTGGGAACGGCTGACAGCTCGGCGGGATCTCTTTTTCTTAGTTTTACCGCTAGCCATGTCTGTTCTGAATAGAACGAACCACCCACAACTAATACCAACTACACACTGTGCTATTCGTTATTTATTTTGCCACTATTATGGGAGGTGTTTCTTCTCAGGCCGAATAATAAAGTAAGTATCGTATTATGTCTTGATTACACAGAGAAAAGAGGACGATTGACGCAAATGATGGAAAGTGATCGATACCCAAATATATGCACAGCTAGGTACGGTAGTGTTGATAAAATGTTGAATAAATTAGTATGTACCGTATGTTCTCGTTTCCGCTTCGTGTCAGCTAGTGGTAGTGGCAACGTGTAGTATGGTAAGCACTATATGTCTTTGACAAGAAAGAGTTTTATTGAACGATGAAAAATTCAAGGTCCATTATGTGTCTAATCTCTAATTTTTAAGTCAATAAAAATTTATGGATACTTTTGAATATCGTATTAGAAAGTGTTGCCCATCATGAAACATACAGCTTAATATATAATAATAAGATATAATGCCATATATGCCATCGCATTGAAACATGTAGGATGATATAAGATGCACACTGGGACAGTACCTATAAGTAGGCTCCATATTAATTTTTTTTGATTTCATGTCATAACATTATTGGGAGCTCATCACGCACATTTTCGTGTTTCTCTAGTTGTTGTTTCCAGTCCACCGTTTTAGGATTAATGCTTCAATGTATTATTTGAGTTCAATGACTCCATAACCACCGGTCCTTTGTTATAGATCTACATACCGGTATTGATTACAATCTCAGGGAGGAAAAAAAGCTACTCCATACTCCGACCACCACCAATTATTTTTCACTCGTCTATAAACATTCCTTATAAAAAATGTATAGGAAAAAAATATGTCTAACAAGCGTTTGAGAGAAGATGCTCGAACATATAATAACATGCGGTATAGTAACAGTTTTGGTTCATTTTGGACGTAGTAGTAAACAATATAATATAAACCGGGAGATCCATCTTGAACCCAAATAGTATATAACCTGAATTAAACTGAGAATTCCAAATCCACAGTCAAGACTCGACAAGCTTCCCGTGGAAGCTTAATTACAATAAATGTTATCTACCAACGTCTTAATTATAATTACGCATTCTACCAAGTGTGATTATAAACCGGATATGGGAATTAAGCCAATACTAAACGGGGCAGGAAATAAATGATAAATATTGTGAACAGGGATACTAGATCAAATTGTGCATAACTAATCGAAGGAGTTTTTTTTTAAAGAAAAAGGCGGGAATAATGTAGAGGGGAAATAATATATGCTCGGCTGATTGCTATTGTTATTTCTTTTTTGTTCATTCGATGTTCATGTGGGAATAATATTTGATGCGTTGCAAAACTGAGAAGGATATTTTAAATATTTATCATAACTGAATCATAGCCGAATTAAAGGACGAGATGACCATCGTCCCTCATCCACCCATTAAGATTATTATTTGCTGATTGTGGTCGAAATAGTGTAGAATCATCTAGAGAATAACCCGGTGGATGGATCCGGAATCCAAATAACTTATTGGATCTTGTATTGGTCGAGCACTAGAGAGGCGAGCCTTTGCTTCTTCATTTTCGTCCACTTTCTTTCTATTCCACCAAAAATAAATCCAGCGTAAACCCAAGAAGTAGAAGATCTCGGCAAAGCTGAGGATACTGACCCCAAAGCCAAGACCCAACAACCCTCCCGTGGCGGCTACATTATTATTATAAAACATTTAAACATTATTAGACGAAACCAAAAGATATTAAAGATAAAATTTAAAGTTGTGTACCAATAAAATCTGTCCAACTCATTCGTTCATCAAGGATGAAAGAGATTCCAGATGTGGTTTGAAAGTAAATATTCACTTCAAGAAAATTTTGCCTTCAAATTCAAATGGCGAAACAAGCTAATGAAAAGTTTAAAAAGCAAAACAAGCAAATGTTTTAAAATTTATATACGAGGCATAGGCAAAAAATTCGGATTGACTCATATTCCGGAATTCGGGGCGATCTCGGATGGAGCGGGGATAAGAAGAAACTGGATTCGGATACAAGCCTAAAGAGATCTCCCTACGGTACCACACCATATTGCAATCGTCTGGACAATTGCAGGAAGCTGAGGCGTTTTGAATCTGGTTTTCTTTACATTAAGAAGTAAATTTTTAAAAATAATTATAAGAAATCCAAGTAAAAGAGAGATTTACTGTACCTATATTTTTAGTCAAGCAGATGTAAGACGATAGATTGCATACCGGCAACTCTGCTGGAACTACGAGAAATAAGAGACAACCCGGTTGGAATCACTTGGCGTAATATATATAGCCATTAATAACTCACCAGGGAAATAGTAGGGAACGCATTTACAGTCTGCCATAAAGGATTTTGTAAGACAATCTAGTTGGCAGTAGGGTTTCGTGTAGTTATCAAAATACGTCAATTTAATATCGTCACCAAAGACGCAAAGCCGTTTAGTCACATCGATAGCTTTGACCTTCTCCGACGAAACCTGAGTCTCACCCGTAACGGCGGCATCAATTTGTCTACCGGGACTGGCCAAGAACCCGATCCGCCCTGTTCTTGCGAAATCTTCTGGGGTCTGGATTGAAACCTTTTGACAAAAAAAAACAACCATATGACTAAATTGTGCTTAATTGGCGTCTCTGTGATATAAACTCATTTGGTACTGTACTTTGAAACCAATTGTTGAAGACGATGTAACATTATAGTCTTCACGCTCCGCATTGAGAACGATCGAGAGACCAGAATAGACACCAGCTTGATTCGAATATCGTAGCCTTCATTCCAAACAATGGAGAGTAAATTTTCTGTTCTGAAGCTCCTAGATATTTAATAACTCGTCTCACTTTTTCTGATTGTTAGTTCGGTTCCGATAGATAATGATTGAATTGAAGGAACAGCAAAAACCATCGTCAGTCGATTCCGTTTCAAAAATATCAGCACAGTCTTCCTCTTTGTTTTCCCATGTGCATTGAATGGCCATTTCTGAACAGTTTGGTGACAACTACACCACGTTCAACAAAATTTAAGAAAAAAAAAAAAAAATTAGCTTGATTTCTTGGCTAATTCATTTTTTGAGTCAATTAGCTGCTAGTTGGTTTTGATTGACCCACTTGGTTCATTATTTTTTCGTAGTATCCGTCAGCACTACTGATGTTAGCTTCTTCCATAATAGCGCTCAGATAGCGGATTTCATTTTCGTCATCCACTCGATTTGTTGAAAGAATCTTACGGTATTATTAGTATTTGTGAATTACGGATGCTTGTATTATTTTAATTAACCAAATAATTGCAAATAAAATACCTGGAGAATTCTTCTGATTTCGTCTACATGAAAACCTTTGGCTCTAACAAATTGGAAATGTTACAATTGAGAACTCATCTTGGTCTTTTCAAAATATAATTGTTGCTAAAGAAACAGTATATATACAGTAAATTTCAAATATATACTGATAGCGACGCTGATATAATCGTTCAACAATTACTTAATTTTCCAATCAGTCCAATTATAACCAGTATGTTTGAATTTCAAAATGATAAGATTATTTAAGTTTAAAGCTAAATCGCCTGGGAAAAAGGATCAGTGATCAGATCGACTTACTCTTGCATGAGCATCCATTCTCCTAACGCCTTGGTAGATATTTTGTTCACACTGCAGAAAGTTACGGCTGGAAATGGATAGCTATTGATCTATATCAGGATATACTTTTAAAATTATAGTTTTAAATTGTTCTCGTCAAGATGAGTACCGGATAGTTGACTGATTGTATTGTGATTAAGGCAGGAGCATTGTCCCACCTCTGCCACAGTTCCCACGAGAGCAATCCCGAGAAGAAGACACCCGCAAAGAGAAGAATGGACCAGAGAATCCTGATTCAACCATATAATTCAACCGCTCATAGCATACTTATTATACATTAGAAATCGACATTTATGTTAATGACCTTTCAGGAATAGAAGCGTCGTCCTGTAAAATGAAATAAACCCCATGCATGGAGGTGGTCCGAGAAAATTCTTTGGTAATAAGGCCGTAAGAATTGCAGCATTCTGCGTGTTGAATCTTATTAGTTTTCTTGTGGCTTCGCCGAGACGAACGAGAACTGTTTCCCATCTCAAACTTCCGTTGACATCTGACAAAAACTATATGGCGTAGAGCCTTTGTTGGCCGCTATTTATATGTGATAACTTACCGATCGCGTCGTCACGATAAGAACTGGGCGCATTCATTACAGACATGACATGACGCATTGACACAAGGAAAATCTTTTCCACCGATCGGAGTAAAGACAAAGACTTCCGACAATTTAGAAAATTTCTTTACTGTCGTTATGGGTTTGCCATGCATAATTTAATAGCCTGCTGGGAGCCACGATAGCCAGCGCTGCCATAAGGACTCATCAAAGACATGATGAATTTTTCGTGATGCTGCGCGTTTACAAGAGTATAAATTAATAATCTACTATTTAATTATTACAACGAGCGCACGAAATGAACTAGGTACAACACATATTGTTGGTTTAATAATTTTGTAAATGATGCATTTTTATTACACTACAATTCCAACGTTGCGCTTTTTGACTGCGAAATCTATTATCTTCACGCTACAATACCAATCAATGCGACAAAGTTCAATTATGAAAGAATAAATTAATTCGAAAGAAAGTGATGACCATTACTGTCGCCTGTTATCCAACTGTTTATCATGCCTGTTGTTGGCCGTGATCCTGCTGGCTGCTGCGGTTCAACCATCCTACTGAGAACACGATAAGTCTAAGTCAAAGAGTATAATTAATTGGTAATTAATTATTTAGTGATAGCGTTTCAAACGAGTGAAATTAAGGATGCAGGACACCTCTCAACAGTGAGACACTACATGCACTGATATTGACTGCAAAAACTTTTTGACAAGAACATTTAGAGTAACACTACCTTTGGGACATCCTACAAGAGTCTTATTCATATTTTCTTTAACGCCCTGGCGACGGCGAGCCAAAATAACGGGCTCCTGTTCTTATAATTTGAAATTGAGCATCACGGGTTTTTGGTTGAAGTAGAGCAAACTGATTCTTGAGCGTAGATTCCTTTTCATATGCCTCAGATCAATAGAAAATTGGTTTGATCTGTCAAATAGCAATAGCGTACCTATTTTTTTTTCACTTCATGTCTTTCGGTCACGACATTGGGTGCTCATTACGCACATGCTAACTTTTCTTGCTTCTGTTGTTGTTCCCAGTATAAGGTTTCAAGGGCATGCCGTTTATTCAAGATTTATGCGCCAATTTATTATTCGAATTGAATGACTACAACTACTCAGTGGTAGATCACATACCAATATTGATTATTTTCGCCAATATCATCATTTCCGTGTCTTTTTCTAAAAATCTATACTCATACTTTCCCCACTACTATGTAATGTAAATTATATTTCCAAAATATTTCCCGAAGATTTATCGATGGGGCTTTTCATATGAAATCCATCTTTATTCTTTTCACATGAACACATCGATGATGTGAGTGTGTGTACTATACACACACTGGCATCACCGATTTCTATAATGTTCCTTTCATATTAGACGTAGAGGAGGAAGTGTTTTACGGCTCGGGCACCCTCGGAAAATAGAAAAAACGTACAGGGACTAATGGACATCCGGTGCGGCCGAAAGATCTTTGAGCAACCCTTAGAAGGCGTTGAGCACCCTCGGAGAAAATAAGAACTCTACGGTTCTTTTTTCAACTTCTTCTTGTAATTTGTTCTCTTTTTTCCCCTCCCCCCTTTTTTTGATTGAAATTGACTGTATTAATATGGCAAAGGCAAACCTGGTCTAATCTCCTATATGGCGATATCGACTACGCCATTAAGCCTTAATTACGAACGCCCTTCTTTCTAGATTCTAGTTGGTCTCTTGATATATTATTCCATTATAATGACTATATGCTAGTGAGTTACAAGGCTGGGCATTGATTAATCCACAGGAGAATCCAATATTGTTTTAATTTCATCAGGGGCGCTGGATAGTATACATGGCTAGTTGAATCACGAGCGCAAGCTTTTTCAAGGAAAAGGTGAAAGCATGTAGATTGAGAAAATTGTTCAACTGATTATTATTCAAAATTTTTCTTTATTTGTTTTCAATGTGGCAATTAAGTGACAACGAACATTATACTTAGGATAGTTGGAAAAACAGTAAATCTAATGAATAATAAATAATGTTCTGCGTATTTCAAAAACATAAATATTATCCTTGATATAAGTAGATTTAAAAGAAGAAATGATGATTATCGTCCCTCATCCACCCGTTAAGCTTACTCGCTGACTGTAGTCGTGATCCTGCAGAATCATCTTGAGAATAACCCGATGGATTCAGATAACTGATCTGACTGTGTAATGCTTGAGCCGCAGAGAGACAAGCCTCTCTTTCCCCCATCTTCTTTCTTTTCTGCCAATAATAGATCCAGCGTAATCCTAGAAAGTAGATAATCTCGGCAAAGCTGAGGATACTGAAACCAAAGCCGAGACCCAACAGTCCTCCCGTAGCAGCTGTATCAGTATTACGTAATGTATTAGAAGAAATAAATAGGATAATATTCAAATAATTAATATATACCGAGAAAGTTTGTCCAGTTCATCCGTTCATCAAGGATGTAAGAGATTCCTGAAGTGGTTTGAAAGTAAATATTCACTTGAAGAAAATTGTTCCTTATTAACAGAAAGAGGAAACGAGAATCAAAAAATGAGATTCAAGAACCAAATAAGATCATTACAATTAAAAATACTCTGCATAATTATGAAATTCAGATTGGCTCATATTGCGGAATTCAGATCGATGTCGGATGGAGCGCGGATAAGACGAAACTGGATTCGGGTAAAAGCCGCTAGAGATCTCACTGCGATACCACACCAGATTGCATTCTTCCGGACAGTTGCAGGTAGAAGCGTTACCAATCTGGTGTTCTATATACTCATTATGATTTAAAATATTTGTTTAAAAAGTTAAAATTTGATGACATTACTTCGTACCTATTACTCTTTCTAGGCAGATGTAGGATGATAGATTGCATACTGGTAATTCCAAAGGAACTGCAACAAATAATAAGAGACAAGAATTTTTATATGACGTATGATAGAGAGGTCAAAAGTTTAAACTGCTTACCAGGGAAATAGTAAGGAACGCATTTACAGTCCGTCATAAAGGATTTGGTAAGACAATCCAGTTGACAGTAAGGTTTGGTGTAGCCCTCAAAATAGGTCAATGTCATTTCTTCATCCAGCACGCAAAGTCGCTTAGTCACATCGATTGCTTTGGCCTTCTTCGACGAGATCTGTGTCTCACCCTGGACAGCAGCATCGATCAGCCTTCCAGGACTGGCTAAGAATCCGATCCGTGCCGTTCTTGCAAAATCGTCTGGTGGCTGGATTGAAAACTTTGTAAAAAAATAGAAGCCACGTTGCATTTTATTTACTAATCTCAATATTTAAAACAGTATTTAGACATACTTTGAATCCAACTGTTGAAGATGATGTAACATTGTAATCCTCCCGCTCAGCATTGAGAACCACTGAAAGACCGGAATAGACCCCAGCTTGACTGGAATACCTTAACCTTTACAATGAAAATGTGCAAATCTTGAGCTTAATTTCTTATTAATATCGACGTAAAACTCATCCTACTTTTTGTTATTGTTCGTTCGATTCCGATAGAGAATGATGGAATTAAAGGAGCAGCAGTAGCCATCATCTGTTGATTCCGTTTCGAATATGTCGGCACAGTTTTCCTCTTTATTTTCCCAAGTGCAATGAATGGCCATTTCCGAACAGTTAGGTGACAGCTACGTAACAAGAAGAAAAAAAAGATTTTATTTCAGTAATATTGCTTTTGTTTAGGAATTTGTATTAAGCCTGTTATATACATCTTTCATTAGTTTTTCGTAGAATCCATCGCTGCTGCTAATGTTTGCCCCTTCCATTAAAGAACTCAGATAGAGAATTTCATCTTCGTCGTCTACTCGATTCGTTGAAATAATCTATTGGGAATAGTGTTTGACTGTTTGTATCAATACGATTTGCTCATTAATTTGTTATTCAGTCGGATTAATAGAATAGTCGGTACCGGAATAACACCATAGTTTACAAAAAGTACCTGGAGAATCCTTCTGATTTCGTCCACATGGAAACCTTTGAAGCCTTTAGCCCTACAATTTTAATATTTGAAAAATAAACAATAATTGCGTTGTTGACAGGCGAAAGTCGAAACAATAGTAATAATGAACTGATATAGACTTACTCTCGTGTTTGTATCCATTCTCCTAATGCTCTTGTAGAGACTTTGTTTGTGCTGCAAAATGTGATGCTTGGGAAGGGATAGTTATTGATCTATCGAAATGAAAGTTACATAAATCAATAAAATAAATAAAATAAAAATTGGAACAATAGTTCTTCAGTGTAAATATAATCACCGGATAGTTGACTGATTGAATGGTGATCAACACGGGAGAGCTGTCCCACCTCTTCCACAGTTCCCACGACATAAGGCCAGAGAAAATTACCCCTGCGGAGAAAAGAATGAACCAGAGAATCCTGATTCATCCGTTCATATCATTTCCTATATCCAACACGCAATATAATTATTTAAAATTTACATCGAACCTTTCTGGTAGCGAAGCGTCGTTCTGTGAGATGAAATGAATCCCGTGCATGGAGGTAGTTTGAGAAAACTCTTTAATAAGGCTAAAACAGTGGTCACAGCAATTGTGGCATCCTATATGATCATGAGTCTTATTAATTTTCTTGTGGCTCCGCCGAGCCGAACGAGAACTACTTTTTCCCATCGCGATCATACGATGGTATCTACCAAAATACAAGTAGCTCCGCTGTTCACTTCTATAACTGATATTTGATTACTACCTGGGCGTCGTCATGGGAAGAGCTACGAACTTTAATCACAGATGGACGCGAACGAAATAAACGAATGAATGAATGATGATGACATGACATGAACAAGCACTTTCTCCCAACGCTGCAATGCATGTGTGCGGAATTGACTTTTTTATCTGTCGCTGGCCAAATATCTGGTCCACTAGACCACTACTGATATATAATAACTAACTGCGACGTAAGGACAAGTATCGCCAGCGCAATTCAAGGGCACGACCGCATGATGCATATATCCTGATGCTGAGCTCCCTTATTTTCAAGATTCCCAATTGTGATCTATCAATAAATATCTACTATTCAATTACCTATAATACGACTGCTGGAGCATTCTAGCGCGTGCTTACATTGGGCAGAACTTGTATATGTACAAGTTATATGTATATGTATAAGTTTAAATATATATTATAATATGTATTTATTATACTGGTGTCACAGTATGTTGGTTGGTTAGCCTTAACTTATAAATTTAGTAATTATAGAAATCCATCTCCGATGTTGCTCTATTGACTATTGTACTTTTTTTTGTATCAATTAATAAAAATATGCTAGATCGATTAGCACGTCACGCTTACTATAGTAGCAACTAAATATATTTCTTTTCGTGATGTAAATATAAAAACGTATCATATCTGTACACTTTCAATTGTTAAATTAACTAAATGGCTTCCTGTGAAAGCCATTATTAAGAATTTAAGATATATTGTTGGACGACTTAATTTTAATGGCGGCGTGCCGGCGTTCCGTCGAGCCGAACGACAATTTCTCATCTTTGCAACTTAAAGTGAGCATTTGACCTGGCGAAACCAACTTCTTCTTCGTTCTAACATCAGATCACTTACTTATTCATAACAGTTTATTCTGCGCCATGAGACTGAGGGTTCAGCGCACGCAAGTCTCTTATGAATTTTTTTGCTGCGATGGCACAGCTTCGTCAGTAGTATGGTATACTCTGCTCTTCCAAAATTGGCGTTCCAAAAATGGACATGAACATAACCAATTAAAATGCACAATATCACATGGGTGAATTTTCTGTGTATTAGAAGAGCATGTGAATATTGTGTGACATTTTATATGATAGAAATTTATTTGAAATAGGCTGACTTATAGAAGTTTTAGAAGAATAATAAGTAGACATAAATTTTCAAAAAGCTGTGATATACCGTAAAAATAGCGATAATTTATCTAGGTCCTTATGCCTAAGCTGTATCCATGCGATCTCTTTTGTGTGCAGCGTCGGAGCTGAAGCCGTGTGCCCTCCAAGCTGCAAACGGTAGAGGACGTCTTCCCGATCTATTTAGTTCTATTTCGTTGTGAATGATATTATTGTCGTTTGAAAACGTGTGAGTAGACACATTGGATGATAATGAGAGTTGACGGAGAACAGCTTGCCGCTTCGCTTTCTTCTCTTGGTATAATACGAATACCCAGCGGACAGCTGCGAAGTAAAGTATCTCTGCAAGGCTCAACAGGCTGAAACCAAATCCTAAACCAAAGAGCCCACCAGTAGCAGCTTATTCCATTCAGCAATGACGATGAAGAGAAGAAAAGGTTTTAAAGGCCTCCACTTTATTGTATACTGGATAAGATAGTAGAGGCTATTATACCGATAAAATCCGCCCAGGTTAGACGGTGACCAACAATGTAACTAGGGCCAGTAGTCGCCTTGAAGAAAACGCTTAATTTTGCGAAATTTTCCCTGTCATTAATTAAGTTACCAATTATGTATAACAAAAAAAGCTGCTGAAAATGATTTCAGGTATTATATAATGACTTGGCATATTTTAGAAATTCCGGAGAGCTCATATTGCTGAATTCTTTTCTTTTCGATATTGAAGCTGGATAAGTCACCACGGGATTGGGATAGACCCCAAGTGATATTTCGTTCCGGTACCACACCTGCTCGCACTTTTCAGGGCAAAAACAAGCACTCGTGTTCGTGATTAGGTAATCTTCCCGCCATAGAAGAAGAAGAAGAAAACTATATAGTTCTATACATTATGTTACGAATGTTGAATTCCTCGGGAGGCGAAAGAAAGGGACGTTACGTAATAAAGAGCGAGTCTTTCGGGATTCACTTTGTAATGACGAATAACGACGAAATGAACGATGATACACAGACACAAATGGGATAATTCACTGATTTGAACGATGATAACGATGGCACTTGAGTGTTAAAACGGGAGAAGATGACACGTAAACGAAGGAAAAAGAGAGCGACGTTCTCTCTCGATGAAGAATTGATTAACACTGCGTATTAGAGGGAGATTCTCGAAAACGGGTGATTGAGGGGGGTGGAAAGAGGAATGATTGGAGGGAGGAATACGGGCTACGGTATCAACTCTTACCAGAATAAAATTACAAGAGGAAAACGAAATATAAATTAAGACCTCTGGTAAGACGGTAACACATTATTATATAAAATAATGATTACCAGTAGTTTCTTTTAGGCAAATGTAGGACGATAAGTTGCAAACGGGGATCTCCAGTGGAACTGTTTAATGATTCATTGGATTTTTTTAAATGGTTAAATCACGCTACAATCATTATTAATTACCTGGAAAATAGTAAGGAATGCATTGGCATTTTTCAGAAAAAAATTGGCAAAGCAATCTAGCTGGCAATACGGGCCCGTGTATTCGTCAAAGAAGGTCAAATACACCTCCTTGTCGGTGGTGCACAGTCGCTTCTCCATCTGATATGACCTATGTCATGTTCAGCCAATTGTGCTTCCCCTAAGATAGCAACTTCAGTTTGCCGTGCTGCGCTAGCCATAAAACCAACTTTTCCAGTTCTCGCAAAATCATCCGGCGACTGGATTGAAACCTTTTTTTTTTTTTTAAGAAAAAATTCGAAGTTGATAACTTTTATAATGGAAAAAAAAACGTTAATTAGAATCTCAACATCACTTTGAAGCCTGTTGTATCGGATGAAGTGACATTATAGTCGTCTAATTGGGAATTTAGAATTACCGACATTCCGGCATAAGAGCCAGCCTGGCGACCGTATCTTAGTCTTATCGTTAAAAAACAGCGCGATGCATACAAATAATTTTACCATGATTATAAATATTTAGGTTAAAAAAAAATATTACGGTTTGTTATTATTCGTCCCGTTTTTATAAAGGATGATGGAATTGAAAGAGCAGCAAAAACCATTGTCTGTAGATTCTTGTTCGAAAAACTTCGACTCGGAGCAGTTCTCTTCCTTGCCTTCCCAAGAGCAATAAACGATCATATCTGAGCAACTGGGCGTAAGCTGTATAAACATTGTAATACATTTAAAAATAGTATATAAGATATTTTTTAAGGTATTAAAAAACCTTATTCATGAGGGCTTCATAGGCGTGGTTTTCGCTGCTTATGTTTGTTTTAGCCAAAAGTTTGCTCAAAGTTGCAATTTCTTCCTTATCATCAACTTGGTTGGTAGATATGATCTGGAGCATCAAATCAAGAGTATATAGCACTATATTTATGTGCTTTATCCAAAGATTATAATGGTGTCATACCTGAAGAATCCTTCGGAAATCGTCAAGTCCTATTCCTAAATCTCCCCTAAATTATGATTTTAAAAAAAGTACGTACCGGTACGGTAGTTACTTATATCTAGATATTTAATCAACTATGATACATGTATAGGTATTATATTCATATATTCTTATTAGAGTATATATTGTGTTATAAAAGTAAATGATTGATGGATTTGGTCAAGATACCCATGACTATTTATGAATTGTCCTAGTGCTCGAGTTGAAATCCTGTTCACGTTGCATATGGTCACAGTGGGGAACGGGTGCGAATTTATCTGTGTGAAAATGTAGAAGATGATTAAATTCGCTAAAAAAATATATAGGTAGTAATTTATATGGTCAGGTAATACTTATTATTACTGGATAATTAGCTGAATGAACGGTAATGAGGACAGGCACATTGCCCCTCGATCCCACACACTCGCCGAAAAGACGATTGCACAACATAAGCCCACAGCGAATAGAATCACCCACAGAATTCTATGCATTGAAAATCAATATTTTACATTGATTCTCTGTAGTGTAAATGGGCTTTGATGCAATTAATAAAGACATGATCACTTTTCTGGAAGAGAGGCTTTCTCATTTGAGATGAAATGGATGCCGTGCATCAGGGTCAGGTCTGCAAACTCTTTAGCCATGGTTACCACCAAATTCTTTTTTGGAGGCCTTGGCTCCTCCTTGGTTGACTTTCGATCAGGATCCATCCTATTGCTGCTATTATTTATATTACATATGGAACTATTATTCAATACTGTATTCTTTAAAATCATAAAATCTATACGAATTAACAGAGGGGCAACCGACTCCTTTTTACTCGTTTTCTTGGGCCAAGAAAAGGAAGAAAACCCCTAGAAAAGTAAGAAAAGGTGGTAGATTTATGGAAAACGGTAAATTTACCGATTTTTTTTCTAGAAAAAAACAAGAAATTTACTGCTTTCCTGAAATTCAAATTTTCTTGCTTTTCTATGCATTTTCTTCCATTTCTTACCTTTTCTACGCCCAAGAAAACGAATAAAAAAAAAGAGTCGGTTGCCCCTCGGAATTAACCTTCGTCTTCAAATGTATTTTGAAACTGAGATTTTTGCTCAACTGATGATCCTCTTTTTTAAGTATAGTTTCTTTGTGGCTTCTGTATCGACACTTATATACTAGTATAAGCTGTTTGCAACAAACAAAGACTCGTTAACAGCTGGCGCCCGTTGCTTTGCGAGCAAGTAACTGTTTCTGCCTCTCAAATTAATTTACAATAATTAATGATGATTATGAATCACGTCATCACGGGCTGAACAATGCGAAGAAGAGCGCCCCATCATATCTGATCATCCATATTATAGGTGGGTCTTTCCTTTTCTCATATTGTCATTAGTTATTACATGTACTAGATATGGAAATACTTCGATACTACAACTGATTGGATAGCTGATGCATTATATGCAGCTAGCAGTCGTGATGTCGATTATTCAGTCGCTACAAGGAGGTCGCGTTTTATACTTAAATAAAATGTATTAGAATGACTCATATATATGTTCGAGATGAGTGTAATTAATATTAATACGAAAATAGCTGATCAATTATTGGTACAGTTTGTACGTCACGCTTCTTGCTAAGCAATTTACTGTATTATTTTTCTTCACGCTACAATACAAATGTGCTAAAGTTGAATTATGAAAGTATCAATTAAGTTGATAGGAAATTATGATCATTACTGTCGTCTCTTATCCAACTGTTCATCATGATGACTGTCGCTGGCCGTGATTCTGTTGCTGTTGAACCATCTTGAGAACACGTCGAGTCCGGATAGTTAATTGCAATTTCCAATGATGGGATATCAGAGATGATTAGACTACGTTGTGCATCTCTTATTTTCTTGGCCTTTCTGTTTTTCCACCAGTAATAGATCCAGCGGAAACCTATAAAGTAGATAACCTCGGCAAAGCTGAGGAGACTGAAACCAAAACCGAGACCCAATATTCCTCCAGTAGCAGCTATGTGTACGATATAATATGTTATGTTATTATACTTAAGAGTACCAATTAAATGTGAGCTGTATTATTATATACCAAGAAAGTTTGTCCAGGTCATTCGTTCATCGAGTATGTAAGAGACCCCTAAAGGGGTTTTAAAGTAAACATTCACTTTGAGAAAGTTCTTCCTGCCAGACAAGGGAATACAAAATATATTATGGCTAAATCAGCCATTTCTAGAGTGCATCAAATGTAGCTGAGTTTTTAAACAAAATTACTTACGTTGAATATTCCTGAAACTCGGATTGGGTCATATTCCGAAATTCCGGGCGACGCCTGATAGATCGTGGATAAGTTGATACGGGATTCGGATAAAATCCAGTGGAGATCTCGCTCCAATACCATACCTGGTTACAGTCCTCTGGACAGTTGCATGAAGTCGTATTTCGAGCCTGCGTTTCTATATCAAGAAAGGCATCATATAGATTTAAGATATTTTTTTCAGTACAAGGCGCCATAAGCGTACTATACCAACAACTCTCTCCAAGCATAGATAAGAGGATATATTGCATACAGGCAAATCATCCGGAACTGTTATTGAAATACAAGGTCCATATACTTATCGTAATAATGATGACAATAAATATGTAGCATAATAATTACAGTATATCGTTTAGCAAACTTACCAGGAAAATAGTATGGGACACATTGACAGGCCGACAAAAAGGATCGAGTGAGACAGTCCAGTTGACAGTAAGGTCTTGTATAGTGACTGAAATAGGTCAGCTGGATCTCGTCGGCCAGCACACAATGCCTCTTGGTCACATCGATAGATTTAACACTTTTGGATGATATCTGTGTCTCACCAGTGACGGCTGCGTCCGTTTGTCTTCCAGGATTGGCTAAAAATCCAATTTTTCCAGTACTTGCGAAATCATCTGGGGCCTGAATGGAAACCTATAAGAAGAGCAATAAGGAATTATACGATACAGCGTAGCCCATTTATCGCCTGTATTTTACTTTAAAGCCAATTGTAGTGGATGAAGAAACATTGTAATCTTCCAGCTCAGCATTAAGGATAAGAGAGAGGCCTGAGTAGACTCCACCAGATTGATTGCTAGAGTACCTCAAACTATATTTATTTTATTAAGGAAAATTTTGGTATCGAACAGCCCCACAATTTTTTGCTTACTTTTTATGATTTGTTGATCGATTCCGATAGAGAATGACGGAGTTAAAAGAGCAGCAATAACCATCGTCGGTCGATTCCGTTTCTATCATGTCTGCACAATTTTCCTCCTTGTTTTCCCAAGCGCAGTGAATGACCATTTTTGAGCAGTTGGGCGAAAGCTATATTTTGAATTAAATATTGGTTTTCTTTTCGTTTGATTCATTTTAATTCAATTTTTTAAATGTTACATCTCTCATTATTTTTTCGTAATATCCATCATTGCTACTTATATTCGCTCGTTCCATTGCGGAGCTAAGATGGATAATTTCACTTTCATCGTCCACTCGATTTGTTGAAATAATCTACAAAAAATGAATATAGGTGGTTTGAATAATTCTTTTAGAAAACGATTTCATAATTATGAGGAACCTCAAGTATTCTTCTTATTTCGTCTAGTTCGAGATCAGTGAAACCTTTTCCCCTGAAATACGAAATTGCATTGCAGCGGTATTAAACTATATCAATTTCATCCTAAGACGTTTGGTCATCAGCACCACATTATTTTATAAATTTGTGCTCAAAAATAGTAATAAGGTTTAACATATTCATAAGTATAGCATACTGTTGCGAGTGTATCCATTGTCCTAGCGCTCTAGTAGATACTTTGTTAGTGCTGCAAAAAGTGACGCTTGGAAATGGGTATTGATTAATCTATTATATGAAAAAAATAATTAACCTTGAAATATTTTTTTTTTTCAAACCGAGTTATTGCTAAGTGTTTGTTACCGGAAAATTGACTGATTGAAGGGTGATAAGAACAGGAGAGCTGTCCCAGTTTTTCCACAATTCAAAGGATAGCAAACCAGAGAAGAAAACTCCAATACAGAAAAGAGTGAACCAGAGAATTCTGAAGCACTCAATCATATAACAATATTATAGTGAACAAAACGAAAATTAAAACAAACAAAAATCAGCACCTCTCTAGTAGCGAAGCCTCTTCCTGTGAAATGTAATGGATTCCATGCATGGAGGTAGTCTGAGAAAACTCTTTGACAAGAACAATAAAAGTAGCTGGGGAGCCATTAGGATATTCTACGGGATGACTATTAATTTTAATGCTGCTCCGCAGACCCGAACGAATATTTCTCATCTTTGTAGCTTACTACGGGAATCTGAACTGGCAAAACAAACTTCTCCGTTGCTCTATATTATTGGGTCACTTATTGATGTATAATACCCGATTGTGCGTCATGAGATTTTTTGGTTTATCACGCACATCTTTTCATTACATAGACCTTTTCTGGGACCTCCACTAGTAGTATTGCACATTCCATGCAACTAGCATTTACGATGCACCTCAATTTACTATTCAATTATACTGACTGCTGATACATATTATGTGTTTTCAGCTGTATGTATTATTCAACCCGATTGTTCTATAGCTGCCTATTAGTTTTAAAACTTAAAATATTGATTTACAAAAAAAGCACAGTGCGTTTGGTATCAATCGTTTATTGGTAGAAATTAACCATCATAGCAACGATGCCTGTTTCCTCATTAGCTATTGAAAACGTGCAGTTGGATCAACCAAAATTGCTGGGCTCCTCATATTCGTCAGTAAAAATAGCTTAGGGTATGGTTATATAGTACACCAAGAGGTACATAAACGGAGGCAATTTCGACTTACTTAAGGAAAGAAAACATTGCTGCTTAGAATAACAAATATGAGGTAGCAGTGCATGCATTTGAATTATACTAATGTAAGGGCTAATGAAGACATACGTTTAGTCCATTACACTATTATTTGATTTATAAACCGGTTAAACAACCCAAGTATTGATATATTGAACTGATGGATGGTTCTGATTGGAGCGTTCAATTCTCCATTGTTCTCCTCTAGAGTCATAGAGAACTGCTGGAGGAAAGTTTGATGTAGCAGCTGAAGCAGCTCCGATATGATTCTCGGCGATGGGAAATTTATTTATTTTCATCACTTTCACCTGGTATAGATGGTACATCCAGCGGACGCAAAGAAAGTAAAAGATTTCTGCTAAGCTAAGAAGACTAAAGCCGAAAACAAAACCTAATAAACCGCCCGCACCAGCTATTATAAAGAGAGCATTAAATAAAATGTTAAATGTAAATAAGTTTACTCTTGTTAATACCAATAAATTCCGCCCATGTAATTCGATGGCTGACAATGTAGCCGACACCAGTAGTCGATTTGAAGAAAACGCTCAATTTAGCAAAGTTATCTCTACATATGAACCAAAGAAGAAAAAATTGCAGGTAAACCATGAGTAAAACCATAAAATAGTTATATTATAGCATCATACTTTGCATATGTACGCAATTCCGACTTGCTCATGTTCCTGAATTCTTTACGTTTGTAAATAGAAGCCGGATAGTCGGTGGAGGGATTCGGGTCCCTGAGTCCCTGAGAAATTTCGCTCCTATACCACGTCTGATTGCACTTTTCCGGACAATAGCAAGCACTAATGTTCAGCAATTGATATTCTGATGGCATAAAATGATCTTAACATAGTTTAAATCTTCTGTATACCAAAAAACTTAGAATTATTAATGCAATCTATTACGTTGAGTACCTCTCGTCTTGGAAAGACAAACGTACGAGGACAAGTTGCATACGGGGAGTTCATTTGAAACTGTGAATAATGACCACGATGATAGCGGCTACTTTCTAATTAGAAGTGGTATTAACTTATTACCTGGGTAATTGTAAGGGACGCACTGGCATCTTTCGATAAAAAGTCTTGCTTGACAGTCTACTACGCAGTACGCGCTTGTGTAGTCACTGAAATGATGCAGTTCAAACTCATCGTCGATGCTACAGAGCCGTTTACTTATGTCAATGTCACCGATGCTTTTAAGGGCCATCTGAGCCTCGCCAGAGATTCCCACCTCATATTGCCTTCCTGGGCTAACCATGAAACCAGCTTTTCCAGTTCTTGCGAAATCCTCTGGCGGTTGAATTGACACCTTTTGCATTTAAAATAGTTTTGAATAAAAATTATATTATCTATTAACTTTAAAATGCAGGTCTACTTTAAATCCTATCGTATCCGATGAAGAGATATTGTAGTCATTTATTTTGGTATTGAGAATGACGGACATTCCACCGTAGAGTCCCGATTGCTGGGTGTATCGAAGCCTTTACATCGAAAGACAAAATTTACACTGATGAAATAAAAAATTCACAGTTAAATTTTAGCTTATCCTTACACTTTGTTGTTTTTCGTTCCGTTTTTGTAGATAACGACTGAATTGAACGAGCAGCAATAGCCATCTTCCGTAGATTCCTGTTCGATAAATTTTGATTCGAAGCAATCTTCTTCTTTGCCACTCCAAGAGCAAAAGATGACCATGTCTGAGCAGCTAGGAGTCAGCTATGCCAAACGAAATCACCTCTTTTAATCATAAAAATTCTACTATAAAATTTAACTTAATTTATTACCAAGTTCATCAGCTCTTCGTAGTAGTGATTTTCACTGCTGATGTTAGTTTTGGCTAAAGTTTTTCTTAGTTTTACAACCTCTTCTTCATCCTCTACTTGATTGGTTGCTATGATCTATAGAACCACAATAACTTAACTTGGTTTATTCATATTGATTACGTTTTTATTATAATAACTCCTACCTGTAACGCCCGTCGGATCTCTTCAATGTCTATTCCTGCGAATCTTTCCCTTTAACATTCCACGCGAAGAATATTATTAGACCTATACCATATGGGATGATATTAATCTTTTCACGTTATACCCGTTTGAAGAAATCCATTTCCCTAATGCCTTTGTTGAAATCCTGTTGATGCTGCATACGGTGATGGTAGGAAAAGGGCGCATAGCTATCTGCTCCGCAACAATAAATATATATTAGGAATAAATTTACGGTAAAAGACCACTTAAAACCAAACAAAAAATAAAGTATACCGGATAATTAGCAGAATCAATTGTAATTAGGACTGGTGAATTCACCCAGTGCATCCAAAGGCTCCAAGAACAGGTTAACGAGAATCCAAACCCAACACAGAAAAGAATCAACCAAAGAACCCTGATCAAGAAACATTAATAAAAGATGTGTTATATACTATTTTCAATTCTAAGAAGGTTACCTACGTTTTAGATATGCAACGAAATTAATAATAAGATTAATAACCTTTCAGGTTTAGAGGCTTTGTTATTTGAAATGAAGTGAATGCCGTGCATTAGCGTCATCTCTGCAAACTCTTTGGCAAGAGTTAACAAAAAATTCTTCTTCGACTGCGGCAAAGCTACAGCAGCATCACTTCTGGAATTTCCCGAAGTACCCATCCTGCTTCAGTCACTGACTTGCCAACACTAATACAATTTCAATAGCAGCATTGCTATTATATATTGTGCTTTCTATATACATCGTCAAGCCTGCCCTTAAATAAGAAAAAGGAGGCTTATAGATTTGTCCGATCGACCAATCCTGTGATACATCAGTGATGACTAGCCGAAGAAATCAGGCATTCATTAATAGCAACGACTAAAAGTAATGTGCGTCACGGTAACGATTAAAGATTAAATTCAATGAAGACTGTCTACGTTCTAATGGGGTCATAACCCTCTAATATTGTAATAAGACCGAATTGATGTTTTCATTGTTTATGATGATTTTAGCCTGTAATTGATTTGATAGAAATGTATTGGCTAATACTGATTTTTCGAACTCGAAAAAATAAGACCAATAGGTATTATAGATTAGCGCTACTTGATTTCTTTCATCCAACGCTGCTTAATCGAATGTTAGTCATGCACGTTATTTTTAGCCGAACCCCAAGAAGCGTTCTGCGTCATTCCGTATATAAATAATTCCTCTGGTTTATATTTACTTATATACATATAATCATATATGGGTTACTTCCAGTTAATGAACATGATGAAACAGGTGCCGCGAATACGTTTATATAATCGCCCGTGTAATCTTCGAAGAAGATCAAATACACCTCTGTGTCGATGGTGCACAGTGGGTCTTCCTGATAACGATCGAAAAACAAACTGTTTTTTTTTCTAATTTATTGGAAATAATTTATGATGGCCGAATGTTTGTATCATATTTTATGAATCATGCCATGTATGTTTCTGAACTAAGTATCACCAGCTGGATGACTATGTTCATATCTATGAATTATGGATATCATACTAAATTATATCCTTTTTATAACTGATAGATGATTGTGAATGAAATGGATGAATGAATTCATACAATATGGTACGTATAGGCCTCTGCTTGCAGTTTGCACAATCAGTTTACTGAGTATTGTGAGTATCTGTATACAGTGTTTTTACAAGGTTTATTATCCGAAAGTTTTACATATAATACAATTACGATAATAGATACCATCCATCAGCAAATAATAGACAAAAAAATGTAAAAGTAGATCGAACTATAAATTTACTTATGATCGAATTTTATGAATCTATTCATCCTAGGCCAAGAAGCGACGGGCAGACCGCATCAGCTTCAAAGATCCGCATTTTACAAGAAAATCGAATACGGACGAAGCCTAAAAATATGCAGTGCGTGTGGTCTATTCTCTTGGTACACAATATGAATCTAGATCTGTCGCATAAAAAGATCAACTACGTTCATGCCAACTCACTAACTCAGTCATCTCAATTCGGGTAATTTTTTTTGCTATAATCACCAACCAAATTTTTTTTTCAGCCAAGATAATGGTCATTACCATCTTTGTTTTTGGCATGATTGCGGGACCTATAAACGGGGTCTGCATCCAGTCTGTTGTTAAATTGAGGTTGCGGATGGGACCCGTCGACCCTCCCTATTTCAGGATCATTGGCATGTCTGCCATGGATATTACGGTTGATGGGCAAAGGCTCATGACGATGATAAAGGTGATGAATAGGAGGGGCTTCCTCAGGATGCTTCTTCCTCTTCAGGTTGAAATAGTAAATCCAGCGTATGCAAGTGAAGTAGAGAACTTCTGCCAGACTCATAAGACTGAAGCCAAATCCGAGAAGCAACAAGCCGCCCGTAGCAGCTGTCATCATTGATCATGAATAGTATTATGAATTAAAAAAAACAAACATTAACGATAAATAAGTAAATCATACCGATATAGTCGGCCCAGGTAGTTCGGTGGCCAACGATATATCCGACTCCAATTGTAGACTTGAAGTAAACATTCAATTTCGCGAAATTATTCCTGATATTTACATGAACGATTATTGTAAGCAAATAAAAATCTATACAAACAAAATTATGATGTATTTAACTCTGCGTATTGATGGAATTCTGAAGAGCTCATATTGATGAATTCCGGTCGCTTCAAAATGGATCGTGGATATTGTGAGATCGGGTTCGGATAGAGTCCCATGGATATTTCGTTCCGGTACCAGGTTTGATTGCACTTATCGGGACAATCACATGCACTTGCATTCGTCACTCGATATTCTATTTTTCAGTAAATTTTAATAGCTTTTTTTTATTGTGCAAAACCCTTGTTACCCATTGTTTTCATGACGCAAGTATACGATGTTAAGTTACAAACAGGGATCTCGTCTGGAACTATTTTTACATTTTAAAAATATTCTTAGTAATTTGTGTCACAAGCGATTATTTCCAATCGATTATACCTGGTAACATGTAAAGAACGCATTTGCATCTTTGTAGAAGAAGCGTTGCCAGACAATCAACAAGGCAGTAAGCAGTTGTGTAGCTGTCGAAATATTGCAAATCGAGCTCCTCGTCCATGGCACACATTCGCTTGGATAATGGAATATTTCCGATGCTTCTAGGAGCAATTTGAGTTTCACCAGAGATCGCCGCGTCGTATTGTCTGCCTGGGCTTACCAAAAAACCAATATTTCCTGTCCTAGGACTATCTTCGGATGCTTGAATTGAGACCTAGTTAATTTGTTTAAAAACAACTATTTATTTATTTATAAATAAAGTCGCAATACAACCTTTATTACTTTAAACCCCGTTGTGTCAGAAGAACTAATATTGTAGTCTTCTATCTGGGTGTTGAGGATGATGGACATCCCTGCATCGGCACCAGCTTGACTGGCATAAACCGCCCTTTGGGAAGATGAAGCAATACATTTTGTCGACTTTCAAAACCTTAACAGAAAGATGATTCCACTCACACTTTCTTATTATTAGTGCCGTTTTTATACACGATGAGCGAATTAAACGAGCAGCAGTAACCATCATCTGTAGATTCTTGTTCGAAAAACTTTTTCTTGGAACAATCCTGTTCAATTCCTTCCCAAGAGCAGTACACCACCATATCCGAGCACTTGGGTGTTAACTGCCACCAAATAAATATTATTTTTAAATTTACACCAGCCCTTGCAAAGTTAGAAAGCGTTAATACCATCTCCATGACCTTTTCGTAGTTGTGATCTTCGCTAGTAAAATTGGATTTTTCCAAAAGTTTGGCAAGAGTTGAAATTTCTTCCTCGCTCTCCACTCGGTTTGTAGATATAACCTTTGGAGCGCAAAAGAAAATAAGCACTAGCCTGAAAAAGGTTTTACGTCCACCACATAATCTCTTTTGCTCTTACCTTTAGAATTCGCCGAACCTGTTCCACTTCTAAGCCTAATCCTCCACTTCAAAATTAACAGGTTTAAAAATTAATTTCGAGATAATCAATTAGTTTTTAAACGTTTATACCCTTGAGAAGCCATCCATTCCCCTAAGGCCCGTGTCGAAATTCTATTGGTACTACAGATGGTCACAGTTGGAAAAGTATTAAGTCTGGCAATCTATTGTTGAAAAGTAGAGTAATTAAGTTTTTTCCTTACAAAAATTCAATGTTATTGTAAAATAGTATCTTTAATATACGTACCGGGTACTCGGCAGATTCGATTGTAATGAGAACTGGCGCATTGTCCCAGTGTTCCCATAGGTACCCAGCGAAGATGAAAATGAAGATGAAACTCGAACAAAACAAAAGAACCCACAAGATTCTAAGAAAATACAGAGAGAAAAGAAAAACCGAATTAAACATATATTTTCAATTAGTTTATTAGTATTTTTAAATCGCTAAATCGCACCTTTCGGCATTCGTGGCTTTATGGTTGGCGATGAAACGGATTCCGTGCATAAGGGACATTTCACCAAATTCTCGGGCAATCTTCGTAACCGTACTCTCCTCATCATCTTCTTTATTTTGAGGTCCATCCTTAGTTTGAGACTTCATCTTGAAGCTGATGTGCTGCAAACGACTGTAGTGGATGCCTGTCCAAAACGGTCAAATTTATATGTTTTTGTTTCACCTTGGATGATGACTGTGCTGATGATGAGCTTTGTAGCCGAATCAATGAATTACTTATTGAGTCGACTCTAGAAATAAACAGATACCGAGGCAAAGACGATTGGTAAAAAATGTATTCCTTTGAATGAAGTCCTCGCTCATCACTGACGTCAATCGTCTCATTTTCTAGAAATGTGCTCTAAAAATAAAAATCGGATACGTATATAGAAATGTATTAATGTGATAAGGTTATAATGGGATACGTGCTATTTCGTGCGCACCACGACACAGAGGCTTACACAAAGGAACACGAACAGTGGGGAAAAGAGTAGTACCGTATTAATAACATCTCTTGCATTTAACATTCATTACGTTTGGTATAAAACAAAAACAAAAATTCCAAATATATCCAAGGAATTCATGGTATGGATTTATTTGCAAAACATTCTCGCTGAATCTCTACAAACACGTTGAAACAAACAAATATGAAAAAAGTAAAAAAAAAATCAACATAAATATAAAAATCAGTAATAAAAAAAACAATGCCCTATTCTAAATATTTTTTAAAAATTCTCGCCATTTAGCATTCCACAGCAGCATTATATAGTATTTGAATCTTCTTTAGTTCGTTACTGTTACTTCTCGAAGCTAGAAATTGTCGGAGACTGCGGTGGTCCTAGGACTAGGACAGGTACTGTATCGGTAGTGTTTACTTATTATACCGACATCAAAAGTCATCGATTGATCTCTAAGCGGTTTCCCTTGATTTCTAGGCGACCAGTCTCACACAAGCCTGACAGTCGTGCGCGATCCAAACGAAGGAATTTCAGAAATAATAGAATTGCCACGCACCCCAGCTGGCAATATGGGCCCGTATAGACGAGCATTAAAAGCATAATTGATTTATTTAATTGCGTGAAAAAGTAATAAATACTGAGTTGTCGCAGCCGCGGTTAAGAAAGATTATGGAATTTAAAGAGCTGTTTTATATAACACTAGAGTCAATGACGTTGCTCATTTTTGTTTGTCTTTCCTATGGAAAAACTTATGATAGCACTCAAACTAGCCTTTGAGGGAACAATTTTGCTCAAATAAATTTTTTGAATGTAATTTATTCCGCCTTCAGTGTATTATCCAATCGTATACAAGCGAGTCTGTGATGCAACACTCATTTTTTTGTAAGTTATATGTGACAAAATAAGAATATATTTGTTGCGTACATGGTCATGTAGTAATAAAGATGACCAGTTTTAACTCCGGATACGGTACAAATATATATGGGCCTACCTAAAAATACCGCTGGAGTTCAAGGTAACATCGACTGTGTCGAGATCTGAAACAAGGCTTTTCCTCTATGAATAAAAATCTACCCTGCTATTCTGTGCTTCTTTATGTGATATAGACGTTTGAAAGCAAACCTTTTTGGGAAACGATTAATCCACTGGGTTGAAACTTTCGAAAATTTCAACCATAAAATTCCCAGCTTTAAACGATAACCTAGCTCAGAACTTATTTAGAGCCACAAGTTAAACTCATTCGACGAAGTGTTCGTCATTATGATCGTTCATGAATAATGCTAGACTAATAATTGAAAATCTTGCATTTATAGTGTGAAATGCAATAACCTGCGTAGCCTAGCTTTACTATTTATATAAGTGTTCTACATAATTTATTACGCCCTATAAAATTTGCTCCATCGTTAGAAAGACCAAATATGAGTGAATACGCGCACTGTTCTTAAAGCAAAACTAACGAAAAGTGACGCGTCGAACTCCTAATCAACTGAGGCAGTGATTGCAAGTCATTACAATCACTGTGCGCATATGAATATATCATTTTCTAGATCTTTTACAGTACAGTAGTAGACGATCATCGGCTACGTTAATATCAGGCTCACTTCAACCGACTCCCCCCTTTTTCAGTCAATATAGCTGCCAAATATGTCAGCATCTTTCTTTGTGGCACTACTGACACCACTGCGGGATTTGTTGACGGGATCTACATTCATAACGTTACTTATTTGAGGCAGCGGAGGACCACTATCAATAATTTTCCATACTTCGGGATCATTGCCGTGTCTAATAGAGATATTATTATTCGGCAAAGGTCGACGATTGAGTCGTTGGGTATAAAGAGGAGCCTCGTCGGAACGCTTCTTACGGTTGAAATAGTAAGTCCAGCGAATACAAGTGAAGTAGAAGACTTCACCTAGGCTCATGAGGCTGAAGCCGAATCCAAGTAACAGTAAGCCACCCGCAGCGGCTGTCATTATAAATAGCATTATGATTTCTTAAAAAACATTATCGATGAATAATAAGTATGTCATACCGATATAGTCAGTCCAAGTAGTTCGATGACCAACTATGTATCCGACTCCAATAGTTGACTTTAAGTAGACGTTCAATTTAGCGAAATTATTTCTAATTTTTTTTTACATTTTTGAAGAATCATTGAAAGTAAGCATCATAAAAATAGTGAACAAATTTCTGCAGGAAATTACAGTGCGTATTGGTGGAACTCTGAAGAGCTCATATTGATGAATTCCGGTCGCTTCAAAATGGATCGTGGATATTCTGAGATCGGGTTCGGATAGAGTCCCATGGATATCTCGTTCCGGTACCAAGTCTGATTGCACTTATCAGGACAATTACAAGAACTTATGTTCGCCACTCGGTATTCTAACAAGAGTAAATTTGTGTTAGTTCTGGACAGATTTTTTAAAGATCGTCGACAATAGGAGTATTGTTGCCTACCTAAAGTTTTCATGACACAAACGTAAGATGTCAAGTTGCAAACAGGCAATTCATTTGAAACTTTTTTGAAAAATAAATTATCCCTTTAATAATTTATTTCAAACTACTTTCACTTATATTTACAACCGATTGTACCTGGTAGCATGTAAAGAACGCATTTGCATCTTTGTAGAAGAAGCGTTGCCAGACAATCGACAAGACAGTAAGCAGCTGTGTAAGTGGGAAAGTACTGCAGTTCGAACTCGTTGTCCATCGCGCAGATCCGCTTGGCTAAAGGAATATCTCCAATGGTTTTAGGTGCAATTTGAGTTTCACCAGAGATCGCAACATCGTATTGTCGAGCTTGGCTCACCAAAAAACCAATGCTTTCTGTCCGAGGAATGTCATCTGACGCTTGGATTGAGATCTTAGTTGTGCATTTTGAAGATATACAGTATTTTAAAATATATTCAGTTTCTCCTAATCCTTAATTATATATCCTAATTACTTTGAACCCTGTTGTATCAGATGTACTAACGTTATAGTCCTCTATCAGAGTATTAAGGATAACGGTCATTCCGTTGTAAACGCCAGCTTGACGAGCATAAACCGGCCTTTAGGAAATGAACAGAACAATGTTTTCAGTCTAAAAAGTGTCTGCAAACATGAGAAGAGGCTACTAACACTTTCTTATTATTCGTGCCGTCTTTATACGCGATAAGTGAATTGAATGAGCAGCAATAGCCGTTCTCTGAGGACTCTTCTTCGAAAAACTTTTCCTTTGAGCAATCATGTTCAATCCCTTCCCAAGCGCAATAAATTATCATATCCGAGCACTTGGGTGCCAACTTAAATCAATGCAAAAAAAAAAAAAAAATTATTATTATCATGTAAATGTAAGCTAGATATAGTATTACATTACCGTGCTCATAACGTATTCGTAGTTGTGATTGTCACTCGTAAAATTCGATTTTTCCAAAAGTTTTGAAAGAGTCGCAATTTCTTCCTCGCTTTCTACTCGGTTTGTAGCTATTACCTTTAGAGTGCAACGGATAATAAGCAGCCAAAACGGATAAAAGCGGCAAGCCGTTTGGCTGTTGCTACACTTATTTTTAAAAAAATGAAATTACACCCAACTTAAATTTGAAACTACACCCATTTTGGTTTTTACATTGAAATTAAAAAATAATACATTCATTATTTACCGAAAAGATATTCTATGTACAAGGAATTATAGATGGGATGGCCGATAGTAGACTGATGCGGTACAGACAATTCGGCGGACGCGTGAACCGCGGATGCGGACCACTTATATATTGGCGAATTTTTAATAAAAACACGGACCTTTATAGAGAGAGGAAAAAATCTGGAGACCGACTGGAGATGCGCCATTCACTGTGAAATTAAAAGCTTAGTCGAATGATTCTAAGTAAAAATCAATACAACGTATAAATAAAGAGGTGATTGTGATAAACGACAGAGACTTTGCCACTTCGTCGAAGTTATCTCGTCATCCAGAAATTATGGATTTTAACTTAGAACCATTTGGTTTGGAATTTAATTCCGCGTCAAATCGTTTAATTACTTTAACTCTTATCCTAATTTTTCTCCTGAATCGTGTAAGTTTTGACACAGCAACAAGCCTTTTTTATTTCTATAAAGGTCGGCGTCCATGGCCGTTGGGGGGGGGGGGGGGGGCACGAAATCAAAATCAATTAAAAATAAAACTGCTCCTTAAAACCTTTAGGGAGACTGTCGTTTAGAATCTTTATGGAAAACTGTTGAATAGAATCCTTTTATTTGGTAAATAATGGATGTTGAATTTTTTAATCTGGGTGCAAAAAACAAAATTGATGTAGCTCAAATTTGAAATGGGTGTAATTTCAGTTTTATAAAATGAGTGTAGCAACAGCCTAACGGCTTGCCATACAAGCCATACAAAATAAGGTTTTTTAGCACATCCCTCGCAATTTTTAAAACATAGATTCGTTCCACATTAATAATGATTATCGTTACCTTCAAGATTCGTCGAACCTGTTCCAATTCTAAGCCTAATCCTCCACTTCATTTCGGAAAAATAAAATAAAAACTTAGGGGAGCTAACTATTTTTTTAACTGTTAATATACCTTACCCTTGAGTAGTCATCCATTCTCCAAGGGCTCGGGAAGAAATCCTATTTGTGCTACAAATGGTGACGGTGGGGAATGTATTATATTTAGCAATCTTTAAAAAATGATAGGAATCAGCAATTCACTCATTTTGGAAAATAGTATCTTAATGTACCGGGTACTCGGCAGATTCGACTGTAATGAGGACTGGCGCATTGTCCCAGTGTTCCCAAAGGTATCCAGAAAAAATGAAAATAAAGACGAAGCTTGAACAGAAGAGAATAAACCAAAAGATTCTTGAGGGGTTGGGGGTTGGGGGGGGGGGGGGGCATAAATAGATTATATAATGAAATTGTCTTGTATGTTTGTATCTATAATAATATTATTGAGTCGTGTACCTTTCAGCCATTGTGGCTTTTGGGTTAGCGATGAAGTGGATGCCGTGCATAAGCGACATTTCACCAAATTCTCGGGCAATCTTTCTAAACGTACTATCTTCCTTCTCTTCTTTACTTTGTAATACATCTTTCGTGTTCGAATTAGTACGGGACCTCATCTCGACGATGTAGCTCGCTCGACTACAAAGCTGTAAATGCTAGTCGGTAACTGTTAGATCCATCTGTTTATCCTCATTCGGGTTTGCCTTGGACGATGCTTGCTGTTGAGAGCTAAAGCCATACGAATTGGTTATAGGTCTATGAAAGTATTATAACCGTCAATACTCGTATTAAACAATTTATATAAGCTATAATATACATTTAATAAAGCAATTCTTCGTAATGAAAGTCTTCTTGAGAGAATATCATGCTATATATGTTATGTTGCGCGCCTATATTTAATCACCCGTTTCATATTCTAATCATACAAGGACGACGACATGGTTTTTTTCCTGTACTTAATTAGTATGCTCTAAAAGTAATAGAATAATTTAAAATATAATCTTTGACGGGAGGCTGAATAACAAAGAAAGTGTACGATCGTCGAGAAATAAGGGCGCACCCATTAATATAGACAATATACTGTACCTAATTCAAAAGTAGGATATTAAAATAGCTTCTTACAGCAAAGTGTTGACATTTCGATAAAAAATCATCTTGTTTGATAAAGATTCAAAAAGAAAAATTATTTTTGTATAATTATGCTGTTGGCTTTTGTGTTAGGATTTTTTGCAGATACAGGTACATGGTAGAGTAGATCTTTTTGTCGATCTCTTTTTATAAAAGTCTATTGCCAATAAACGCCTTTTTTTAGCTCGTTCTTACCGAAACAGTCTAGCGTGTAGGTACTGTGAAGATCGAGCAATCGCGAGTGCATAACAAGTAAGAATGATACGGATATCCAGTCGTCGGTGGACCGTTGCATGCTTGCTACCTTCCTAAATCGATAAGCATACATTATAACTTATTATTACTGTTTGGTCGGTTATGTTTCTCTATAATTGATGATGGGTTGAGTTCACACAATGCACAAACCCTATGACAACAGTAGAATATAAATTGTATCATAATAAGATGAATAACATCATAAGCTCATATTCTACAAATGAAAATGTATTCATCGTATACCTATATAAAACACGAATTAATATTTTAGGTCACTTAATTATTTTCCCAGTGCAGGATGTGCAAGATATAATCATATAATAATCATTATATTATAGTTATACAGGTATTGATAGTTTTTAGCGATATTAAAAGGCATAAAATTCCAAACACTTGATCCAAGCTTTAGACGAGGGAATTTCAGCAATAATAGATTTATCATTCAATCCGGCCAGCTGGCAACATGGGTCCGTATGGAGTCTTTTTAAAAGCATACGTAAAAAGTTAATTTATGTAATTGCGTGCTGAAAGTAATGTCTATACAGCAGCACTATTGTAACAGAATAAAACAACTTTGACTCATAGTCCTATAAAGGCATGTCAATAGATTTGGGTACATACCGGGTATATGATTATTAAATTTTTAAAACATATATTGAGCAGCCGCGATTAAGGATAAGACAATGAAATTTCACATGATCAGCAAAATTAGTTTTTTTTTTAATAGTGCCTATTAACAATGATATTTACCACGAAAGCTAATTATGTTGCTCATTTGTCTTTCCTCTTTAGATGGGAAAATTCACAGCACTCAGACGGGTAGACTTTAAGACAACAGTTTAACCCAATTACATTTTTAAAATTGTATTATCCAATCGTATGTGAGCGATTCTGTAATGCTACATTCATTTGTTTATATAACATGTGTTATATTGTACCTAATAAAAATTATCAATAAGGTACAAATATATGTGAGCGGTGAGCCTACCTAAAGATACCGCTCGAGTTCCCTACTAATGTATATGTAGCTGTGTAGTATAGGCGGTGTTAACATCTGAAAAATGGGTTTCTTTCGGTAAAAATGTGTCCGGCTGTTCTATACCGTACTTATTTTTATGATTTAAACCAATAGACATTTAAAAAAAAAAATTCGGGAAACGATTAGTCTTTAGCGGTTCTGAGGCTTTCAAATAAACTATCAAATCAATTTTAAATCGAACGACAAATTGTTGGCCATTATTATCATTAATGCTAAATTGCTACTAAATTCTTATAGCATTTAGTGTGAAATTCAATACACTGCGTAGCCTATAGCTGTTCTATGTAGGTGTCTTACCGTGCATAATATATTATGCCCTATAAAATTCCTTCATCGTTACCTAGACCAAATATGTGCGTAAATTTTGCCCTGTTTTTATAGCGAGGCTGACGAAAAGTGCTGATTTGCTTCTGATCGACTGAGGCAGTGATCGCAAATGTGTCCACTGTGCGAGTTTTAACGTATATTATTATCTAAATGTTTTATAGTAAAAGATCGTCATTAACTACGTTGATATAAAGCTCATCCTCATTTCAACCGACTACCCCAATGCAGCAATACCATTAATGAAAGAGATTTTTCAGTCACTATCCCTGGCAAATGTATCAGTACCCTACTTCATGGCACTATAGCGGGACCTATTGACGGGATTTACGTTCATTACGTTACTTATTTGAGGAAGCGTAGGGGCACTATCAATAATTTTCCATACTTCAGGATCGTTGCCGTGTCTAACAGTGTTATAATTATTCGGCAAAGGTCGACGATTTAGTCGCTGGGTAAAAAGGGGAGCCTCGTCGGGACGCTTCCTACGATTGAAATAGTAAATCCAGCGTATACAAGTGAAATAGAAGACTTCACCTAGGGTCGCGAGGCTGAAGCTGAATCCGAGTGACAGTAAGCCACCTGTAGCAGCTGTCGTCATTGGTTATAAATAGCATTATGGTTTCTTAAATTATCGATGAATAACAAGTACATCATACCGGTAAAGTCAGCCCAAGTAGTTCGATGATCAAATATGTATCCGACTCCAATGGTGGATTTAAAGTAAACATTCAACTTCGCAAAATTATTCCTAATATTCATATTAATGATTATTGCAAGCAATAAAAATCTATGTAAACAAAATGGATGTATTTAACTCTGCATATTGGTGGAATTCTGAAGAGCTCATATTGATGAATTCCGGTCGCTTCAAAATGGATCGTGGATATTCTGAGATAGGGTTTGGATAGAGTCCCATGGATATCTCGTTCCGGTACCAAGTCTGATTGCACTTATCGGGGCAATTACAAGAACTAACGTTCGTCACTTGATACTCTATTTAAATTAAATTTATATTAGTTCTAAACCAATTTTTTCTAACACCGTCAAAAATTAGAGTTATTACCTACCCATGGTTTTCATGACACAAACGTACGATGTCAAGTTGCAAACAGGCAAATCGTTTGACACTATTTTTTGCAATAAATTATTATCCCGTAAAACTATCTTTTACATTGCGCGATTATTTTCAATATATAGATTGTACCTGGTAATATGTAAAGAACGCATTTGCATTTTTGCAGAAGAAGCGTTGCCAGGCAATCGACAAGACAGTTAGCAGTTGTGTAGGTGCTAAAGTAATGCAGTTCAAGCTCGTCGTCCATCGCGCAGACCCGCTTGGCTAAAGGAATATCTCCAATGCTTCTAGGTGCAATTTGAGATTCGCCAGAGATCGCAACGTCATATTGTCGAGCTTGGCTCACCAAAAAGCCAATACTTTCTGTTCTAGGAATGTCGTCTGGCGCTTGGATTGAGACCTTGATTGCGCATTTTGAACAAAGACAGTTCTTAAATGTTCAGTTGCTTGATTCACATAATCCTGAATCTTATTTCCTTATTACTTTAAAGCCTGTAGTATCAGATGTACTAACGTTATAATCCTCTATCAGAGTATTAAGGATAACGGTCATACCGTTGTAAACACCAGCTTGACGAGCATAAACCGGCCTTTTAGAGTGATGAACAGTACAATAAGTTGTCAATCTAAGTTAAAAGTGTCTTCAAACATGAGAAGATTCTACTCACACTTTCTTATTATCCGTTCCGTTTTTATACGCAATGAGTGAATTGAATGAGCAGCAATAGCTAGTCTCTGAGGATTCTTGTTCGAAAAACTTGTCCCTGGAGCAATCGTGTTCAATCCCTTCCCAAGCGCAATAAACTATCATATCCGAGCACTTGGGCGCCAACTTAAATCAATGCGAAAAATAGATATTGTCATGTAAATATAAGCTAGATATAGTATTACATTACCATGCTCATAACGTATTCGTAGTTGTGATTTTCACTCGTAAAATTTGATTTCTCCAAAAATTTTGAAAGAGTGAAAATTTCTTCCTCGCTTTCTATTCGGTTTGTAGCTAATACCTTTGGAGCGCAAAGGATAGTCAGCTCGAAAAAGTTTTTATAGATTCGCTGCAAAAATGATTATTGTTTTTCTTATGTTACCTTCAAAATTCGTCGTACTTGTTGCAATTCTAGGCCTAGTCCTCCACTTCATTAGGGAAAGATGAAAAGACAATTTGCGATGCTTACTATTTTTCAAACTCTAGATATACCCTTGAGTAGTCATCCATTCTCCTAAGGCTCGGGACGAAATTGCATTTGTGCTACAGATGGTGACGGTGGGGAAACTACTGAGTTTAGCAATCTGTTAATATGTGAAGTCTGGTAAAGTATCTTTCGCAAAAAAAATTTTAATTTTTTAAAAAATAGTATCTTAAAATGTACCGGATACTCGGCAGATTCGACTGTTATTAGGACTGGCGCATTGGCCCAGTGTTCCCAAAGGTATCCAGCGAAAATAAAACCAAACGCGAAGCTTGAACAAAACAGGAAAAACCATAGGATTCTTGAGAAGAAAGGGGGGGGGGTGAGGTAGGTAATGTAATAAAATGATCTTGTATGTTTGTATCTATAATAATATTATAGAGTCGTGTACCTTTCAGCCATCGTGGCTTTTGGGTTGGCAATGAAGTGGATGCCGTGCATACACGACATTTCACCAAATTCTCGAGCAATTTTCCTAACCGTACTATCTTCACTGTTTTCTTTAGTTGGTGAAGCATCTGTCGTATTCAAATTAGTACGAGACCTCATCTTGAAGATGTGCCTCGCTCGCCCACAACTGATGCCAGTCGACAACTCTCGAATTCGTCTAGGTTTCTTTATTTGTGTTTGCCTTGGATGATGCTTGCTGTTGAGCAAAAGCCACATGAATTGATTATATAGGTCGATAATATACTTTTGTATCAAGGAATATAAGCTATAACATGTTTTAAAAATAGATCTTAGTAATTAAGCTATTTTCGATAGAATATCATGCTATATTTATCCTATTGCCTCTATTCAATCATCCATTTCATATTCTATTACACATATCATATATGAACGACGATATTTTTTCCCTTTGCGTAATTATCATGTTCTAAAATTAATAGAATAATTTAAAATATGATCTTTGATGATAGGCTGAATAACAAAGGAAGTGCGCGTGTTCGTCGAGAAACAAGCACACATTAAATTAACACAAACAATATACCGTACCTTACTCAAAAACAGTATATTAAAATGGCTTGCAAAATGTTGACATTTTAATAAACTTTCATCTAGTTTCATAAAGTTTCAATGGAATAACGCTTTTTTACATAATTATGCTGTTGCTTATTTGTTATGATTTTTTGAAAATATCGGTACACGGTAGAGTAAATCTTATTGTTGATCTCTGGTTACAGTAGTCTGTTAGGGTCCGGTTCCTTTTTTTTATTCCATTATTTAGCACTTCTTTAGGAATAGGTACCCTAGCGTGGCACTGAGAAACATCTTATCAACCGAAATACTGCGGTGAAGAGCGCAATCAAGAGTGGATAACCAATAAGAATGATGCATAACCAGTCGTCGATGGACCGTTTCATGCTTGATATCTCGCTAAATCGATAAGCTGAGCTTATCGATGTATAGCTTATTAAGCTATACATTCTTATAACCTAGTTCTTTTTGATCAGTTATGTTTCTGTAATTGATGATACTGTTTTTATCGGCGATGCTTTTATTTGACTCCACGCAATGCACAAACCTCATGAAATCAGTAGAATGTAAATTATATCATGACACAGATTCTTTAAAAATTTTAATCTATTCATGGTATACTTTCTATGAAATGTGAATTATTATTTTAGGTCCCTTAATTACTTTCACGCAGCGCAGGACGTTCAAGCATGTAATAATGTAATATCATTTACGAGTAAAATTATTGTTGCCTAATTTTGTCTCCACTCATAGCCACCTTTTAGGTCATCTGCTTATTTTATGTTTTATGTATCTCATAGACGTAATAAAGGACACAACAGCGTCAATAATCGCATAACATGCAAGAGTTTATTTTATCCTTGTGCTGCTCCCTGCTGGACCAATTTTAACACAGTGTATTGTTATTGTTACAAAGCTGATATCTTCTGCAGGGTTTGTGCGTTGTGCCATAATAAATGTTATGCGGGATATTGCATTTGCTGTTGGTATAGTATAAAAGTTATGTTGCATAGTGCCCATCCTTTTAATGTGCTTAATATATTGTCAATTTTAGAGTCCTGTAATAAATTTTTTAGATCCCCTAATGTACGGGTCTCTAAAAAAACTGGATCAGTATTCTTAGTGCATGGATGAAATAAAGCATGTAATATAATGAAAAAGAATGCCAACAGAGATGATTCGGTCCATCATCAAGTCTGCTTTTCTCACTCAAGATAAGGGATGTACCGTCCATCATCATTGCCTTCCTTCTTCTTGGACCTATTGGACCCTTCAACCCAAGTGTTGTATTGAGGCGATGCCGGATCAGTATCAAAACTATCAATCTTCCACTCTGCAATACTATTATCTCTACTAGGAACATCAAGGTCTGTAATATTCGTCAAAGGCCGACGAGGGGCTTGTAGGTTTTGGGTGGTTGGATGAGAACGTTTCTTTAGGGTCAGCAAATGTTTGAAATAGTACGTCCAGCGGATGAAAACGAAATAGAAGACTTCTGCGAGACTCAAGAGGCTGAAACCGAATCCAAACGCGAGCAAACCACCAATTGCAGCTGTTTTGCATTAAATTAAATAGATTAAAAACGATTTAATGGTGATGACAAAATATCAAATACAATACCAATAAAATCAGCCCAATAGGTTCGATGTCCGACGACGTAGGCGACACCAGTCCTTGACTTTAAGAAAACGTTCACTTTGGCGAAATTATTCCTGATAATAGTAATTAGTCACTCAATTTTATTTTATTTTTAAAATGTAATTCTTTTTATATAAGTAATCTATTATTACTGTGCATAATTGTGAAATTCCGTCACGCTCATGTTGTTGAATAGTTCTCGCTTCAAGATGGATTGCGGGTAATCTGAGACGGGGTTCGGGTAAACGCCGAGAGTGACTTCAGACCGATACCACGTTTGATTGCACTCGTCAGGACAAAAGCAAGCACTAATGTTCGCTATTTGGTAATCTAAATAATAATATTTTTAAAAAAATTAAGATTCCGTTGTATAACGTAAAGTTGCTTGCCTAGTTACCCATAGTTTTTTTCACACAAACGTACGATTTTAAGTTGCAAATCGGGATGTCTTCTGGTACTAGAAAGGCATTAAAGGTTTCAAACCATTATTATTTCCTGGTTCTCATAAAATTAGTATTGGCAAATGTAGAATAGTACTAGCGCGAGGTTACCTGGGAAAAAGTAAAGAACGCAGTGACACCTTTTCAGGAGGAGCGTTGCCAAACAATCCAACATGCAGTAGTCCCTTGTGTAGCCGCTAAAGTAAGTTAATTTGAGCTCGTCGTCAAGGGTGCAGATCCGTTTTTCTAATGGTATGCTTCCAATATCTGAACGCGCTGTTTGGGCGAAACCAGTAATCGCTACGTCATACTGTCTACCCGGACTAACCAAAAAGCCTGTTCTTGCCGTGGTTGCGAAAGTATCAGGCGATTGTATCGAAATCTTTGCATAATACGGTAACACAAAGATAAAGAATAGCAATAAATTTCTCTTTAGTTAATCATATTAGTGTAATTAACCTGGAAACCGGTGGTATCCGATGAAGTGATGTTGTAATCTGCTATCTGGGCATCGAGGATGATGGTCATTCCGGCATAAACTCCAGATTGGCGGGCGAATCGAAGACTTTAAAAAGGCAGTTTAACACAAGCGGACTATATTATAATTGTCATAAAATATTTACTCTTTGTTCCTAAACGTTCCATTGTTAAAGGGGATGAGTGCATTGAATGAGCAACAGTACCCCCTGTCAGTAACTCCTCGCTCAAAAAAGCTGGAGTTGGTACAATCCAGCTCCTTGCCCTCCCAAGAGCAAAATACTACCATTTCCTCACAGCTGGGCGTCAACTGAAAGGAAACATTATTTACTGATAGTTGACATTCTAAAGTATATAAAGAGCTTAATAGATTTCACTAACCATATCCATGACCTTGTCGTAGTAGTGATTTTCACTGGAGAAATTTGATTTGTCCCATAAAACTTGACTTAGAATCCTAATTTGATCCTCACTCTCGTAACGGCTAGTTTCTATAATCTGTATATGATAAGAAGATGTCAAAGATACGTGAATACGAATATAGGTTTACTTAACATATAAAAATGACAATAAATTGAATTCACCTTTACAATCTCCCGTGCCTGTTCCATTTCTAAGCCTAATCCTTTCCTTTAAAATGAAAGATGACCTTAGTTAAGTTACATATCTTAATGTTGTAAATATCCTAAACTTCTTAGATGAGATCGTCATCATTTTGGTATATACTTACCCTTGACTCGCGATCCATTCTCCAAATGCCTTCGTAGAAACTCTGTTAACTGTGCAGATAGTGATTGCTGGGAAAGGTTGATGCTCAGCTATCTACGTATATATGGTGATCGGATAAAATCAATTCTACAATATCACTGAGGCTGAATTATTTGTTGTAAAAAACAAAAAGTACAATATACTGGATAGTTAGCAGATTCGACTGTGATGAGGACTGGTGATTGAGCCCAGTGTTCCCAGAGGGCCCCTGCGAAGATTGCAACAAAGGCAAAGCTTGAAAAGAACGTGACGAACCATAGGACCCTTATTTAAATTTAGTATATTAGAAAAATTATGTTTTACTATTGTATATATATATATATATATATAAATCTGAACACCTTTCGAAATTTGAAGCTCTTGGGTTGATGATGAAGGGAATGCCGTGCATAAGAGTCATTTCAAGATACTCTCGGGCCATGGTTGCAAACGTATTTTTGTCCTCTTCTTCATCGTCTCTGTATGACGGGCCGCCATTTGTGTTTGAATTCGATCGAGACTTCATCTTGACCGTGTCCATCATAATGTTCCGCGCTCCACTGCGGCTGAAAACTTAGAAACTGTCTCATTTATAGGTTTGATTGTTTTACCTCGAACGATCGCGTTGCTGTGGTGATCAAAGCCTTGAGTCCATCATGCATTCATCTTATTATACCTTAAATATAAGCATCAAGAAATCTATATCCGTCCTCAAACAAAGCCAATACGTTGACTTAGTTGACGCCACGAAATAGCTTGTTTGAAAAATGTATTCGCATTTATGTGAAGATTTATGATGGAATCGTTCTATTGCGTGATAGAGTCACATGCCTTTTATGGTGTTTGGTATTATTTATTAGTTATGCGACTGCCTGGAAGCTGTAAAAACAATTATAGTTTAATAATAAAATACAATAATTGTTTAATGATCGTGTATTATGAAGAACACTAAATAGATCTGTATTAATTGATTCCCTCAGCGAGGGATCCATTATTGTAGATTGGATAGATAAAAAAAAAACCCGTTCTAAATTCTGTAACGCCTCTAACGGTCTATAGCGCTCATTATGATTGATTTTTATAGTGCTGATGATGGAAGCAGTGGAGAGTAAATTTAGCATATGAAGAATGCAATGCGCTCTTTTAATGAAATCCGAGAAGCCACTTTTGTATGGCGTCCGTTAAATTTTCCTTATATTCGTTATAAATGAAAGCGTTTGCATTGAACGTGTTATACCATATGTGTATTACAGATACATCTAATATGTAGATAAAATGTGTATACAATCTGGTGAATCTGCTTAGCCTATCATGCTTAGGGGTGTAAAGTAAAGACTGCAGGTTGTATTTAAATTTCAAATATAATACGCTTATATATCAAATGTATTGATTAATGATCATTCTTATGGACCCTACAATTAAATGATTTACCGCAAGTTTTATGCCGCCCATTTCTTGATATTCCCTATGGGCATCTAAATATTCCACAAATAGGTTACAATGGTATAAAACGACAAATACTACATCTACTGAAGTAAAAATTCAGAATTTAGTGTGGAATTACTGGAATCCGATCTTTCCTTTCTCCCCAGCCCGGTACCGTAATAAAAAAAAATATTATTAACACAACCCCGAGGAGTTGTCGTCTCAATTTCTCAAAAAAGTTTTCTTACACCAAGTTTTCATACAAATCTGAAAAAAAAATCTGAAAACCCCAACAGAATCCAAAAATCGATTAAAAAAAAAATATTTGGATTTAAATATTCTTTACCAAATGTAGCGTAGTCAGTAGTCAACCCCTTGTAAAACCTTTTTACTTTTAAAAAAACAAAAGCCTGGTTGCGTGTATAATTAATTGTTATGTGGTAAAGTGCGTTGCAGCCGGCGCATGAGGGCGGCCTGTTGACGCTTCTTCTTCCTCCTCTCAAAGAAGTGGTAGCTCCAGCGGATGAAAACAAAGTAGAATATTTCAGCAAAACTCAAAAGGCTTAAACCACATCCAAGTCCGAGTAAACCACCCGTAGCAGCTGTAACCATTAATTTGAAAAATATATTCAAAGATGTTTTATTTAATCACCACAAGAAGATATATAGTCAAGCAACATAAATACCGATGTAGTCTATCCATGTGGTTCGGTGGCCGACAAGGTAGGCGACACCAGTCGTTGACTTGAAGTAAATGTTCATTTTGACGAGATTGTTTCTAAACAATAATCAGAAATTATTCAAATATTTATATTAATACTATTAATAGAGTAACTGACCGCGCGTATTTGTGGAACTCCACCGAAGTCATCTGGTTGAATGGAGCTCGCTTTAAGATGGACTGCGGGTAATCAGTGACGGGATTCGGGTAAACTCCGAGAGTTGCCTCGTTCTTGTACCAAGTATGATTGCACTTTTCCGGACATAAACACGCACTCACGTTCATTATTTGGTAATCTAAATAAAGCATAAAGGGAATTAATAAGTTAATTAGTTTCTTGAAACAATTAAACCTAAAGATGAATTATAAAATTGATGAAGGTTTCATACCCATCGTTTTCTTTACGCAAATGTAGGATCCCAAGTTGCAAACGGGGATGTCTTCCGGCACTTGTTAATAAAATATAATAATCAGCGCAAAAGTCTTCTACTATTTGTAAAAAAATTGAAGAAGAAGAAGAAAAGAAATAAGTACCTGGAAAGAAGTAGAGAACGCATTTACACCTTTCCAGGAGAAGATTTGCCAAGCAATCCAACATGCAGTAATCGCTACTGTAGCCCCTAAAGTAACGTAGCTGGATTTCCTCATCAAGGGCACAAATTCGTTTGGATAAAGGAATGCTTTCAATGCTTTTAGGAGCCGTTTGAGCCTCTCCAGTGATCGCTATGTCGTACTGTCTACCTGGGCTGATCAAGAAACCCGTCCTTGATGCAGTAGAGAAGGATTCCGGTGACTGGATTGAAACCTATTAGAATTAAAATACATACTACCTATAACATGAATATAAAATTAGAAATTAAAATCTTCTTTGCTAAAAGTCTGACTTTAAATCCTGATGTATCTGATGTCGTAACATTGTAATCATCTAACTGGGCATCAAGAAGGACGGTCATTCCGGCAAACACTCCAGATTGTCGGGCATACCGAAGACTTGAGATAATTTATTCAGTAAAAAAAATACATACCCATTAATTGGAAAATAAACAAGAAAAAAAGATTATGTTGAAACTCACACTTTCTCATTCGTTGTTCCATCTTTGTGTAAAATTATGGAATTAAATGAACAGCAGTAGCCTCTGTCTGTTGACTCTCTTTCGACAAACTTGGCCATGGTACAATCTTCTTCTTTTCCCTCCCAAGAGCAGAAAACGACCATTTCGGAGCAGCTGGGCGTTACCTGTCCCGCGGGAAAAAAATTATAAAGCTCGATTACGTTGGACCACAATTTATTGTAATAAAATGATCGCTTACCAACTCCATGACCTTTTCGTAGTAGTTATTATCACTAGTGAAGTTTGATTTTTCCAAAAGTTTGTTTAGAATCCTGAGATTATCCGCTCTTTCGTATCGACTCGTTGATATGATCTTTATTAATTTTCAAATAAAAAAGGCGCTAGTGTAACAATAATCATCTTTTCACTGAATTTACCTTTAAAATCTCCCAGGCTTGCTCTATATCTAAATTCAGTCCTTTCCTACAAAGTGGGATAAAACAGTATTATTTTTTTTTTAGACAATCAGGCTATACATTAATTGAACTGCACATATAGTTTAAGGCTTTTTATTACCCTTGGCTAGCGAACCATTCTCTAAATGCACGGGCCGATACTCTATTGACAGAGCAGATGGTGACGGTTGGGAAAGGCTCACGGTCAGCTATCTATTAAATTAAATTACAAGTATTTACATGTCGTAAAAACCATAATTATATTTTAACAGACGTACTGGATAGTTAGCAGATTTAACAGTGATAAGAACTGGATAATTGTTCCAATTCACCCAAAGAGTTCCTGCGAAGATCAAAGCGAAGCAAATTCCGATAAGGAATAGGACGACCCAAAGGATTCTTTAAATATAAAATTGGAAAGTTAAAAAATTGTTATAGCGCTAAATACAGTTTATAATAATCAATCGAATAATTATTACCTTTCGGGTAGCGAAGCTTTTTTGTAGATGATGAATTTGATACCGTGTACAAGCGTCATTTCAGCATATTCTCGGGCAAGTGTCGCAACCATACTTTGATTTTCCTCGTCTTCTTTTGGTGATTCATCATTCGGACCGTTAGCTAAATTAGCAGAGGACTTCATCTTGACGTTGAGTATCGCAAGACTGCATGCAACTGATCATACCAGTCGCAAACTATCGAATTTATACATAGTATGGTAGTCTTTTTTTGGGTCGCAACCTTGGACGGTGCTTTCTTCTCGAACCTAAAGCCATGAATCCTTTAGGACTTATGCAAGTGGCAATACCTCAAGAAATCTATGCATCCGATAGCAAGGCCGCACTTAACTATTAAGATTTGATTCATAATAATGTATTTCTACCATGGTGATGGGAGCGTCCTGCTTCGTTATACATTTTATAGATTTTCCCCGTCACATGTATTCAATTTGATGTGTCGAAAAGTATACGCTATATATACATCCAACTATAATTGAATAGCTAAACAGTGCCCCGATCGATGAACATGACGATATACTGGTGTGTTTAAATCATTTACCGTATTAAGTTATTGGAAGTGCAGTACAAATAAAGAGAGTCGCATTTAAACTGCAAATATCAAATAATAATAAAACAAACCTGTAGCAACTGGATGATAATTAAAATGGAAGATATTTGTGTATTTCAAAGTTACTTACAAGTTACACAAAAAATAAACAAAGAAAATCCGCCCTAAAAGTTCCAGTCGCTTTAAACATGGAAGGAAAACTTGATTCGGGTGCATCCCGCTAAAGATTTCAAAGTACCAAATGAGACTGAATATGTTAGAATAGTTTTACTCTTATTGCTTATAAGTATGTATATATATTACGAGTTAAATTGAGACTATTTTGTATTACCTCACTGGACTTTCACCTTTCACTCGATTTTTTCCACTGTGATTTCATTCACTCACCTTTCAAAGGTGAGTGGATGACCATTTACGATTTTAAAATTCCCTCCAAATTTGGCAACCACCGTCGCCATCTAGGAACAGGGTGGTGGTACTACGTTCGAAACATTTGAAAAAAAATTGTACAGCTCCTTAAAGAATCCCGCTTTCCGATGAAGCCACCACGCAATGTAAAATACATAGTCTTAAAATAAGAAAAACTTGCATTTTTTCAACAACTTCAAGTATTCCTGAATGTGTAAGTCAATAATTGTAAGATAAGTGATAACAGATTTACAGACCGCCAGAAGGTTTAGCGAGTTGGTATTGAGAACACATTTTTGAATTTTTTGAATTTGCCTCTGGTTTTTAATAAATAAATTTAAAGCCTTATTTTTATTAAAATTTGTTCTTCCTGCGGTTTTATTATTTATAAACTTTGAAAACAAGAATCCCTTCGGGGGCTTCGCGAAAGCGGGGAGTTGAAATCACCCAGTTTGGCAACATCGCATGGCTCCAGTCAGAAGTTTTTTTCTTCTTTGGTCGGCCATTAACGAATAAGGTACTACTCGTTTTTGACATTTTATATTTTATCCGTTGTTATCCACAGTTTTTTTAAGACATCCGTCTCAAGTAAAAATATCCTGGATTTGATAATTCTTTTTCTCTGATTTTTAATCACCATTTCTGTGTTATTTGCCAATGTTTAGCGTCAGTGTTTGAACGAGTGTCGGCACCTTCATGAAAGTTGTTTACAGGCTCTCTTGTCTAAGAAACAATTTCTTTTCAATTTCAGCCAAACCAACGCCAGGAATAAATAATGGCTCCCCGTAAAGGAAAGGTTCAGAAGGAAGAGGCAGTCGTCACATTGGGCCCTCAGGTCCGTGAAGGAGAAACTGTTTTTGGAGTGGCTCACATTTTCGCTTCGTTCAACGACACTTTCGTCCATGTTACCGACATTTCAGGCCGGTAAGGGATAACTGTCAATAAATTTACTGAAGCAATGTTTTAATACTGTTTTGTTCCAGGGAAACTTTGGCCCGAGTCACTGGTGGTATGAAAGTGAAGGCTGATCGTGATGAAGCTTCTCCCTATGCTGCTATGTTGGCTGCTCAGGTACTTAAAATATGCCCTTTTTATTAAAATCTGGCTTCACCAATTAAACATTTTATAATATTGAAGCAAATTCTAAGTCATGTTTTATTACTGGAATTCAAAAGTCACAGTAAACAAACTAATAGGCTAATAATTATCAAGCTGTAGATTTCTTACATATTCCATGCCTTTATTCGTAGAGACCAAACGATTGTTTTCTGTTTTCAAACTTTTTGTAGCTAGAAAATTTAAGGGCATTTATATTTTTTAGCATTTAGAAATTCTTATGATGAATTATATTACTGAAATGCTCATAATTTTCTAACTTAATTTGACAGGATGTTGCTGAAAAATGCAAGCTTTTGGGCATCACTGCCTTGCACATCAAGCTTCGAGCAACTGGCGGTAACAGGACCAAGACGCCGGGACCTGGTGCTCAGTCTGCCCTTCGAGCTCTTGCTCGCTCTGGAATGAAGATCGGCCGAATTGAGGATGTCACCCCCATTCCGTCGGACTCGACTCGCAGGAAGGGTGGTCGCCGTGGTCGTCGTTTGTAGTTCGGATCACAAACCCGTGTTGCTCGTTTATATCTTCTACTACATTAACATCTTGTAGAATATGACCGAGCAGGTGTTTTTGCTTGGGCTACGTCTCTTTGTATGTCTCGTTTTCAAATGAAATACAAGGATGTTCGTGTGGCTAAATTATTTGAAATTCTTCTCTTAATCTTAATTTAAAAGAATGGGGAAAATACTACTTAAGGAATCTCAGGATTAAAGTGGAAATTACATAAATTTGGCCTTTAGGATGAACGAAATTTAAATGAAAGTGGAAAACTGAAAAATAATAAATCTAAACGAGTAATAGAATTCGTAAATCTGGCAACATCGATAACGTTTTCAGAAATTGCAACATGGCGGCTGACATGGAAGGTGCTGATACTCAAACGGTAAGAAAATTAGGCCAAATAAAATATTTTTCGCCACCAAATTTGTCGAAGAATTAATTAGTTAAATTCTAAAGTAAGCCCACTGCATTTTGAACCGACTTGCTAGACGGTAGTGTTTCTCATTGCTCCGTAAAAAATCTTTCAAGGTCCGTTATAACGCAACATGCCGGTAAGCATTAAGTTGCTTTCACTTATTATCCATTGGAGATTGCATTTGGAAGTGAAAACTGGCTGGCCAACATATGTTGATGGACTTTATGTGATCTATCTGCATTTAATTCATTCAAATCATTTATATTGACTGCAATACAGGAACAGAATCCTCTGTCCATCATTTCTGGTACAACAGAGGGAGACGAAATTGGATCAGATATGGACATGATGATCAAACATCCCCTGCAGAATCAGTGGACATTGTGGTTTTTCAAAAATGACAGATCCAAAGGATGGGAAGAGAATCAGAGAGAGGTCATCCACTTTGACACAATTGAAGACTTTTGGTCGTGAGTAACTTTTCCTATATCCCATGTGATTACAGTCTTTAAATGATTGAACCCTTTTTAAACTTGTTCATTTAGAACTCACAATCACATCAAATCAGCCAGTGAGCTGTCTGGAGGTTGTGACTATTCCTTGTTCAAGACTGGCATCAAACCGATGTGGGAAGATCCCAGAAATCACAATGGAGGACGCTGGCTCATCAGCTTGGACAAGAAGCAGAGGACTTCCGAACTGGACACCTACTGGCTTGAAGTGGTGAGTGTATTTATATTTGCTTTCCATTTACACCTCTCATTTGCATATTTATTTTATTTATGTACTAGATGCTCTGCCTCATTGGAGAAGCTTTTGAAGATTGCAGTGAGGACATTTGTGGAGCTGTTGTCAACATTCGTCCCAAAGGAGACAAGCTGAGTGTGTGGACTGCAGACAGCACGAACAGAGATGGGATCATGAAAATTGGCCAGAAACTCAAAGAGCGACTTGGGATCACCGCCAAAGGTTCTATCGTCTACGAGGTCCACAATGACAGCATCAAGAAAGTGGGATCTGTCGCGAAGTTTCGATACAACCTCTAACATTTGTTTCCAAAGGACATCTACATCATTTTTTTCTCTATTTTTCATTCTCCCCTTTGAATCAGATAGTTGAAATGTGTGTTCTGGGCAGTCAAGATGCTCTCCTTTTTGCCTTTGATATCATTGTAAAAAAGATAAAGACTACTATTCATCATCTTCCAGGCTTTTGTTGGCCAAAGATAAGAGTAAGAATACCCTTCTAGGAGAGTTGGGGTGAATGGGATGTACTCTATTTCAATATCCATCTCAGAAAAAACAAAAAAAGAAAAAAAATTCCATCGCATTGCGCGGGATTTAATTTATTAAGAGGGATTTTTGTAAACTAGGTTTAATTTTTTTTTAAGGAATTTTTGAAAACCTTACCTATCCTGTCTTTTCCCTCTTAACATTTACACTAGTGTACCCACATTTTGGTTGCGAGTTGTCTTGTTAACCGTTTCTCCCTTTATTGCACATATGAAAAGTGGCGTTTACCAGTCTTTAAGTTCTTCGTTTTTTCGTACGTCAGTAAATTGTTCCCACTCCTTATGATGATTAGATTTGCATATTTCTTTCTTTTTCTCTTTACACCTACCCCTCTTTTTTGGTTGATTTTTCCCCGATTTCTGCTCCGTGTGTATGAGCACCGCGGTATGAGTAACGCCTAGTTTTCTTTAAACTCCTTCTCTTGTCAATGCAATACATTATTGCAGCTGATTACAATGTTGCAAAAGGCATTTTTCCCCCTTTTTAGAGTGTATTTGTTTCATACTTAAAAGTTTCCTCCAACGGATTGATGGGATATCCTGTTCTGCAAGATCCTGCAGATGGCTCCACCCGCCACTCCGACAGGTTTATTTCACTGTTCTGTGTGTATGATGGGATATCCTGTTCTGCAAGATCCTGCAGATGGCTCCACCCGCCACTCCGACAGGTTTATTTCGCTGTTCTGTGTGTATCGAGTTATCGACAGCGGCGCTTTTAAAAACGTTTGAGGAGGGAAATCCGAAATTTTGCAGGAAACGTGAAACATTGGTCGTTTTCAAGTCGACCCAGAGATACGGTCACGATATGAGTAGTTGGTGACAGTAGTAAGACAGGATGTTAAAAAAGATATTGCGCAAAGGAAAATTATATCAACTATCAAGGGATTTCTTTTACCGGTTTATTTTCCGATGGGAAAAAGTAAAATTGTTAAATGTTAAATAGAGGAGACCGTTTTTCAAATATATTTTTTCACATCATTTGATCGAAAGAATTGAATGGGGTATGAATAGCTAAACGGTGAAAGCACTTCTTTTCGAGATTTTACTGTAAGAGGTTTTTATTTTTTGGTTCACGTGTATTGCTTAAAACGTAACAGGAATGATGCATTAACGTCGGTGAGATGTGTTTTACAATAATAACAGGAATATAGAGTTAAGGAGAAAACATCAATAAAAAACAAATATATAGAATAGCGCTTCCGTTCTTAATCCAAATAAACAGACTGGCAGCATCTAGTCATATTATATATTTCTATATATTGTAAACATGCATTAATAAAAGCTTTCGGTACGACGAAGAGATTAGAGTTTGAACACGACTGATGTGTTTTTCATATAGGCCACGGAATATATGTGCATGTCATGGGCCAAGCTTGTTGTTTCATCAAGTCGTCCCCCGTAAGAAGAGAGTAAACTGCTACCCTATGAAACATCTTTTGGGATAGCAGGACAAAAGGTCGGGATGAAGGGGAAGCTTAAGCCCCCGGTTGTTTCATTATTCCCCCCTTACGCTACACAACGTAAATACACGTGCGAGCCCCATTGTTGGATAAATGCAGCGCAGCACCACGACTTGTGCAGAATATAAATCATGTGGTTAATAGCTAAACAGTTGGTGGGTTCTATCTTTCCCTCTTTTGTAGCATTAAACTATCACATTGAGTTGCAACTATTTGAACGAAGAGTGCTTTCGTTCTTCTGTAAACACATAACAACAACAAAGATCATGATGAACTATTTAGTTAAAAGCTGGGCCACTTCGTCCAGGACGTCAGTCAACTGGCTTACAAACGCGCGCGTGCTCGTCATTCCGCAGGATCGAAAGGTAGAAACGCAGAAGATGATCGATTCGCTGTGCGGGTTGTAGGAGCAGCCGTATCCGTCGGGGACCACGGGGCCGTAGCCCATGAACGAGTCCAGTGTGCTGGTGGGTACCTTTTATTCGACCAAGTCACACGCACGTGAAAACAGAAAGAAAAGAAATCGATGTACGTAAGCTATTGATTTTTCTTTTTGGCGTCTTCTATTTATTCTCATTCTTCCGTTCTTCTCAGCTTGTTACCTGAGAGGTGGAGAGGGCAAAGTGGTTCACGTCCTTGTAACTGGGATCCTCGTCGAAAAGGGCAATGCCATCCGTACAGCCGTTCTCTCGGGACAACTGACGTAGGCCGAGTAAGTGGATGTCGATCCCTTGGCCGAGAATGTTACGGACCATAACGTCAGTCTGATTCTCAGCAGCTCCATAAAAGAGTCGGATTTTTTCTTCTCTCTGTTTTTGTTTTTGTATACTTTAGTTTCTTTCTTTATTATTCATTTCAGAGAAAGTCAGATAACTTACCAAAGATTGGGGATCAATCATAGATTTAACCCAATCTAGGGCTTTGACGCTGGCCGAACGAATGTTGTCGACTCTGCCAAGGCGGTAACGCCTTGTGGATGCGCTCTCATATGTCGCCACAAGTTTCCCGTGCAATCTGCCAAGATGCATAAAACAAGAGCAAAACTTTCATCTTAACAAGTCGCTTTCGAAGATTGCGGCGGGCAAGATAACAAAGAATAGACTTCCTTCATCTCGGGCATGCTAAAAAGCAGCAGCAGCAGCAACTACAATAAAGTTTTCTCTTACTTGAAATACGTCAGCTGCAACATCAATTGAATGTAGACGTCGGGGCTGACGTTGAAAGTTTTTATGCGATTTTTCCCATAGGATGTAAAGCGAAAAACTTTGAAATCCAAGTTTTCCACTAGCCTTAATTATCAAAAGAACGGATTATTTACTATGACGTCAGCTGCAAGTACTTTGCATTAGCATACATAATCTTCAGATACTATTTATTTTATAATTCCATTCATAATAATATATGACATTATTCTATAATGCTGTTATATAAATCCGCTCTAGTCTAGCGTGAGTGAGGTGTGGCATTGAACATCAGAAGAAAGAGAAAATTCAGGCGAAAGTAAAAACCTGTCCATATCAATTTGTGCAGTTGTGATGGCTTGATTGATGCCGTCATCTATCTTCCAAGTGAGTTTCTTGGGCGTGGGAAAACCGTCCAAGTCCGTCCGATCATTTCCAGTAGCTGCGGCATTCCCGCTGACATTTTGATTATCTGTCGATTCCGAGGAAAGGGCGGAAGCGTCCGCCTTCATTTTCTCCAAAGCATTTTCAATCACCTGGACTAGAACGATTCCCTCTGCAGCAGAGTGCTCGTAACAAATCCCTCGTCCACCATCCGGACTGAAAATGAACTAAAAGAAGACTATTTTTTAAGTTTACTTTCTTTACATGGAAATAAGTCTTTCTCGTGAGTACTACCTGGATTGTTTTATCGAACCAACGATTGGCCGAGTTCCAATCACTTCCACCCCCGTGGATCATTTGCAATGCCCTATGGCTGTCCTCGTCCAGTTCTTCATCATTGAGAGAAGGAGCTCGATCGATGCAGATGATCATGCAGGACGTTTCGATAGATTGCAAGGAGCGGGCGTTGATTAAATCTATCGACATCAAGTGAGAGAGAAAAGAGGGTAGAGTAGGAAAGAGGATGATGATTTGGTCAAACGAATAAAAGAGGGCGAGGACGACGACGTCCAAGAGTAGGAGGAGGGAGAGCTAGCCAACCTTGGAGTAATTGATGGCGCCATTGAGCCCAGAGTCGCCTGTTGGCCGTCGTTAGTAGACCAAGTCGGGGAGGGTGTTGAGTCGTTGCATTCGGGTCAGCGTCGTCGGCAGTCGTCGTCCTCTTTTGTCCCTCCGATTCGATAATGGCCTCCAGGTTGAGCGCCATTTCCTCCGTCGGCAAGCGACGGCCCTTGTGGCGCACCTCCAGCCGCCAAAACTATACGACCCGACACATGCACGCAACACACGTCAGCCCCCATGAAAAGAAAGAAAGAGAAAAAAAATCAATATGAAGTCCATCGAGACGAGAGGACGAAAAAAAAGAAGGGGACTAGAGTGAATAATGATCCTCATAGGTGACACACACGTTCCAACTGAATAGAAAATGAAAATAAATGACTGGAGGATTTACACTTGTTGTGTCGTCCGCATGCCATGGATGAAGAATATAAACGTGAAGACGTCGTGCGGGTGACAATAACAGCTACAACGGTTTGCTATTAAGTATATGGTATACTTGTCCCTGATGAGCTACGATGATATGCTCATTCTCTTCAGACGACAAGGATTTCAATTGATCCTTATCCAAACCTGGAGCCCGATAGGATGTGAAAAGCCGTTGGTATTGTGCCATACACAATGGCTGCCCTTTCTCACGCGAAGGAGCTCGGTCCTGTGGCACAAGGTTCCTGAATAATAATCAGACATTCACCTTTTACTTTCGATCCAGCTCCTTCGACCGGAAACTTTTTTTCTTCTTATCTATGCGGACCTATCGATCAGTTCCTTGTTATCCAAGATGGCGTTGATGAAGGTGGCTACATCACGAACGAAAGAGCGAGTGTCGTCACCGTTGTCCTCTCCTGATGACGTCGGCCTCGCTGGAAACACCATTCCGGGATTAGAGTTGACCGGCAGGGGGATCTCGACGGTCAAGTACATGTCATCCATCCACCAATGATAAGCCTATACGTAACCACATTCACATGAATCTGAGTTAACATGTGCTAACTTAATTACATCTACCCAATTTTCTTCTTTATCCTGCTTCTCAATCAGTAATTCCTGAAGTTTGGGTCCTGTCCCTCCATCCAAGAAGCGCTCAACTAAGGATCGTGTCTTTTCCTTTTGCTCTTCATCAACTACGGCCACTTGAACAGCTTCTAAATAGCCAGTCATCGTCTGACTCAATTCCGGCACGGGAAGTTTGGGTAGACTTACCGTCTAGTCGTAAAAAAAAAGAAAACAGGATCAATATAAACCACATTATACTAAGAGAGAGAGAGTCAGTTGTATCAACATCACGGGTGAGTCATCATCTTCTGGTGAGAAAGAGGGGAGATTCATCTCTTCTTTTTTTTCTTTTCCCATCATCCGCTAAAGACAGAGAGAGAGGGGAAAGAGCTCACCTGCCACGGTTCGCACGCAGTACATCACCGCAATTCATACAGGACAACGAGCGCGCCATCGATTTTGTGGCATGGGCGGCGTGAGACGCCCTCCAGCTGTACATTATGTATACAGTGCAAGAGAAAAAAACTCCATCCCTTCGCTCTGTCGTCTGTATAAACTTGGTTACGTGTCGAACCTTTTAAAGGAGGATAGGACCGGAGCGAAGGGGGGAACAAATGGCCTTTGATGATGATTGAAAGGCACCTCTCTCTGCGTGTGTAACGGCCTATTGTCCCCAATCGTTGGATTCGTCGGAAGAGAGAGACGTTCCTTATTCTCCTTTTTTTTTTGCTCACATCCGCAGAGGACGTGATGAAAATACCCAAAGAGAAGAGACGCGCGACTCTTGCTCCTGGTTCCACATCATCAATGGTCGTGTGCTGCCCTCGTTAAGCCACTAGAGACTTCCCCCCCCCCCCCCCTTTACCCTATATCAACAAGACTTGGGTGTGTTTCGCTTTGATGATGAATGTGCTGCTCTTCATCCGCCAACTCAACTTTAACGTCGTTCAGCAGCGAGAGAAACTCTAACTGGCTTTTGTGATGGGGGAGGTTAACGATGCACCGTCTGCTTGATTACGCAGAAATGGGTTCCCCGGCAGTAGTAATGATGTCGGGCAACGCGGAGAGGAGAAGAGTCTTGCGTTGTTTTTATTATGTATATGGGACCTTGACAGGGAACGGAGGGAAAAGTAGGATCGATAGAGCACCGGCTCGGTGGTGGAATCCGAGATGGGGGCGGGTGGCAACTAATCAAATTACATCTCACGTTGGCAAAATAAAAAGAGATAAAAAGTTGCCCTCTGTTTTGAGAGTAGAAACGCTTTCCATGTTGCAGCAGGATTTTCTCTCGCTCCCTATACCCGGCCCCTACACTCTGAGCTACTTGGCTCCAGCTAGCACTCGGCGTCAAATCCCAAGGTGGAAATAAGAGTCGGAAAAGAGAAATAGGGAAAAAAAAGAAGAAAAAAGCTCGAGGGAACCTTAACTTTGTTACGCGCACACGCTTCCCTCTTTTCTCGTCTCCGAAACGCAGAGATGGAATCGCATAGCAATGAGTTTCCCTACATGTACGTATAGAGTCAGGATCAAAAGACCCTTTACCTATACCTCCACACACTACGACCCTCCAATTAAATGGATGGAACCAAGGCAAAACATACAGATAAATCAAAAATATGGATCGTAAACTTTTTTTTTCCTTTTTTTTCGTTCTCCGGCTGAAGAGGGCGATGTGACTTATCTCGTTCGTCCACAGAACAATGAGAGGAAAAAAATTGTACGCAGGATTCTTTTGTCAAGGACCCTGATGTTGAATATACTTTCATTGCAAAGCCTTACTTCCAAGCTAGCCATGATGCTGCAAAGTTGAATGGGAGAAGAAGACGTCAAAGTGCTGCTCCTGCTCCAAGAGACGACGAAAGCTGTGATCACAGAAATAGAAAAAAAGTAATTCAATTAGATCCAATCGCACAAAGTGCCATGAATTTTTTTTTTACTTTGGTCTCTCATGTAATTACAACCATACACCCCCTCTAGGTAGTGTTTCTGATTGGTTTCACTGATCGATAAAATATTCATCGACTTGGCAACGTTATATTATGATGTAAAGTTTGATTATGGAAGGCCCCGTTTTTTCCTCGTCCGTGAAAATGATTGAAAGCCGAACGACTATACGGAAGCTGATGACGCGAGGAAACCTGCAGCCGTTAGCCAATTATGGTACGAGACGAGTTACTCTCCCCTCTCACGTTGCTGCTGCTGAACGCGGGAGTTGGTACATATACAGAGGGGGGGACGGACTTTGCTAATGATGTTGAACTCATTAGCCTCTGGAAAGTGTAGAGCATTGGGACCTGCTCTCTCCCCGCTCTTAGCAATATACATAAAACATTAGGGCCTGGACGAATATATCAAGCGGCGGGGATCAACTATGCTCTCCTCCGTGTTTTTTCTCTCTCTTTCTCTCATCGCCCATATCCTATATAGTATACCAACAAAGAACTTGATCCTTTTATATGTGCGGGGCTCTCCCTTTTTCCTGAAAATCTCCGTAGGGGCGATTTGTCCCGGGGATTTAGAAATATCACAAAACGACTTTTTGGTATCAAAGGGCGTCGCAAAGTCGCAACGCTTTTCTCCGCGATTAAGGTGATCCTGCTGAGTTGAGTCATATAAAGTGAACGCGTGCTAGAAAAAACATACCATAGGAGAATAGAGATCTTTTTTATATATACCGTGTAATCTATATATTGAGCGGGATGTGATGAGAAAAAGGAGGGACTCTCTCCACTTGGGAACACGACGACGTCGACGTCTGAGTTAGAAAAGGGGGAGTAGGGCTCCGAAGGGAAATTGGAGTGACCTTTAGGAGCAAGAGCAATTCCTTTTTTCCTCTCTCCCTATTTGATTTATTTATAGTATAAAAAAGATAGGTATACTGGATCCTTTTTTTCTCTTCTTCTTGTTTTAGGCTCTTTTATATTTTTTGCTTTTATTCCACATCGATCGTACACTCGTCATCATAGCTACACACAGGTGAAATAGAGAGAGATCTATTTACAAGAGTATAAGAGACATACAGTTATTGTATCTTCCCTTCTGTTATACTGCGTGCACCACAATGAGTATATAAGTCTATTGAAGAGAAAAGGGGGGATATAGAGCAGTGTTCTTCTTTTGTTTGGCTCGTCAGTGTCGTACTCACCGCACTCTTTCAGTGCTACTTATATAATTTGAAAGGTGGAAAAGAGATACATATCAATATAAGGAGGAAAAAATGAATTTACAACATCGATCTTGTTGGTTTTTAGAAGAAGTGTCAGCGTTTCTTTTTTATATGTACACGACGCTCAACGCGATATGGATCAGTACGACACCGAAGAGTCTTCGAAGGAAAAGAAAGGAAAAACACCTGGTATAATGATGATCTTTAAGGGGCAGATGAAGCAGAATGAACATTGATATGGTTGTCACGGAAATATAACAATCCAGGAAAACATAGTTATTATTACTCTGGAACATGTTTTTTTTCTTTCTTCCTTTAAATGGTTACATGCGAAGAAATAACAAAAGAGTAAATATATTGGTAGATATTCCTGCTTATTGCATGATTACACACACAGGAGAATGTTTTTTTTAAAGGTAATATGCCTACTGAAGTAAAACCAACAACTATTTACAGTCAAAGACCGTGAAAAATAAGAGGATCGAGGGAAGAGAGAGTGTAAAGAGAAAACAACATGGATGATGGGGAAAAAAGGTGGGCGTGCGCGAAACAATCATAAATCATTCTTCGTTCAATCCCAGTTGGCGTGAAAGGGATTACTGGTGCTAACATTACTAGCCGGCTGCTGTTGTTGCTGCTGCTGCTGCTGTTGCACAGGCTTCGGAACGGGAGCTGGCCGAGGTGGTTTGGGTTTCTCAACGCTTGCCGCTCGATTGTTACCGTAGCCATTACCGGCGACTGCGCTGCTCGAGTCGATATTCGTGTCTTGAGTTACAGAAGAGCGACCGTATTCAAGATGATTCTTCGGTTGAGACGAAACTGGCTGTCGATTTTCTTGCTGGAGAGCGTACGTTTGGTATTGCTTTTCAGGTGGGTTGGACATGAGTGGGATGAAATTTCCTCCGCCAAGTTGGCCGAATCCTCCCCCGCCGCCTCCTCCCAACTCATCTCCGTCTTGTCCAAAGGGCTTGTATTCGTAAATGTGGCGGAGTAGCATAAGGACCGGGCAGAAGAGGAGGTTAGAGACAGCAATGCCGATGTTGAGAGCGAGAAATCCGATGGAATCGACTACACCTCCGGCGATGATGGGCCCGATTGCGTAGGCGAAAGAGTAAGAGATGTCAGCGATGGCGTAAATGCTTCCGTAGACTGAAACATAGCGGACGTCCACAACATAGCCCATCGTAGGAAGGATGGCCGTGTCAATGAGGGCGATGCCGAAGCAGATTCCACAAATGGGGATCATCAGTACCCAGTAGGAGCGGGCGAACGGTATGATGAGACAGGAGACACCTTCTAGAGCCAAGCCGGCGGCGGCCATCATCCAGGTGTATTGCGGATATTGGGCAGCCATTCGCACTGTCAAGACCACGCCCAGTACGTGGGGAAAGAAAGCCGGGAGCCAAATCATTCCCAATTGCCATTGCTCGACGTCCATGGTATCCATCATCCAAACGGAAATGGTGGGTTCCAGGAAAGCCAGGGAAACGTTGGCCATCATGAGAGCTCCGGAACATACGGCAATGTATGGATCCATTAGCAGGCGCCAGATAGGTGTTCCCACGGGAGGTCCTTGTCCGTTGACTTGTCCGCTAACCGGTCCGCTTCCAGCTTGTTGGAATCCGGCGAGTGAGGAAGAGGATTTTCCGAGCTGGGTCATACCGCGCGGTCTCATGACCAACTTTAGCATGAAAGCATCAATGAGACAGACCAAAGAAAGGATGAGGAAGGGCAGCTCTTTGCCGGCAAACTCGTAGAGGAGTCCGCCAAAGGGTGGAGCGACCAGACATCCGAAAGAGATAAAGGCCAGCGCAATGCCGAGCGCTTTGGTCCGCTCAGACTCTTCCGTAAAGCGGTCGGCGATCATGGCCAGTCCAGAAGTGTCGGCAAAGGCCGAGCCAACACCTTGCAAGGATCGGGCAAAGAAGAGGACTCCGTAAGAGCGACCGCAAGCGAAAACAGCCGTTGAGAAGAACATGATACACAGCCCAATCATCATAGGTAGCTCGTATCCGACTCTATCAATCAGGGCACCGCTAAATGGATTAATCATCAGCTGGACAATTGCCTTGGAAGCAAAGAGGACTCCGATAGCAGCGTCTTCTCCTTCGTAGACGATCACACCGTTGATTAGCTTCGCCTTGTCTTCGCTAGGCATGCTGTAGTTGCCCGTTGTATTGACGTGCCACCGGCTCGGCTCTGTTACGTACTCACCACCTTCGATGTGCGTATCCCAAGCTCCGATGGTACGCAAATAATCTGGAATAATCGGCACGATGACCATGTAGAGCATGTTGTCCAAAAGGAGGGCCGTAGAGACGATGACTAGAACTAGACGTCGTTGCATGTGAGGCTCCCGAATCCGCTCCATGAGAATCTCCTTGGCGAGGGAGAACTCCATGTTTAAGAAAGGTATCGTCGGCATTTTTTAATTTAATTTTTTCTCTTTATATCCTGAAGAACGTTTCTTTCTTTTTCTTTCTTTTTCTTATCGATCCTGAGACGAGCGTGTGTGTATAATCAAGAGCAGGTCATCAGCGGCGATCCAATTTAACCGGACACGAGCCCGGAGCACTTCATCCTCTCGGTTGTGGCGCGGCGCGGTGGGACGTCGTACGGAGAAGAAGGGGGACGAGCAAATACAAAAGAGGAACTCGAAAGAGATAATTTCCCCTTTTTTATATCAGGCCGAGGAACGAGTCTTCTCTTGCGTCAAGTTGTGTGGATCTACATGAAAAAAAAATCAAGAGAGAGAGAGAGAAAAAAAAATATGTATAAGTGTTTTTCTTTTCATGTTTTTTAAAAAGGAGGAACAGTACAGAGAGAGAGCACTCGTTCCTGATGCCTTTGGGGAATTGAACAAATCGATCTAACTGAGAACCATGTTGTGAGGGTCTCTCTCTCTTCCCTTTACGTCGTTATAATAAGGTGGGAGTCAACAACTTCACAAGCTAGGGTGATATGTAACGATGCGTAGGTGAATTAACGAGCAGAGGAAGCGAGAGAGAGAGAAAACTCTCTTCTCTGGATGGAGAGTGTTGTATAATGCTTACACTTTTAGCAGAAGAATTGAAAATTGGATGAATGACGGACCCTACTCGAAACCAAACACGTCGCCTAGGCGACCCTCCCTTTTTTCACAAGCATACGTAATTCACCTGGATCAATATGCCATAAAAGTTAACCTAAAATCATAAAAAGTGGACCAATCTGCTAGATGAAATTAGGCTTCTATATCCAATTAAGACATGACGAGCAGATAAGAAAAAAACCATCTTTGCTGTCCCAGTGAGTTATTTCTTGTTCATCCCCATGGGAGAGTGGGCAGCTGAACGAGTCGGCACCAGGAAACGGGACGGTCCCCTACATCACCGTGAGATGATATTTCACGCCCGACCGCCCCCGCACCATTTTTCTTCTTTCTCTCCCTTTGGAATCAATCGGATCATACACACACACACACACACACACACTCACTCACTGGTTGCCATGGTGCGTGAGTTAACAACAATGCGAGCGGAAAAAAGGCCCCACTGCAGAATAGGAGCATTAGGAAAGCTAATATTTGCTGGAAAAGGGAGGAGTATACGGTACGGTACGAAAGGTAATCGAAATGCCTGTTAGGAAACTCGTTGATCCTCATTAGAGTGTCCCAAAAGACGGAAAAAAGACTTGTTACGACATTCTAGGATCGATCCTGCGAAGCTTTAACTCCCGCAATGCGGAAACGGAGAGGGAAATAAATAGAGTTGAATATAACGTGCGGCGATGACAGCTTCAATCGCATTCTCTATAGGTGGTCCTCCGCTATTGAAGATGATGAGCGTTACGGGAGGGAGGGATTTTTTTCCCCTTTTTTTTACCGGGCTGTTACATAACGGCTAAATAAATGTATGGTCTCTGTGCTGCCCCCTAGATATCGGGTCGATATGGGTGGGGTTGCAAACTATATAGACTAGATTTTATTACCTTGACGAAGAGTCCGGTAAGGTACTAGCAGCAGCGAGCGGACGAATATCGGGCGAATCTATTCAGAGATAAAAAACATTAACTTTCAATCAAGTAATAATTAAGCTGAATGAATAATTTACCTTGAAAGATCCGTTGAATCCACCAACTTGTCCAGATGTTTGATCAGCTCGTAGATGGATGGGGATCGGAGCTCTACTGCAGTCCGGATCCGTTCCAGGTGAAGCAATGCGACGAGAAGGCCGGTCGCTGTGCAAAAAGGGAGGAGAGACTTGAGGATCGGTACAGAGGTTGACGACGGGACCAGCGCGGGACTCACGCTCATGCGCCATGTTTTCCCGCTCAGCTCCTCTCCCCCTACTTTTCCTGCTTCAGGATTGGGTCGGGAGAACGCGCAATCGTGCGTGACTCCCGCACGCTCCTAAAATCCCATTGGTCCTTCAACGTTTTCTTCAGGACGGGAGTAGGCGGGATCGCTGTGCTGTATTGATTCGCGGATCCTATTGCTCATGTGCTCGCTCGTCTTCTCGTCTCAAAGTTGGCTCCCGAGGATCGCTATAGCCCCGAGCGGCCATCAATTCGTTAATTGGTTGCAGAAACTTTTGATCCTGTCCATCGGGATTTGATCCATGGATATGATGGGACTAGATTGATGTGATCCTGATTACCGGAGGTGTCTATTTTGCGTAGGGATCCTGTCGTAAAAAAAGTGGCAGTAGTGACAAACGCATATCGATCCTACTGATCCTGCGGGCGAAACATGAAACTACAAGAGTCACCTGTCTTTTCTTTCTTCCTTACATTTTTTTTGTTTGAAGGGGCTCGTTACGTGAATGCACACACGTAGCGTATCGATCCTGCGGAGACTTTCATATAGAGTTGCCTTTTCCTTTCAAAGTAGAGCCTCCTGGTGGCGGTAACTGCCGGGATCAATTATACTCCTGCCGCTTTCCATTCACGTCAAAGTTTACACCAACAGGAGGGATGATTTCATCACGCTTGTGTCAACACTCGCGCAACCCCTTCTTCTTCTGCCGGTTGTTGACCTTGCATCAGGATCCCTCCTTTTTTTTGTATGTTGACTCTCTATTATATACACAAGATCCCGCGGCGTACTGTCCATTGTTAATGTGCCGTATTGGAACAAACAATTACACGCGAGTACCTCTTCAGCTACTCCATCCCCCCTCTTGATTGTTGAAAGGATTGTAAGGATATAAATGGACACACACAATCTGTCCCTTGTCTCGTATTCCTTTTGTCTAGCCGCCGAATCCGATGGACTCGAGTCGCCATTAAAGTGGAACGGATCGTTCAGTGAAAGTTTTTACATTTTCATATTCCTTTCTTTCTTTTTTAGATTATTATTTTTTTTTTACTCGGGTGTTCTGTGCCGTGTAGAAAGTTCAACCGTCGAGATTCTTTTATACATAAAATAGCATTACGTTTTCTCCAGAAAGGTGCAGCCTAGCAGAGCGCTTGCTGTTTTTCATCTGTAAAATATGCCAAGATCGCATTCATTCAGATATCATCACGAGCGATCCGATTCCGGCATGCTTATGGAGAGAGAGAGGGGCAGGGGAGGCAGACCTCCCAGCGTGCTTGTAATATGTCACGCAGGAGACACTCTCTCTCTCTCTCTGAAACCAGGATAACCAGTCCCATTAGGTTCTTCAATGGCTCCCGCGCCTTGTGTATCATCCTCATACATACCGGTGAAAGGGGTGTACAGGGGCTCCCTCTTCTAACCTGATATATAAGAGCATCCATTAAAGAAGATAATATGCTTTCACCACATCATTCTAAAAAAAAAAAAGTAACGCTATATAACGTAGACAGATCTCAACTAGAAAGTTATAAAAAAAACTAAAGACGAAGGAATAGTTGGCGGGAAATCCCGCGGGCGTGAAAGCATAATTTTTGTGTGTTTCTATTCTTAGTGCGCCAATATGTGCACAAACATGCAGCAGTTAAATGAGTTTTTCTTCTTCTCGCAAGAAGGAGGAGACTGGAGAAAGTTTTTTTTTGTTGATTGCGAAAATAAAGATACACACGAAAGATAGAATAACAAGAATAACAGAAGAAGAAGGCACGAAGCGGCGTGCATCACACAGAGGGGGATCGAGCACCTGCTGTCGGGGCTTGATGCTCGAAAGTTCTTCTTCGGGCTGGTGATTAAATGTCTCACTTTCTCCTTTCTTGCGGAATTGGCATCGCAGAGGGTCCATACAGCGCATGGGGCGAATAAATGTGATGTCATTTATTTTGCTTAGAATGACATTATGCATGAACACGTATATGGGAGAGAGTGCCATTCCATATTGAGCGCACGGTTCACGGGAGAAAACCTTTTCTCTCTCTCTCTCTCTAGGTGAAAGTGAAGAGAGCCTCTCATACAATGTTTGAGGAGAGAGGGAAGTACACATTACCGTTGAAAATTTTTCCGTTCAACAAATACTTTTTTTAGTGGGTCAAGTCACGCAGACTCACGAGCTATCGCGAGGTCTGCTGTATGTATGAGTGTGCTCCTTTCTCCGCTTCTGGGCAGAAAAGGAAAAGAGTTGTGGCAGCTTAGGTTATGGTAAGGTGGGAAGGGGGGGAAAGGGCCGGCTCTCTCGGCTGCTGGCATCGTGGATTTCCGCTGATGCGTCCCGCTCCGCGTGCCGACGAACGATGTGGGGGAGACTCTCCTCATCCTTTCTCCTCGTTCGGCGTACCGCACCCGACGTGATGGCCAGGTTGTCACACTTTGGCTGGAGGCCTGTGCTCCTCCTACCTCACCACCTGAGCACCACCACCATAAGCCGTCTGAAGGAAAGAAGAAAATCCTCCCGGTATATATAAAGCCGGGAAGCTTCACAAATTTTCAGAAGGCACTTTTTCTTGTTTTCGGGGAGTCTGGAGAAAGAAGAGCTTCCACAAAGAAGAATTTTATATACTTATCATGGCGCGCTTTGTAAGTCATAAAAATTATTTTATTAGTATTGAATAATCTCTCTCAAGACTTTTCTATAATGGCAATTTTATAGTAAACAACCTGTGATTTTATACGTGATAGGTTCAATTAATGGTGTGTCTACTACTGGTCCACACGATGGCCGAAGCAAAACTTCGCTTGAGACGATCACGTAATTCATAAATCATTTTATTTCATAAATGTTTAAACACTATAATTTCTATTTATTATGTACTATAGCTGATGGACATGGACATCATCACCATCACGATCATGGTCACGATCACTCTCACGGAGCACCAATTAATACAGGAGGAGCTGCTTATGGTAGTGCTGTCGCTTCGTACGACCAGGCACCCCAGGCTCAGTCTTATGCTCAGCCAGCAGCTCAGTCCTATGCCCAGCCGGCCGCTCAGTCTTATGAGCAGCCCGCCCAGCAGTCTTATGCCCAGCCCGCTGCCCAGTCATACGAGCAGCCCGCTCAGCAATATTCCGCTCAGCCGTCCTACGAACAACCGGCTCAGCAGTCTTACGCTCAGCCTGCCGCTCCGGTTTACGAAAGCCCGGCTCCAGCCTATGAGCAGCCCGCCCAGCAGGCCTACGCCCAGCCAGCTGCTCAGTCTTATGAACAACCCGCCCAGCAGGCTTACGCTCAGCCAGCTGCTCAGTCCTATGAGCAGCCTGCCCAGCAAGCTTACGCCCAGCCTGCCGCTCAATCCTACGAGCAGCCTGCCCAGCAATCTTATGCCCAGCCAGCTGCATATGAGCAACCTCAAGCCAATTCTTATGACACTCCTTCTCAAACCTACACTCCACCAGCACCCACTCCTTATGCCGCTCCTGCCGCTCAATCTTACGCCCCTGTCCAGCAATCCTATGCTCCTCCAGCTCCAGCTTATTCTCCCCCAGTCCCATCTTATTCTCCCCCAGCTCAGTCTTACTCTGCTCCTAGCAACAGCTATGGAGCTCCCCGTCCAACTTACGGTGCCCCTAAGGCCAGTAAGAAGCCCAAGTCCAGCTACGGTGTGCCCCGTCCTTCTTACGGCGCTCCCGCCAAGAAGCCCAAGTCCAGCTACGGACCTCCTCAGCAATCTTACCATGCTCCTCAGCCCATCTATTCCCCACCTGCCCCTGCTTACCACGCTCCAGCTCCCGCTCCTTCTTACGGCGCTCCCGCTCAGTCCTATGGAGCCCCTGCTCAGTCCTACGGAGCTCCAGCCCCATCTTACTCTGCTCCCGCTCCTTCCTATAGCGCCCCTGCTCAGTCTTACAGCGCTCCCGCTCCTTCCTATAGCGCACCCGCTCCTTCTTACAGCGCTCCTGCTCCTTCTTACAGCGCTCCCGCGCCAGTTTACTCACCACCGGCTCCTGCTTACAGCCCACCAGCTCAAGCCGGATACGGTCGTCGCTAAACGTTTCTGTTCATTTGTTTCTGTAAAGAAAGATTACTTCTTTATTACCAATCACCAGCACCCATTCATTTTTTCCCCCCTTCTCTTTGTTTTTAATTTAGAGCACCTTCTCCTTCTCCCTCTTTGTACATCATTATCCATACATTCTTCCAGCCCAACAATCCATCACACTCCCAATCCATTTATATTTTTGTATCCTGACGAGCAGGGCTTGTTTTTTTTCTTCATCTCAATTGAGGCCAGTTTAAATGTTGACATATTCACAGAGTATATTCGATGTTTTGATGAGTGAGTATGCGATTCATATATACACAGCCTCAAAATACAATGAATTTTCCACCAGTAATCCGCAAGAATATTTCACTATGATAGCAATGGACAAGTTGAATGAACCTCCAGCTTCATGAAAAATGGAATGAATTTCCTAGAACGGCAGTCGATCGATGTGGTTGGATTATTTATTGCATAATACCTCCGCTGAATGCGCAACCAGGATGGCGACCTCTATTGATTCACCACCTATAGATAATTCAACTGAGACCTGCTGAAACTATTATTGTTCTCATGTTTACAATCATTTTCAATGCCGGGGATCATTCAATGACAGGATCAATATGGAGCGGATTGTTTGTGGTTTCAGCTTGTTTGCGCAACAAAGTATATGCGTCAATCAGGATATAAGAAATTTAGCGACAGTTCGCATGAATAAAACTTTCATAGTCTTAAACAAGTATAATAAAGGGGATTTATTAGTTTGTGAGTTGGGCTATTTTATGGTTCCAAATAGAAATTGGATCTCTATTACGGTACACAGCTTTCTCAATGGTGCCATATATTAAGTAGCCATTTCAACTAATAATAAAAACTAACAAATTACATAAAAAACCGCAATGCCGTTTCCTCAAGCCATATGGTGTTTGTGTGTTCTGCCACTTCTATCATAATGATGTCATTACTTTAAATTTCAAAACCTCAGTTTTCGAATAAAAGAAGAACATGTTTTAATTATCTTTTTTTTTTAGAATATAACCGAACAGAAAAGAGAAACTGGGGCAAATTTTGAGAAGTAAGTAGATCGATCTATTTGATTATGTGATCTCGTTGCCCTCCAATTTTTCTCTAGGCTTGGAAATATGTATATGAAAAGAGAAATTCCTTTACGCGTGTGTGTCAAAGATTTGCCGCCTACTGATTAATTTCACAAAGATTTTCTCTCCAGTTTTTCCGCCATTCTTTTCAGATTGATAACTGTATTTCGTACAATCTAAAATTATGTGATTCAAAGTGGCAGCCGTGTAAATACGAACACAAGTATGCGTAGCATTTTATGAATGCGCATTCAGTAGGTACGTGATGAGAATCTTGACGGAAGTTGAGCTGAAAACTGGTTCAAAAGCGAAATTGCTCATAGAAGCACAGTGACACGAAACATAATAATAGACTACACAAAATAATACAGTAATAATAATAATTGCTGCAACGGAATACGGAAGGTGAAAGCTGCTTGACGACAACTTCCTTCACTCAAGGGCAACAGTACGCTCTGTCTCGATTCCTTTGCAAAATGAGGATTAAGAGCTCTCGGATTTCAAATCATTTTCGTCAGCACGTGTAAGATTTACGAGCGACGAGCAGCACTTGATCTCAAAGGGTTGTCAGGGACGCGTCGAAACTATTGGACAACAAAACTATGGACGAAAATGTGTCTTTTCTTTTCCTAAATAATTAATGTATCACTTGTCAAGAGTTTAATAGTACTAAAAAAAAACTTGTCTCGACTCAATTATCTCATATATCAAACTTTTTTTAAAATATAGTGAAATCTTACCGAGAAAGAAAAGTAACTTTCATAATGCTTCTTGTTGCTCTTATAATTGATTACAGAACTTGCTTTCTTTTAATTGGTCTAAATATAATTTTTATTTCACAAAATTTAACTGCATAGTCTGTTGGCACATTTTAGCCCGAAAAGAAACACCATACCTATATATTCTACAGAAGCACACCAAACCACTTTCTAAACTGGTTAAGAAAACCAAAAAAAAAAAAAACTCGAGTCATCCGCCGACGTCTGGGAATGCTGTCGAGTTCAACTTGACTCTCACACTTTTTCTTCAAACCGCGTCCTATATACCCTATCTTCTACTTGATATTTGACTAATATTGAGACAGGATAACTCATCCCAACTATGAGGAGAAACAAAATGGGGAAAGTTCTATTGTCAATAATTACATATATTACCGTGTCGGACGGAAAAGAGCACAGTTTACGACACGAAGGACGAAGAAGAGCTTCCGATTTTCCCATCTCTGCACAGCAGGTGGGGGGATGGGGGGGGGGGGAAGACTGCCCAGGTCGATACTCTAAAGGATTGAGTGGGTGTGCTGTGGTATACCGTACACTACTGAATCGATATAATACGTAGAGTGCAGTAGCAGCACACGCTGGTGAGCACAAAAAGGAGGGCGAGGTATGTGCTGGGATGAAGACCAGGTGATGCATTATTTAGTAGAAATGGCGAATGAGTTTCCTTCTTTATACTTTTTCTTCATCCAGCTCTCGTCCTGTTGCCCATTTAAAATTTATGGGCGATGCATGGAGTACAAATGGGAAAAGGGCGCTCGGAAAGGTCGGCAGAAAATCAATAACAGTAGATTGGATCCTAGCAGCGTACACCTGAAACCCTACACTATACAGTAAGGGACTAAAAATTTAGAGAAATTGCCATTTTCAAAAATATACTCAACAATATATAGTGCTTATTCTTTTGTGAGAATTATATTAACTCATCAAGTATTTATGAATGAAAAAGTGCTCCTGCTGTTTCGGTTTATAACACAATCTAGTTTATATACGGCATATCTTTTATTCGACCAAAACTAGACGAGGAAAGTCTAACTAGTTGCATTCAATGATACCGTCATCCAAACGTAGCGCTAGAATTTCTTCTTGGTCCCTTTTTAAATGGAACTCGTCCAAATGTACAAAATAGGTGAACTCAAGAATGAAAATAGAGATTTGGAACCGTTAATGTGTTACATTTTGTACCGTACTGTATGTCTAGTTTACAAAGAATGATGCCCATTTTTTTTATGAGGCGAGGGGTAATAATGCGCTTCACTGGGGAGCTAACTCAGAGGAGTTGCAGTGACATCATATACGCTGGTGCAGAAGAGATCCACTAAGCCATATAACGGGTTCATAATGATATATAGTAGGATGACATATCATATCCTACCTCCCCATATAGCAGCTAATGACGCCCATTAGAAGGAGAAGGAGCGTTGTTAGGGATCGTTACTAATAGAGCCTTTCTTGTTGTGTTTTCTAGAGCTCGCCGACAGATTCGTCAACTTCCGCCCGAATTAGTTTATATGGCATTATTAAATAAGGACTATCAGACCACCTAAATAGAAAGTGGCCCAAAAATGCATGTAGGACTGTTTTGCTTGGTTTTATGCCGGCTTCATGCCTGTATACTCGGTGGAGCATTGATTTTTCTTGTTATTTAAACTTGTTGTCTTTCATGTGATTGAGCAAGGTCACTCTATATGGCATATATGTATATTGAAAGTTCAGACCCGTACATCCGCTATACAAACGAAAAGGGAAAGTGTTATGTTTTTTGGTTCGTTTGCTAAGACTGTGCCGGTCTTTGCATTTTGAAATTATGTTTGTTATAATTCATTCAAAACCCCCGTCTACTATACACCTGGGATATTTAAGGAATCCAGTATTTCTATATCGTCCACTGATCAAGATGTAAAGCAAGCAAGTTCTCCAAAGTTACGGGGGGTTTATTTCTTGGCTGGAAAGTTCATGTTGACCTGGACGAAAGCGAAAGTTCCGTTCGAAGAAAAAAAAAGATCGTGCTGTATATGTTAAATTATCAATCTAATTTAATTAATAGCTGAAATTCTCCCCCAAAAATTTGCGTTTCTTAAGACCAAAATTTGCATTTTTGCAATGTCTCTTTTTGGTGAAATTTCCATTCAGATTTTTTCCTGACTTTCAATAGATATGGTTTCCAATTAAAACAATTATGTTACAGCAGAAAAAATAAAAAAAAATGAGAGAGCCAGCATACTATATAGGGGTCAAGATGTTTTCGTAATTAGACCTACTTTTCCTTGTCTGCTCGCTTTCATTTGATCAAACAATCCGGGCGCAGAGGAAGATAACTGTGCATAATGCGTGGGTTCTCTCTCTCTCTATTTCTACACATGAACTTGGCGTCCTTGATTTCAAGCAAAGGTGAAGGGAAATACTCGTCGGTCAATGCTATAGGTACCAAAGATTGAACATAAGCATGTGCAAATCGTCACAGGAAAACTCTCCGCCCATTTGTGTTTTACTATGAATCTGTGACCATAGACATTGTAAGCCATTCACCTTTAAAATACTATTCAAAACCGCGCCCATTCAGTTTGTTCGTTTTTACCATTTGGTACATACCGCCTGGTATATAAACCACAGGTTGATGAATTGAATCATGTTCAGAAAACGCTGAGAGTCTGCTTCGCACTAACACGGAACGGACAACCACCACTACCATGGCTAATTTAGTAGGATTTTTTAAATTTTATTATTTCTTCGATTATTATTATTTTTAACAATTTAATTTTTATTCCAGAAATCAGTGATTCTCTTATCTTTTGTCTGCTTGGCTGGTGTTTTAGGAGGTAATTTCATTCATTGATTTCAACTGTTAAAGAATATTGATAACTCTCATCTTTATTAATAGATAGTTACGAAACCCCTAAAGATTCCTATGAGGTCGAAAAACCAAAGGATTCATACGCTCCTTCCACACGTTATGAAGTTCCGGACATGAAGTCTTACGACACCCCATCCAAGTCTGAGTCCTACGACGCTCCAGCCAAGTCCTACGACGCTCCAACCAAATCTTACGGCGCTTCATCTAAGTCCTACGACGTGCCTGCCAAGCCTTACGACACTCCAGCCAAGTCTTACGACACTCCAGCCAAGTCCTATGAAGCAACGACCAAGTCTTATGGAACCACTAACACCTACTCAGCCCCCGCCACCACCTACGCAGCTCCCGCTACCTCTTACGCAACCCCTGCTACCTCTTACGCAGCCCCTGCTACTTCTTATGCTGTCCCTGCTACTTCTTATGCAGCTCCTACCACTTCTTACGCAGCCCCAACCAACTCTTACGCAGCTCCTACCACCTCTTACGCAGCTCCTACCACCTCTTACGTCCCTGCTAACCCGCACGCAGATTCATCAGGTCCATACGACGCAACAAAACCACATTATTTAACTAAGGTCATTAAGGATGGAAACACCTACTACTACATCACCTACTACGCTCCCATCTACATGATTAACAAAGGTGGACCGCTCAGGGATCGACTCAGGAATCTGACCATTAGAAACGGTTTCACAAATTCTGCGAAAGGTGGTGACTACCCAGGATACCAGGGCAAGATCTACAGCTGCATCAGCGACACTGAAAGACCAAGGAGAGGTCTACTTGGTCGTAGAGGAGCAGCTATTAACCCTGCCGATTGCAACTACATGCCACTCGGCCCCATCGAAGATCAGAGGAGATAGGAACTCGTCCATTACTGTAGTCGATAGTAGTATTTATAGTTCCACTCGTCTCCAATTACCAATTCAGTACTAACAAAATCCTTAATTTAGAGATCTGCAGAGACACGAGTAGGAAAACAAAAACCTTTCCTCTTCAATTTAGAGGTTTATTTAGTCAATAATTCCACCCTCAATCCCTTCATACATTTCGCGTGTTTGCAACATTTATCTACACTATTTACACTCTTCCGGTTTTAGGTGTATTGATTTTATCCTTCCCGACAGCTGATGGGCAATGACCACCCACTATTTCAATAGTAAACGCCATATTTCGTAGCACATTTCCCTCTGATTTTTTTTAAATACGAAGTAAAATAATGTAATAAACAATCGTCTGTTGATTAAATTTCTACGAGCATTTCTCTTAGCATAAAAAAAATGAAAGTGGATGTCGCTCCTGTGTCGCCGTCCCTTATCATTCCATATCTTTCGATCTTGTCTTTTGTTCTAAAAATATTATTTAACATATAGAAAGTAAAAGGAAGGAGAGAAAATTGTCACCTGACTCAAGGTGATCCTGTTTCAACTAAGAAAGGTCTGACTGGTAGGAAACTCTAAATATATATATTCTTTGCTGACCTATGGAATATTTAATTAGCACTGAAAGTATATCATGAACAACGTGTAGCGCAACAAAAAAAGCAAATACATCTATTTCCGACATCTTTTTGCGTAGGTGTTAAGGTTACTTCACATTCTCGTTTAATAATATATGCCAATGAAAGTCCATTTATAAAAATTGCAAAGTATATTGAATAAGATTAATGAAAATCTACTTTATTTAAAGTTCGGCGGGTATTGTAATAAGTCTATATTAGAAATAATTTTTTTAATGATCAGACTGATGAAGGAAATAAACCAACAAGGTAGTTCATAAATCCACCGGGTTACATGGTCATTATTCGGGACCATAAATTAGCCTACCAAATTTAGCTTCAAAGTTCAAAGTAATAAATCCTACTTTTGCTTTTTACAAAGGTTACCCGATGTAAGAGCAAACTTCAAAATTAGGCAACTTTAGAAGACGGCCTGGCAGCCATTATAGAGGTTGCCTTTTAAATATATTTTTTGCTCGTTAATCGAATATTATTACCAAACTTAAGACCTTCGATAGTTTCTCTTATATATTACTACCGGTTCTCTTTTTTGATTGTTTTGAGATGAGGTTGTGGACGTGGACGCTAGATGGGGCCCATTCAACAACACGAAGGGAAAGAACTTGCATTCATATAAGAGAGACTCATTAAGTAGTTGCACACGCTCCTCGTTCATCCTGCTAAATGAGCGGAGAGACCAATAAAAGGAAACAAAACTATGACCCCTGGGGATTTTTGTCTTGATGTTGAATTAGAGCGCAACAAGGTATACACAGTCCATCACAAAGGATTTTCCTTCTTATGTACCAAAGTCTCGCAAGGTGCTGTATCGATCCAAGGTGGTCTCCTCTGCGCTGCGTGCCAGGATCGTCCCTTTTTAACATGTCGTATACTCTTGCGCTCAAACTAGTTCATGTCAGAATAACGTCTTTGGAATGAAAATTGCAAGTGCAGTGTGAGAAATAATAAAACTCCCTTTCAATATATTTATAGAACATTTTCTTTCTGAGAAAGTGAGAGTGCTACTTAAAAAAAACGGCGGTGAAAGCATGTTATTCATTCATCATCGGAATGTTAGCGGTCACCTCTGGCGGTCACTAAAATATTTTCATAGACAATAGGGAGGCCTTTTTCTTTCGTACACTCTTTGACCTTTACACCGTATTTATTCGCTTTCCGACTCGTACATCAAAGAAGTCAACTTGTGGCGTCCTTTATTGAATTTGCCACTCGGATGTAAAGTGACTTTGCGCGACTTTCGCCTCTTTCATCCACATTCTTGTATTATTCGGTCCATAAAAATATGGTATTTTAAGCTGAGAGCTTTGAATTCCACTCTATTTTTTTCTTTACTGCTAAAGAAAGAGGAAAACACTATTATTTTTTCCGTCAGGTGGTCAGGGTTATACCAACTACCATTAATGGTAGTTATTCTACCCAACGTCCCCTTATTTTACCGATAAAGTAAGCAATACTATCATCAATTACAGTTCGCGCTATAGCCTAGAGTAAGAGTAGTAAGGGGCAACTTGAGTATCCGGAACTGTTACATCAGCGCTGCAGCGGAGATGATGGCTCTTATTACGGCAGTCATGACCACTCTCCTTCCTACTGACTAGTGCTTCAACTAACACTCCAAGTCCGCGTAACGAATGATGAGCCTCTCGGATTCCAATAACGGAGCTCCTCCTTCCTTGCTAGAAAATATGTGATTAATTGCTTATAAATTTAGAACAGAATTTGCTAAAGATAAAGAGGTTAAAGATAATGGAAGTGCACCGTTAGACTGAATACATCAAAGAAGCTCTATTTTTCTAGAAGTGGAGGCGTGATGAAAGTATTTGATTTAGCCGATTCGTATCCCTTATACTCTCATCTATTACTAATTAAGAGAACTGATACATATGTGATTGAAAATAACTTTGTTTGAAGTTTTAAAAGACGCCGGAACTTTTTCTTTAAGAATTTGGCCTCTTTTATATTTGTATCCGCGTACCAGTATTTATTTCATCATGATAAAAGAAAAACGTTTGAACTTGTTAGAGAGAAAAAAAAATTAAAAGAATAACCATTTAAAAAATCTTACTAATTTAAAAATGAATTCCGACTTGGAAACTTTCTAACCATGTACAATAACCGCACCCATTGCAGAAATTCCCGGAAGCTAAGTAATAAAAAAAAGAGAGAAAGATTTAGAACATTTTCCTATACATGATATATCTTGAAAAAAGGATGGAAGATATGTTTCTTTTTAGGCTTGCTGAGAGAAAACTCTAAAAGTAGATTTTGATGGATCTATCTGTTATTGCCCACCTGTTGAAGGTGAATAACTGCGGACCGCTCTTTACTTTATTATTGCGATGATTGATCTTTACCCATCACTTTCCAATTTATAAATCCCGTCATTTCCTTTGGGTATTGCCCTTGAATAATTAATTCAAATTTTTACCTGTTGCGTCCATTTATTGTATATCAACAATATATTTCTTTGAAACACGATTCAATAAATCTTTCTTTTTTCTGCAATGGGCGGGGTGAACTTGGCAGCGCCAAAAAGATGTGTTCGAGAAATGGATATCATATGACCTCAATACATGGATGATTTTGGGTGTATCTGAAAAAAAAATATATATAGATATGCCGGACAGGTTGTCCAGCTTTCTCTTCTTTTCAAATTTGAAAGATGTTCGTTTTTTGTAGACTTGTAGCAGTGCAAATGCAACACACATGTTTTAATAGTATGCAATACTTTAACAAAAGAACAAAATACATATTTTATGCGATGGTGTTTCTAGCAAATAAATCGTTTTTGTTTTTGTTAAGATTCATTATAGTTTTTCAGCTTCCGGGGATCGTCGTAAACAATGCATGATGGCAAAACAAACAAGCTTGTATATGGATACGCTAATTATGCGGGTCCTATATAATAGCTACAAGCTGTAATATCGGGAGAGAGGTAGCGAGCGTCAGTTTATGCTCTTCTTGTCTGTGTGAGAAATCGTAAAAAAGAAAAGAAATAGAGTTCCAGCCGAGTTATAGTTTCATAACTAATCCAAATGGACGTTTCGCGCAGCCGAGGCTATTAAATATGGGAGACCCTAAATAAATTATTCTATTTGTCTGCGTGCAAGAAATTGACTCTCCTTTTGAAAATGATAAGAATAGGGAGAATAGATACAATGTGCCATAGGCACGCTATACATCGTGCAAACATCCAGTCAATTTTTGACGATAAGCTAGAAAGAAGAGGAAAGCTAAATTGTTTCAATTTTCAGAGTCATTATATCTACTATACGTTGGCTAACCATGATTTCGTAAGTAGGTGTCTTCCCATTGTTCACATCCCTTCATTGAAAAGCGAAAATAAATAGTCTGAGCAAAGAATATATAATGTAAAAAAAAAAGGAAGAGCACAATTGACTATAAAGCTTACAAAGTGTAGTTTGCGAAATTGCATATTAACTTTCGAAAAAGGGAAGAAAATTTCACATATTTAACACCCACTTGGAGGGATTATAACGTGGTGAGGTGCCATATGAAAACATGTGATCTATGTTTACCTATTTTGCATAAATTAATAAACATGAATAAAGATGAATGGCAAGGTGAACCACTTTTATTTCAAGAAAGAATTATGACGTTTCACCTCGTTATAAGAAACAAAAGATTATTCCATCCAATTTTAGCTACCTGTTACTTATTACGTTGTGACGAAGGACCTCCTGCTGCTCTTTGCTTTTAACTGCGCAGCAGCACTACCGTGTACTCTCATACATAGTAATAATGTTTGCTCTCTGGACCATATTTCTTGTCATGTCATTTGTTCTCCAAATTACTTTTCTTTTCCTCTTACTCATCCATTTATGGAGAGCTTTATTAATGCGCTTTTAGAATACATTTTGATAAAAATTTTGTACAGTATATTTGGCGTGCGACGCCCATCTAGAGAGTCTCTCTTATCCAATGCAGTAATCAACGAGGAGGGTGTGACCCCCCACATAATGTGCTATTATTAAAAGAGTTAAGTATTCGCAGCCTTATATAATTCATTGTTGCATACCGAATACTTTCCAATCGAGATGATTCTAAAGCAATTACGTATAATTGGATTAATGCTCTGGGCATCCAAAATACCTTTGAATTTAGGGAATAGCACATGGTGAGCAGTATATGATTTACTGTACGACATTCTTGCTTGATCGAGGGTTCAATTATTCGCTAGAAAAAAAAGCAATTTAGTCTATTAGGGAAAGTTGGGTATGTCTGGCTAATTTTCTCATCTGCGACTTCCTGAAATAGCTGGACGATTCTTTTTAAAAACAAAATGTGGAAAAATTCGCGAATTTGTTTTTAATAATAAGGAAAGGCTCTCATTTACTTCCATAAAAGGAATGAAATTTAGTATGGTATTCTCGAGAGATCTCTTTTTCCCTGCTGCGACCATAACTAGATAAGAGAGAGAGAGAGAGAGAAATGTATGAATAACTAAACAAATTCATAAGTATTATATATTTGTAGAATAAAGCACCCTTTTAAGAGTTCAAGCTTGCATAATTTATTATATAGATTGCCTTAAAAAGAAGAACACAAAAAGAAAATTTCGCCATGAGGTATTTTTACAGTCGAAAGTGAATTTCAGTTGTAATTAAAAGAATGATTGGAGCAATGCAAAGAAAATGAGGGCTTTATTATCAGAGCATTTTTTTCTTTCTTTTAATTTTTAAGTACAATAAAAAGGGCAAGAAAATAAGGTAATAATTATACTCACGCGCCGTCCATCTTGATGATGGAGAAAATTTACGTACTCATTCCATCACTCGAGTCGGCATAAAGTAATGGTGAAAGTGCGATAACAAGCTTTCCAAGCACTTGTTTTTACTTCGCCTTTTGTACAATTTTAAACTTCGGTTCAACGCCTTTCATTTCTCAAAAATCAAAAGCACTCTGGACGAATTATTTCTGTCACTTCTTTTTGAATGAAAAGCCTTTCCCATTCATCGATTGGATCATATTACAGTTAGGATGACGAGAGAGTTGAATGAAAAGCTATTCTTATCTCTATCGTCTCCTGAGGCATACTTCCATAATAAAACGGGAAAGGTGGCAGTTTATTGTAATCATTTATCGACACTTGGATTTATATACGATAATTGAAGTGATAAAGAGGAAAGTGTATACATCCATTATTCTTCTCTTAGATAGGTATGTAGGAAAGTGAGCCAAAGTAAAAAAAAAAATAAAACTGGTTTTTTTCTTCCTGAGGAATTTTTTCCGGGATCCGCTTTTTCCGCCAAAAATGAATTCAAGCAGCAGGAGATGCATTATACACACTGTGCTGTCGAGGACTCTCTTTTTTTCTCTCTCATTTGCATACTACATATCAGTTCCAAAAAAATCCTGTTTGATTTCCAGTAGAGAAGTCTAGTTTTATGTGCATGTATAGAAATCAATATCTCTTATTATTCCAACAATGTCTCCCCCTCAAAGTGATCAAAGATTATTTGTACATTCATTTTGGCGCACCACTGATTTCTCTCGTTTAAAACAGGACACAATAATATAAATGAAACGCAAACAAAATAACCAGACAAATAGTTCTTATGTATACTTTTATTATTCCAACTTTGGAACCTTCCTCAAAGTAATACAAAATCATTTGTATGGATATTCCTTTTGACGCAACGCAGATTTCTCTTTTATAAGGACGACACAGTAACATCTAGTGAATGAGATGCAAACAAAATAGCCAAATAAATTCCTCTGTATATTCATTGTTGTATCGAAGGTGTCTAATAATGCCAGTGGACTCTCTCCCGTTCCAGGCTATATTGTAATTCACGCATAATTTCCCTTTCTAAATAAACCTTTGTGACACTTTTAATGAGAAAACTTTAGCTACCCGAATTCTTTGATACCAGAACTCGTTTCGTGCAAGTTTATTTCTCCATTGAAGATTAAGAATTAAGAAGAAACTTTCTTCGAACGACATATCTACCTAGAAAACGAGTCTTTTAAGGTAGTGGTTTTTATAGTGCATGCCCCCTTAATTTGGAGTTGAAAAGAGCGCGTTATATGATCTGCCAGGCGGTGTGTCGTACAGTACCTACCTGCGCGTACACGCATAATCGGATTTTCATTTATAAGTGTAATAATACAGCGTTCAAACATAAATCTCTTTACGACTTGTTTTATGACTTTTTGTTCGGAGCTTATAAATAATTACCATCCTCTTCGCTCCCGCGGGATGAATTGTGTCTCCTAAGTATATAATAATACGTCCTGCTGCTGCTGGTAATCCCCCCTCGATGTACATTTTCTAACCCATTTGCCCTTCAGTTCCTTTTTGGTTTGATTTATAAGGCGGGAAAGGGGAAAGTCCGTGGCGCTCTGCATCAACATCAAAAGGGAAGCAGTCAATTTAAAAGGAAAAGTCAATAATAATAGATTCAGTGGGAGATTTAACATTTTTTTCATCATCTTTTTTTTGTTTGGTTTTAGTTGTTGTGTATTTTTGCAGTGTAGAGCACTTTCTCCGCTTGCGGGTTAGCTATCAATAAAACAAAAATAGGCTGGGCAACTAATTTTTTCGTGTTTCACACTGTGGGAAAATGAATTTGAAACATGTTTTTCATCACTCTGTCAAACATTATGTTCTTGAAGGTAGTCAAGGTGACCGCACTTCCCCTTTTTTTTCTTGTATATGCACAATAACATTATTTCCTATGAATACAAGTTGACCGCATGTTATCGATTTGCACGCACGCACAATTCTCCCTTTTTTTTATTATTAGCCTAAGGCAGGTGCGTAAGGTAGGGCATAACTTTTACTTTCTACCAATGGGGGAAAAACACAAAGGATGAATTTGGGGTAATTTGACTTGATTATTGATAGAAGCGTATTTTAAGGGAAAAAGAAAGGGAAAGTATAAGATTTTTTTTGCTTCGAAATTAAACTGATGCAACGGTTGAAAAATTTTCATGTGATTTCTTTCTGATAGAGAGATGGCGTGAGCAGTGAAAACGAACGTCTCGCAAACCAAACCAAACAAAAAAATGATGATAAATCGTGGCAAGCACGAACTTTTCATCGCTAAACAATTATTAGATTAAGAAATAATTCTTTCTTCATCAACATTATTCATATAAATCATATTTAAGATCTGCCCTTCGTTGAGAAAAACAATTAAACTTGTATTGCGTCAGCGTGAGAAAGCTAGTCAAACCGGTTCCGTATTTTGTGGATTATATGCTCTCGTCCGCCACGGTACAGTAAGCAGCTCCATAAAGATATGCCTTTTGGATACTCCAAATAGATAGCATATCCATTTTAAAGTCTGTCAAGCTTCGGGGTATATATCTCGACTGATGGCCGGCACTAAGTTTAAAACTATTGGAATAAGGCAGCAGCAGCAGCTCTTTTCAATCGGCACTTTCACCAGAAACACTGCTGTGACCCGCAAGGCGAAATATATATATTTTTTTCTTTCTCTTTCAAATAACAACAACAACAAAAAATCCCCTTGAGGTCTCAAAAGTTCAGCCGTGCCCCCATTAATACTTTTCTTTTCTTATAAATTGAGCAACGATTATTAAGTAAGAAGAGAAAACAGCAGTCCAGAAACCGGACTATTTTATAATGATGGATAAAAGAACGTGAGTGATAAGCTAATTTGATCAATTGGAAGAAAAATCAAGTGGCCGAAACTTCTAATGAGATCAGACAAGCGAAATTTGGTGTGTCCATTGGGGATATAGAAAGCAAGGACTATTAGATGAGCACATCAGTGCACGCGCCTCCGGTTCTCCAAAAAAAACTATCATTCACCTAATGACTACAATTTAGGGCTGGTCATCAATTTTAATTCTTCGTTAATAGTTGGTTGTAAATTTATTCCTCGAGATTTTATCATGTTAACGATACGAGCATCCTTGAGTTGAGGAAAGCTCTCAGATTTCTTCCAGTGTTGATGTGCGTGTTATACTACTGGAGAAATACGAAAACCAGTTTGTTATTTAACGGGCCGTTGCGCACCTTTACAGTTCTCGTAATGAAACATCTTTCTCTCTCTCTCTCTTTCACATGCAGCCGTGCATCCCTGCAATTTGTCATTGCAGCCGACTATTTACCAAGTTCATTCTTTCCTTTTCTCACTCTCACTACAATAAAAAAAAAGAAGAGCATTATCCATCAAGCGGTAGGAGGTCTCAATTGATCATATACTTTTGATGGTGAAAGAAAATTTGGTGCGACATGTTTTATATACTCTAGATGTGTACCATTTCAGTAGTAGAACAAAGATGAAAGAGAGAGAGAGAGAGAGAGAACTAGAGTATAACTACAGTTATTAGGTCTATACAGACATGTTACACCAGTAAAGTTGTTTAATAATAATAGTAGCTGGTAGTAAGAGCTGCTGTGGTGGCTAGCTGCTGGCATTTAGTTGTTAGAAAATGTGGGGTACATTAGAGAGCACGGACCATCCATCAGCCGGTGGATCGCCGAACAGTTTTCTTCTCATTTCTTTAAGCCGTACCTAATAGTATATGTAGATAACCGATCATCAACACGGCTCCTCGTATATCCACTGCTACGCTCGCCCACATAATAATCACTTTTGCCCGATTGAATTTAAGTGAAGGTCTTGCGAACCTCGTTACTTATTAGTTCTCTCTTGCGGTTCTTCTGCAAAGACCTCCCACCACGATAGTAAAAAACGCTCCAAGTTCAACTCGCTCGTAAAAAAAAGAAGTTGCAATCAGAAAGTTATAGTCTTACTACTACTTTTTACTATTTTGTTGGATAATTTCGACAAAGTCTACATAGCAGCAGAGCCTTCTAATACTACGTATATAGAAAGCTGCATCAAAAGGAATCAAGAATGACCCTCCCCCTTGATGCACTTTTTCTCATTTCCTGTCTGCACATTGCCTTGTTCTTACTTTTAAAAAGAGTTGAACGCGTTTCTTGCTGGAGGCCGGCTCGGCAGCCTATGATGGACCGGACAGCGGTGAGTCCGCCTTCCGTGCACTTTCACCGAAAGAAGCGAGCGATAGCACCGGCAAAACGCCTTTCCCCTCTCAGCAAGTTCTTTTCTGGCCGCCTCACCGCGCTCTTTTGCTAATAGTAAAGTGGATGAGTTCCATGAAAATTCACGTCAGAGACGATTGAGCTGTTCAACAGTTTACTCGTGCGAGTAAGCCTCTCTTACCTACAACGAGTGACCTTTTAACGACACACATCATGGGGACCAAGAAGAAGTCGTTATTGTCGCCTTATTCCGTAAGAGAATTCATTGGGAGTTGCCGAAAAAGTGGTGTTTTTGTGTTAATCTTTTGCTGGGATCGATGTGATTTGTCTTTTTCTTATCCGGCTTTGTCTAACTTGTGTTTTAATTTTATGGTGTTTTCTGTTCTTTTTCCCCTTTTTTAGATTTTGTTGGTTCTGATCTTCCTAGCCAGCGCTTGTACTGCGGATAAAAAAGGTACGTCAATCACTGATCTCATGATCTATTTTTTTTCCGCATCCTTGTTCAAACAGGTTTTTATTTGGGATTTACTAGAGCGAAAGTCGATTTTTTTTACTCCACCCATTTATTATTAAAACCGGTTCTTTTTCGCAAAGAAGACCTGTGACCCGCATCACACACATCTCTGTCCATATATTGTGTCATATACACACTTATACGGAAAAGGAAGACGAGATAATGTCTGATTCAGACTACTTTTTCTTCTCGATTTCTCTATTGAACTCGTTCGGATTATAATTCCAGTTTTTTTTTTATTCGTCTCCAAAACGAATGATTAGTTAATGTTTGCTTCGTGTGGAAAATCAACAGTTCCCTGACTAAATATTACTTGTATTACTTTCATTCATGTTTTGAAAGTAGGACATGACGGATACAATCAACATGGGCAGCTTTATGGTCAAGTCCTGTCAGGTCATCCCATTCCTGGAGTTCAGGAGAAGTCTATTCCATCTCCTTTAACGGCCTACGAACCTTTCTACCCACCACCTACGCCAGTTTCATATGATCAGAGTTACGCCGAAACCAAAGGAAAACATCGCGGAAAAAATCGCAAACGACCCAACAAGAATAAGGGGTAAATTTAGCACTATCTGCTTCTATTATTCTACATATATTTCATACTTATCCAATTATTTGTTTGCAGAGGTTCTCATTCTACCTACGGACCACCTAAACCTCCTAAACCTCCGGCTCCCGTTTACGGACCACCAGTTCCTACCTATGGAAAACCACCTTACAGTCCACCAGCTCCAGTTTACGCTTCCCCAGCTCCTTATTATCCTCCTGCTCCTGCATACAGTCCACCGGCTCCCTATTATCCTCCCGCTCCTGCATACAGTCCACCGGCACCATACCACCCTCCTGCTCCTTCGTATAGTCCACCGGCCCCAGTTTACTCTCCACCGGCGCCTGCTTACACTCCACCAGCACCAACTTACGCTCCACCAGCACCAGTTTACAGCCCACCGGCTCCTTCGTATGGTGCTGCACCTTTAGCTTATGTTGCACCATATGGAGCAGCTCCTTACAATCCTCCAGCCCCAGCACCTTACACTCCGCTTGCTCCAGCTTACGAAGCAGCAGTTCCAGCTCCAGCACCTTATACCCCACCAGCTCCCGCATACGAAGTAGCAGCACCGGCTCCTGCTCCGTACAGTCCACCAGTCACGACGGCTGCCCCAGCTTATGAGGCACCGGCAACTACAGCAACTTATAATGAACTTGCAACTCCCACCACTGAAACTACCAACTCTTTGGAAGATGGTTATCCTTGGACCACTGAGCTAGAAGACGACGGAATTAAAGTCTCTGTTGCTACCATCCTTTTCTATCCTTCTAAAGAAAATGAGGAATACAAGCAGGATAAACCTTCTGTTGGACCGTCCAAAAAACAACCGGAATACGAAGAACAAACCCGTCCAGTAATAAAGGAGGAGCCTATTCGTCCGAGTCCTGCTGATCCCAGCTGGGAGGAAGAACGCCGACCAGTCTTAGAAAAAGAACGACCTAAAATTGTTGAAGAAGACTCTCGTCCCTCTTTGGGTGAGCGTCCTTCGTGGGCGGACAACATTCGCTCTGAATTGAAAGATGATCGCCGCCCAAATTTCGAAGTTGAACGCCGTCCTAGTTGGGTAGAAGAGCGTCGACCAGTTATTCAAGAAGAAATCCGCCGTCCGTCTTTAGGAGAACGGCCAGCATGGGCAGCAGATTGGGAAAAGAACCGTCGTCCTGTTTTTGAAGAACGTCCCTCTTGGGTTGATAACAATCGCCCGAAACTAGAAGAGATCCGTCGTCCAGTCTTAGGAGAACGTCCTTCTTGGGCAGAAAATAGCAATCGCCCAGTTTTAGAAGACCGTCCTTCTTGGAAGGAAAACAATCGACCGGAATCGGAAGAGATCCGCCGTCCAGTTGTAGTAGAAGAACGTTGGCCGGTAGAGCGCCGTCCGTCCTTGGGAGAACGCCCTTCTTGGGCACAAGAAAGTCGCGAGAAATTGGAAGAAATCCGCCGCCCAGTTTTGGAAGAGCGCCCAACCTGGAGAGAAGAGCCCAAAGAGTCCGCCATCATTAAAGAAGATTGGGTCGAAGTCGAGCGTCCCGAAAAATTGAAAAATACCCAAATTAATCGAGTGGTTGTGAATAAAGAAGAGTCTCAATCCGAGCGTCAAGCCGATATATTGGCGGGGCTTAAACTACCCAATTGGATAGAAGAAGCTAGAGAAAAAGGTACCCCTTTAGTAGACCAAGTTAAGCTTCCTAACTGGATTGAGGAAGGGCTCGCATTCAAAAAAGAGGAAGATATCCCCGGACCGGACGCGGCGGGATTTGGCTGGCGCCTTTGAAAAAATCATACCAAAAGCTAGTGCACGAATATTACCATATTCCTTGCTCTTGCCCCGTAATAATTAAGAAATTATCATATATTAGTCTCTTGTTGATACTTTTTTTTCTCTCCACCACGATATTATCTGCCAATCGATACTTTTAATACTACTATAAAAGTCGAATGAACCCAAGTGCTCAGATGCCTTTGTATATTTTTTCTCCTTATTTCTTTTCTCCTTATTTTTTTTTAACGTCAAACATGAATAAGCTTTTTGAAAACATCTGTCACATTCATAACATTGTGTGTGTGTGTGCCTATGAATAAATAATAATAATGAATAGTAGATTGATTGAGATCGTTATATAAATACAAAGAAGTTGAACAGAAACACACGTAATAGAGTTGAATCTGAATAAAGGAACAATGATGTAACAATTAAAGCCCAAACTCCGCACAACAAAAAAGGTTATCATTGAATGTATCCATATAATCGCGGCATGAGTTGAATTTCTTCCTTTTTTTGCTTTTGGTACAGATATTGCTAAACCACTTGATTTCTACATTTGATAGAACAGTTAACGACGTGCTAATCAAGGCTTTTAATAAGTTTTTTCTTGATATAGTTTTTTTTAAAGAGGGAATAACTTTGCCACAAATAACGTGTCGGAGGGGAACAGCACATCACACGTTTTGTTGCACTTCTAAAATTCGTTTTTTATTCTACACAATTATTTATATATATATTTAGACTTAGAAGTGACAGTCATCGATATGAAGAGAGGATCAGTGATAGGGTCATAGATTTTTTTTTGTTTTTTCTTAAATAGACGAGTAAAACATTGACCTGCACTTTGTCGGTGACTGATGTGTAAGAACGCTATGCAACACTGATATAACAATAAGACTGGGGGGAGAGCGCTTAAAGAGCTGTCTGCTTTTCCGTTCCTGTAGAGGACTGCTTCCGGTTGGACAGCATTGGTTGATGCGATGGTGAGGCTGTTGCCGATGAATTCGACATTTGCTGATGCTTCAATTTCGTAATAGATGCCATATGTTGGGCTGCCTCTTCGTCCGAATCACTGCCCAGATTGAGAGCCGGATTAACCCGGCCGTTCATCTCATCCGTAGCGGAATACTTACGGACATCCGTCATAGCTCCTGTCATGACCGACATCTCACCTTCGTGAGGCTCCACTTCGGAGCCAGAAACCCTGACGACGTCTTCAGGGATGTTGACGACGCACCGGAGGATATCCCAGCTGGGCGGGAGTTTACCGGATTCAAAGAGGTAGCGAGTGAGGAATGAAAAGACGAGGACTGAGATGAGGGAGAGGACCATGGCCAACGTGCGGAATGGGAACAATTGGTCGGTTCCATTCCAAAAAGGAAAGTAGATGAAGGGTTCCAAATTCATAAGGGGTTCTCCACCTGACACCCGGGCAATGAAGCCGATGATGTACGAAGCGACGCTCCCATAAGTGTTGCAGTATTGCTTGAAGTGGACGACGATGAGAAGTTGGGGGAACAGGATGACGTAGACCAAATCTGAACACAGGTACCTTTTTTCGTTTTGTTTTGTCAAAGCGGAATTCAAAGAAAGAAATGAGAAAAGTGGGTTATAGAGCGCGGCATTCCTTTTTGAAAGTACTTATAAGGAGCATGCGTGAAAGTTCGTGAGCGGAACAATTCGACACCTGGCAACTTGGCATCAGTATTCTTTTTATTAAAACAGTTTAACTCGTGATCATCACTTAGAATCTATGATGCAGCGCAAAAGAAAAGAATTCTCACTCACCAGAGTCCGTAGATTGTAGGAACGGTTAGGGCCATTGCCGTTGCCATGGCACCTGTCACGAAAATGGAGATCCTCATGACCCACATGATCTCGTGCTCCGAAGCCTGTATGTAGGTGACACGTGTCTTATTAGACAAAAGCAAACATATGACATTATACTGCGAGGGTTATACTCTGGGTCTGAAAATGAGTCGATAGACGTTGCGTGCGAACATGGATGAGGCTCCCAGAACGGATGAATCAGCTGAAGACATTGTGGCTGCAGAAACAGCTCCCAATCCACAGAAAGAGACGTAAGCCGGTGTCAGATATTGCAGGACCATCGGTAGAACCATTCGAGCCTGTTCGGGATCCAGTGGAATGTTACCTTTACCGCGGAAATCCGTTTGATTCCAGTCTAAATTTAAAAAAAATTGCGCTCTTTTCAAAATCAGTAAACTATTTTTTAAAATCAAAATTGAATGCACCTGTGGCTTTGGCGACTGCTCCAATCAAGACGGACGGTATAGCCATGATAACGCAACCAAGTGCCGCCACATAGGAGACAACCTCAGCCCGGCTGGCTGATTTGCTTGAGAGGACCCGCTGGAAATAGGCCTGCCACGGGATCCCTCCGAAAATGAGCAGCATCCCGTAATCGAAATACTGGCCCCAATATTGCGGTTCCACGTGACCTATCCAGTCCACTTCCGAGGGAGCGATGGAACTGACGGCTTCATGGGTCAGTGCGAACGGGATACTCAGCCACTACGTAGATTAGAAATTGTTGTTATTATTATTATTCCTTTTATGGCGGCATTTTGCAGTCAATAAAATTGTACCAAGCCAAAGAAGATGAAAAAGAGCTGGATGACGTCAGTGTATGCCACCGAATAGAGTCCACCAAATAGTGTGTAAAAAATGGCTATGAGGGCCGACAGGATCACGCTGATGTTCACGTCGATGTCGACGATGACACTGATGGTTGCTCCTATAGACGTGTGCACGGCGAAAGAAAATAAGATATTTTATTTCTTGAATCAATAGGGACGGCGAAACTGTGACGGAACGACCTTGAATGCGGCGGCTTGGTCGGCCATCTTGCTTTCCCGCTCAGCGTCACAGTCCCCCCCCCCCTCCCCCACACACACACGAACGAACGATAGCGAACGCACGCACGACACATACCTAGAGCGGCCAAAGTTGCAGCGGACCAGAAGACCTCTCCGCATAGGGCCGGAATGAAGAGCATTCCTCCCATTCGCTCTCCGAAAGCATCCTGAAATGGATCCAACATGGTGACGTAACCTTGTTCCCGCATCTTATTGGCGAAGAGCATGCCACCGAAGACGAGGCTGAGGGCGTAGCCGAAAGGCGCCTGGCACCAGATCAGTCCCTTGCCGAAAATCTCTTCCGCCGTGCCGGAAATGTATCCTCCACCCACCCAAGTTGCTAATTTGTCAGATTAATCAATTAGTGTTACCTAGAAGGAGCTATTTATTATTTTTATTAATTAAAAATAAGTGCCTGTCATGGTGAAGATGCCGACGAAGAGGCCGATATTCCTTCCGGCGAGCATAACCTCTTCTTCGGATTCCGATCCGCTTCCCTTCTTCTTCGCTGCCCATATTCCGACGACGAGGATGAGCAGGTAAAAGATCACAATGGCCACTATCCCTCCAATGTTGATCATTTTTGTTTCTGTTACAATATCCCTGCGTGCACAGTGGTACATATCGATTGAATATATATAGAGGGAGAAGCCATTGCGGATAGAAAAGAAGTTAAGAGACTAGATCCATGTAGGGCTTCCTATTTGGCTTACCTTTGAAAGAGAGTGCGTGTATGACGTCAAATGTAATTACAGCAGAGATCACTGGACGGTGTCACGACAGATTTGTCTTCTTCTTCTTCTTGATTTCGAGTTTTCAGGTAAAATATTGTGTTAATATTATTATTCGTTGGTCGACTGAGCGATTATCGGGCTAATAAACCAAAGATTCACTTCTGGCACGTATTGATTACAACAATCACCCCAACGCAGGGAGGTTTTCTTCGACGGCCAATTCCTCGTCCGGTAATTACCGCACATTTGAGGCCCAGTTCAATGGAGTGGTGTTTCTACTGTATCCACTGAATATTATTGAATGCTCGAACCCGAACCAAACATTTTCTCTCCTTACAGACGTATACAACTCGGTCCGTTCGCGACACTTTCTCGGATCCAACAGAGCGGGATCTAAAAGTGGGAAGGGCGGCCGCAGGATTTCTAAGGAGCCGGCTATTGCGCGGGCGCCCTACAGATCCCAATGCGCATCCGCGCTCGAGTATCGCCGCACCTCTTCACCGCCCACTCTGTCCATTTTATAGGGCGACTTGAAAAAAAGAAGAAGAAGAAACAACAGCATCAATTCTCATGCAACACAATAACAAGTTTGAATCTTTTTTTTTGAGACTCGATTTACGCCCAAGAGAGTTTGCCCTTGGGAGAGAAGCGGCATATATAAAAGTCGTGAAAGACATATGGATTCTTTTTTTTTCTTTTTTCTGACCACGTTCTATGTAGGAGACTACAGTTCTGGAATAGGACATCAACTTGCCACTCCAAAGAGATGGCACACTCTTCTATATAGCGACGACACTGGAAAGAGTAGTATTGTAGTTTCTATAAAACTTAACTTCATATAAATTCATATAGATGAGGTGTCGTGGCAGGTATAAAGGTAGAGGGGAGATATAAGTTATGGATGATGAGCTACGCCTTTTGAGCTTAGTAACTTTGAGCTAAAGTATACAAGGGCCACGACGCCGATGGATAAAAAGTTGCGGATTTTGCGTTGCTAGGTCGATAATGGTTCCTCCGTGCGCGATCGACCGGTGGTCCTTCTCGCCGCTATAAGATAGGTCGACGGTGGCGGCCATATTGCCATTCGATATCAATTGCCAACGTGATTTACCTTTGCTACTGATTTAGTAATTCGCGTCCCAGGGAGCAATAAGCTTCCGCCCTGCTACATCCGTGCCGCTTTTTGAATATTTGGCTCTGAATATACACAGCCAAATTTAGGCTGATTAAGAATGCGAAACTGGAAGGCAAAAAAAAAATAAAAATGATAGAGTAAAACGCCCAGCAAATCAATAAACCATCCTGTCGGAGTTGAATTTCCATTAAGGTAAACCCGATTCATTATTTAGTTTTGCGTCTGTGGGTGAGACAGGTTCAATATTTTAAAACCTGAAAGACGATAATCGATTTTTTTCTTAACAGGCACGTCGGGAATCCGTTTTTTTTATATGGTGACCGCTAGATGTCCGTATGTATCAGTTTCCCGCATATTCCCGCGTTCAAGTTCATCACCAATTAACCTATAGTTGACGGTTATTTTCAAATCAAACTATTCTTGAACTTGATTTTCATTTTAAATGCAACTTCAATTAAATTAGATTCCAATTTTAATACACTAAATATAGAATGAGGCCGGTGTCATAAAGACGCTTCATCCATTAGTATATCCTCATATAGGAAAAGCACAAGACAACAAGGATAGGCTACATATCTTTATACCTGTCACTTTGAATAAACTATAAAGCGGAGGATTTAAATTTTCCTCTCTGCTAAAGCAACAAATTTATTGCGTCACAGGAAAAATAAGAAATTGGGATGGTCTAGAACGCAAACATTTAAAGATATTGGACATGACTGAGGAGCCATGCATGAAAAGTAATGAGATTCCAATCTAACCTGCATGTTTAACTCCGGAATACAATTTTTTAACGGCTCAGCAAATGAAACGATAATGCAATTGCTTTGCTCCTCTTTTTTTTCTTCCTTATGGTTATGACGCTGGCCCTTTAACCAGGTGGTTCCGTTCTTTAAAAAAAAAAAACATGCGCAATCATCCAATTGCATAGTATTCAAGTATATAGTTAACAGTTAAATATCTAACCGCAATTCAATTTTAAACTATTTTAAATTAGATGGGCTATGTACTGGAAACTAACCAGAAGTGGATCATGAAATCAGCTGCATTGAGTCAACTCTAAACTGGATAAACTTAACCGCAACAAATAATATTGCGCAGTACAATCACGTAATATATGCCTTTCAGTTGCGCCAAATGATAATGGTTGAAATTCAATTGAAGGCCCCCGATTCAACTTTAGGTATTATTATTAAGCTGACTTGTGGTATTGTGCTTTTCATACAAAGACCTAGTTTGCCATGTTCACTTTAAAAATATGCTTCGCTTTTAACCTTCTAACCGCTGACACAGCAAACTCACCGACAACAACTTGTAATTTTCTTAACGTATTTTTGAAAATCGGCAATAGAATGAAATTTAGAGATAAGTAGCCTTCCTTTATTTGAATACATAAAATTTAATTGCAAGGCCTATTAAATCTAATGAATCGTAAATTATGAATTATGAATCCTTTCTAAAGAAAACAAGGTATTATAATAGCGGACATATACAATGCAGCGCATAAACTTGGTACTCTTACGGTAAATAACAATTCGTATGGGTAATTATTTTCCTTAAAAATAAAAATAAAATGAATACATTTTTATTGATCTCCGTTTGTTGAATACAAAATAATAATGAAAAAAGATTTGATGAAACAATATAGACGAGAAGGTAAATAATAAATTATGGATGAGTTGATGCCTCCACGGCGGTACCATTAAGAGGTAACGGTATTGGCAACGGCTCTACTACGTCATCGGCTGTTTGATGATGGTTACGGATTTGGTTGCTGGGGCGGTAGTAGTTATCCGATGGTGTCGAGATGGACCGATAGTTTGTACCGTAGGACGCGCCGCTACCAATGGCCAAATTGTGGTTCTCTATTAAATGAGAGTCAGGCTGATCTAAATCGCTCGTGATTTGATGAGTCACGCTGCTGATCCGGCTTTGACCTCCTGGGAGCCCGTCATCCTGGCTCATCATGTGATGAAAGTCACTATCCGATCCTGCTGTACGAACATTTAATGTTGTATTAAAAATTATAACAGCAAATCAATGCCTAGATAGATCGGAACGCAAATCAATCTTAAGTCAATCACGCTGAATTAATTACATCGCAATCACAGTGCGATCTGGTTCTATTATTTAGGCGAATCCCAATCGACTACCAGCCCAATAATCGATACAATTCTCTCTTTTTCACATTTTGTCTATTAAAGAGTAAGTGCATTATGCCATGTGAACCATGTCAGATGTAAGAGATGTATAGCTAGAAAGCTGGTGATTTTCTACTGCGGTCGTTTTACCGCACGATACTAACTTTTCTATAATAGAACCAATTTACCATTCTACATTGTCTCTTACCTTGAAGATATTGATCTCGTTTAGCTGCATTGTTCCTTAAAACAGCCCGGTAGATATCGGTGGGAGAGAAATAGTCTTCGTATGGATCGTATTCGTCGTCGTGTCGAGTTTGAAAACTATTTCCAAATCAAACAATCAATTATTTGTTAAAAATGACAAGTTAGTAAAATAAAATCTTACTGTTGACTTCTACCGCTTGAAGGATTGTTATTATTGTTATTCTTTTGATTGTAAACATTCAGGTGAACCACTAGCTTAGGTTTATTTGACAAATCTTCATCCCGAGGTGGATGGGCTACTCCTACCGGCCGATTGTTGCTGAAAGCCGGTGGGGAAGGTGTCGGTCGGAAAGCGATAGGCACCGGCAGTTGGTCATGTTGGTCACGCAAACTGCTCTGATCCACATAATTAACGTACGGCCGTCGTGTTACGGCATATTGCTGCTGCTGATAGTCATCGACGTACTGAATTTCTCCAGGACGGCTACTAAATTGTGATGCTGGATGTTGTGCCGATGTCTGAATGCTGGGTGACGGATGATGATGGCTACTAGCAGATGCTCCAGAATCTCTAACTGGATACACGTCTAACATGAAAGAATACGGCGAAGTCTTGCTCCGAACGTCAGAAGGGGAATGTGGACGAGAATCCCTCGAATTGAATGCAAAATTGCTGCCGATCCGTGAATTTCCGGAATAACTTGGAGGAGGTGCGACCCAGCTCTCACGACTTGTAGTTGGCTTATGTGTGTTACTCGAAGGATTATCGGAATTTCCTAAAGAGGTCATGTAGTTGATAATATCTTGAATATTCATAGCTTCTTTAGGATAAGAATAGAGCGGAGGTCTCTTGGTCACTGCGTGATCCCTCCTGTAATCATTTATGTATCGTTGGGAGTTGATTCCGGAATCGGCTGTCCATTGCTGCGGATAGCGCGTCTGTATCCGGTGACCGCGCTTAGGTGGTGGACGAATGTATCGAGAAGGTCCAGCAGGTCCTCTCTGATTCTGTTGAGGAGGTGGTGGTGGCCTTCGACGACCCCCTTGTTTACGTTTCGCATTGGTTCTTGGCGGACCCAGAACGGTGGTCCGTCCGTAATCATCTTTAGCTCCGTAACGTCGACCTCCACTGCCACTTGGTGGCCTCTGCTGGACAGGAGCTAAACTACCAAACATTTTGTAATCGATTCCCGAGCTTCTTATCTGCGACTGTGAAGAGTCATTTATGTAATCGTCTGGCAGGTGCTCGTCAAATCTACGAGGACTATCCTGGTGATCATCTGGAACCATAACGACGGGAAGGAGAACTCTACTATCTCCTTTGTTACTCTCTCCGATAGGATGAGTATTATAGTCTTCTTCTTCGTCCCATTCATCATCTTGATTGATGGGTATCGGTAGGTAGGCGATGTAACTTCCTTTAGGTCCGAGCCGGAGCGCTTCCGGGGATAAATCACTCAAGTCTTCCGCCGTGCCGTTCGCCACTTCATCCGACCATGTGTCGTCGTAGTCCGCTTGATAATCGTGAATCCCGGTATCATTATTATTATTATTATTGCTCTCGTGAGTCTCATTCGTGAAGAAAATACTGTTGCTTTTGATGGGATGGTCGAGAGATTTGGAAGCTGTTGGCCAGATAGACATACCCAAGACTGGGCCAGTCACAATCAGAACGATTCCTATCGAGACCTATATAAAATAATAGCTAATTTGTTGCGCTTACTTTAAAAAAATGTAAAAGAGGTTTAGAGTACCAGCATAACGACAATGACTGTTATGGCGCTGTAAAGGCAACAGCCCGTGTCTTTGGCGATTTTCTCTGCAGCCGAGCTTTTATCGTGACTGGCCGTAGGCTCCGCTGGATCAGCACTGACGCTGACGGTATGGTCGCTTCCGCATTCGCTGATCTATATAAACAAAAACCAGCAGCAGCGGAGGGAAAAACAGAAGCAATTAGTCCCATAATATTTGATTGCATCAAAGTCACACACAAATCAATACCGTATAAACACTACATCACATCGTTAACCACTGAGAAATTTGAAACGATTTGATGAAAGTTTAACGAAAGAAGTCATGCAGAGGATTGGTTAACTGACGTAATAAATTCCACACTATTACGTCAGCAGATTCTACATCACCAGTTATAAATCATTGATTACGTGTTTGTTGTCAGGTGTGCTAGGCCATTAAGGAAAACTGCTTTAGTATCGACCCACTTAAGACAAAGGTCATCATCAGTATTTATCTTTAAAAAAGAAGGATCGCGATTTTTCCGTACTCCATCACCTCGAGACATACTCTGATCTAAATCCTGATGTCGCGTATTTGTAATGCGATAAGAAAATACTTGAAACATGTTTTCAGATAATCAGTAAAGATAAACCTATTGTCTGGAAAAAAAATTCCTTTGAAACAGTGTAGAATCGTCATACTATACATTCCTCACAGAGTTAACTGTAAACAACTTGTGTGTTTTGGTCTTATATAGGGCCTTAAAACCACGATGAGTTTAACTAACCCGGAAACCATATATGCTTGAAATGATTATAAATAAGGCCAAACACGTTCCAAAATGTTTGTTTCGTCTTTCAACCTAATGAAGAGCCCCGGTGGCAGACGTGGAAATGATAGATACTTTTGATGCGTTACGGTGGGAATCTTTTTCGGAGCGTGGATAATGAGGTGAAAGCTTAGCTTTTTTCTTTCTGGTTTATATTTCATTTAGAATCAGCCGTTTGGACGACGACGTAGAAAAGAGCCACCCTCTATTCACGCTCCATTACACATCAAGAGACCAGCGTGAGGAAGGAAAAGAAAAATATTTAGACCAAAAATTCATAGTATCGTGTTACCAACTTGAATGTGGTCACGTAGCTTAAGAGAAACGGTAGATATTATTTCCTTAGGCGACACTTTTGTATAAAATTTTTATTTGAGCTTTGAAGTGATTCGGGACATCAATAATAAATCGTGTGCACTAACCATAAAATAGCATTTACAACTGAACCCCGAAATTCAAGTGAAATCTAAATTATACAAGGAAGTGGATGGATATAGCCGCTTGGCACGCACTCTCACGATCGAAATAGCGTCCTTTGACGACAGGTTATGATGCAATATAGCAAGTGAAAACATGATGACGATGATGACAATTTTTTTCGCACGCCATTATATAATGATGGGAATCAATCCGTTCTAGTTTACATCAAGGGCGGAACCCGGATGGCATTCTGCTTCACTAGAGACAAATCTAATAAAAATGTCATTCTCTTACCTGAGTTAATGAAGAAGCTGTTAGCCCATTAGACATTACTCAATTATGATTCTGGATCCATATGTGCCACTACACGTGGCGGAATAAATAACAAGTACAACTGTTGAGATGGATGTCGACCGTCAGACTGACTGAAGAAGAGGAGCCCGGCTGTTGCATCAAGCTGCTTCACAGTCCATCTATATAAGAAAAAGTGGGAAAAGCAGCGGACAATACCTGCAGGGCGAACCGCTATATAATCCAACATTACGGTACTTTTTTTCTTCTCGTTCTTCTTTTACTTCGTTTTCGTCCATTCCATCCAGCGGAGTGTCTCTGCGCGCAACGGGGATATACCTAAAATAAGGATGCTGAGCTCATACTATATACAAAAACTGTTAGTAAAATAAAGAGACCAACATTTACTTCTTCTTCTTTTTTTAGCCTAAAAGACTTCTATTATCACTGACATCAGACTTTTTCTGGACTCAAATATCGAGAGCGCCCTGATGGCATATGATGAGGTCATTGGACTCGCATTTTTTTTTTTTTAAACAATATACTACTCAAAGCAGCATTGTACTTTTTTTTTGCTTTAAAAGAGCAAAACGAATTTGATTTTTATTACTATCGTTTATTTCCTCAATTAAAGGAGAAGAAGCTGAAAATATTGTTATGAAGAAACAAGGAAAGTAGATTATAAGGTCCACGATCCGATTTTAAAAAAAAATGCGCCACAGAGTATTATATACTCAAGATGTCGCGTAGCTACTACAGCAAGTGTCTGATGGTAGAAGTTTCTGGATGACTTGGCCACATGTTATACACTCATTTCCGCTTCAAACCAACACGTATAATTATAGTATCATGTTTCAAATAGGCACCTAGTGCTCTAGATCTACGTAAATTAAGATTGATTACACGTGAACTCGTAATGTTTTATTTAATTAACTTAAAGAAAAGAAATTTAAAAACATAAATTTTGTATCCGTTTATTTACAAAATTAAAAAAATCAAACATATATAAGAAAACCGATCGATGAGGTATAATCACTCGTTACCAATGTGCGAAGATAGAGAGAAACAATATAATCACGTAGTACAGTTCACGTAAGAATTGTAGAATAGTAGCTATTATATCATCATAATAAAAATCCCGTATTTTCTTTTTATTTATTGTTGCGCAACGATGCATACACAAGGTTCCAGCCTCGCTCTCGAGATGGAGCCTTTTTTTAATAAAACAAAATTGGACACAAAGCCTGCTTGCATCTCATCATCAGCCTGCTATACCTGAAAAAGAAATCTACCCATTCTATCGATTTATTTATTATTCTTGCCAATAATGTAACGGCGATTTCGAAGCAATAAGCGTTGCGAATCAAAACCATGGGCGGCATCAATGATGTCATCATCTTCCGTCTGGACAGAGTAGGCGGACTGACGGCCTCGTCGCGCCCTATTGCATAACCAACTGTGAAATGGGTGAGAGCACGGATCCGCTCCTTCCCACCCGGATGTGACGGCTTCCGGCGACGGACGCAAGACCAATAGCTCTGCCGTGTTACTGGCGGCTTCAGGCAGTGGCGGCGGCGGTGGTGGTGGAACCGTAACGTCTGGAATCCGATTAATGGGATTAGAGCTTTTCGTCTTTTTGTCACAAAGCCAGCTATGGAATGGATGGGAACAAGAATCTGCTTCATCCCAGCCAGATTTAATTGGCATCATCGTTTTGATTATGATGGAAGGTTTGGGAGTAGTCGATGATGGCGGAGTGAGAAACCTTTCTGGAACGAAGAAAGTGTTGGAAGAATCTGGAACAAGTGGAATTGGGGTCGTTGTGGAAACTGGAGGTGGAAGAGTTACTCTAGGTTGCCTATTGCACAACCAACTATGGAAAGGATGAGAGCAAGAATCCGCTTCATCCCAGCCCGATTTCGGCGGCATGATGGTCTTTATTAGAATGGATGGCGTACTGATGGGTTTTCGAGTGGTGGTCGTTGTTGTTGGAATAACTACTTCCGGAATGAAAACGTTTTCTTCAAAATTGCTGGAAGCTTCTGGTATAAGAGGTTTCACTGGTGGTTTGCTGGGTGCTGGTTTGCACAACCAACTGTGAAATGGGTGAGAGCAAGAATCCGCTTCATCCCAGCCAGAAGCCTTTGGCATAATCGTTTTAATCAAGATGGAACGTTGAGTTGTTGTTGTTGTTGTTATTGGTAGTTCCGTTGTGGTGCTACTGATTTCGGCAATCATAACGGAAGCCTCGTTACTGGAAGCAACTGGTAGTGGCGGAGGAGGATTTGTTTTGGTTGAAGAACATAACCAACTGTGGAAAGGATGGCTGCAAGGATCCTTTCCATCCCATCCGGAATCTTCCGATGACGAAGGCTCCGGAAGAATGAGTTTCTCATTCTGTTTAGATGGTTCTGGTGTAAGATTCAGACTCTTTCCTCGATTCTTCGAACACAACCAACTGTGAAACGGGTGGGAACAAGGATCTTTACCGTCCCATTCTGATTCTTGTGAGGAAATGTGTTCAATGCCCTCGGAAGAAGAAGCTTCCGGAACGATTTCAGCATCATCGAAATCTACCGGATCGGTTTTCTTGTCTTCCTCTTCTTCATTTTTATCTGGGGTAAGCCGTAGAAGTTGCTGGAGGAAATCAAGCTCCTGGTTTTTACTACCAACGGAGGGTTTCCCCGTCGTCACTCGACCTTCCGAATCGCTAGCTGAAAGCGACAAGGTGAGAAAACTGCTAAGTGGATAATCCAGTACGAGCCCGGCAGTCTCTTCCTCGTTGTAATCGTTGAGATTTTGCTGCTGCTGCGGCGTAGATTTCGGCCAAAGAGTTCGACCAACCATTTTTCGTTGGTAATCCGCTGGGCCCTGCTGATGTGGCTGAACGCCAGTCACCAAAACTGTTGCCAAGCACGTCATCATCACCATAAACTATAAAGAAAGAAAAAAAGAATAAAAAACCAAAACACAAATTAGATATGTGTTGGAGCGTAAAATATGAATATTGCTTTTTTAAAAGAAAAAGCATGTAGTTGGTGAAATCTCTTTTGAGAAATTTCGAAATTCTTTTTTTTATCCAAAATCCTGTTTTCTTTTTTAAGTACTCGCTACTGGAGATAAATTCAAGTGCTAAAATCTTAAAAGACGAAGACATTGGAATAATCTGTTTAAATTTACGAGCAATAAGAAACAAAAAAAAGAAGCTACGTGAAAGTCCTGACCTAAAAGAAGGAGATCGCATTATAGGCCTAGCTGGATGGAATCCAATATGGAACACGAGGGAGGGTGAAAGTGTGGCGTGCGGATGATCTCAGGGCTCGTGGTATGTCCACATTCTTATATGAGCATCACGAAGATGACATGCGGGATAGGTCAGGTCGCTAACAAAACGCTTGGAGAAGTCAAGGTGTGAATAGATTTTTTGGAGAAAGTTTTTGGCAAACGAGGATTTTCCAGTTTGGCAAGGTCGTGCCGATTTATTTGAATAGTAAGACACAAGGAAGCTTCTTATTCCCCTTTCAGTTTCGAAAGCGATCCGCTTTTCTTATATACTCTGCAACAATAAGAGAAGAATTGGAATGTGGGGCAAAAGTGAAAATGTCAACTCACGTTTCTGACGAGCCCATCAGCCCGACATTTTCTAATGAAAACATACCGTGACTATTATGGTTAGCATAACACGCCCTTGAAACGGTACCGTTCCGCGCATCACCCATTCCTAATATGATGGGACAGAACCAAAAAACGGCAGCTAGCTTTCTTTTAAAAAATAGTCTTCAACGCGTGTGCAATACTTTCACGCGCGGCGCCGGGCTGTCGTCCAGCAGCGATACAGATCGTGATTACCTTCGTGCAAAAGTACTGCTGCTTATATTCAAAAAGAGAGTGAAGAATCGTGATTACTCCTCACGTCTCTTCTCATTTGAAAAGATGTCAGTCACAACTCTTAGATCATCATCATTCGAAGAATATAAAGAAGAATTCCTCCTCTTTTTTAACGATAGGTAAATAACCACGCCCAGGTGAACACCAAAAAATGAAAAAATAAAAGATTTGACATAATCTGATGCCAGCAATACTTTCCCTTCCAATTTCGAGTGACGGTTCAACATTTTTCTTTCAAGACAGAGAGAGCGGCGGTAGCCATTACTGCTGCGTGCTTGGCTCTCAAGACGATATGCTGCTCAACTTGGCTGTTAGCCCTATTTGACCCCCCATCACTCCCATAACAGTAAGAGAGAAAAAAACAGTTTGATGTGTCATTATTTGTGCAAGACATGCAAATTTTTTACTTTGGCTTCTTTTTCTTTCTTCATGACGCGAAAAAATTTCTCAATTTAGATGGCAAACAAGAATATAAAACAACCTGATTGCACTTTCTATTGTCACAAAAGTCGTGTATATATTTCACGCCAAGAGAAATAGTTTTATATAAAGCTGTACGGAATCCGTAACGAATTGGTAATGACGCGAGTAATCAGTAAGAAAAGGGCACGTGGTTTTGCGAGCCTTTGTCTAGCTTGCTTGCTGTTTTTACGACTGAGCTTTTAAAAAAGGAGACAACAAGGAATTCACAGTATTAGGATGATGAGGCTGAGCACAACTGGTTATTTGGCCTGGGATGCATAAAAGAAAAAACAATCCTTAAAAGGAAGAAGAACAAAAGTTTAGGACTGTTTTCATTGTTCTATCAACTATTAGAAAAGCATCTCTTCCAAAAGCTGGTAAAAGTATTTTAAAATTTGAATATTTTTTAGGTCAAAATGAAGTTCTTTAATCGACCATGTAAATAAGTGAATAAAAAATTGATTGGTCAATAACGGAGTTATTCAACACGCATCATAAATTTTTCATAATAAAATAGATTACACGCTTGCTGATTATCGACTTACCTTCATTTTGATGCAATAAATCAATCGGCGGAGAAAAAATATTAAGGAGGTAATAACTACTCAATTTTACTATAAATGAAATGGAAAAGAGGGACGGAGCATTCTTCTTATATTCTCAAGTCCTTCTCTTCCTAGCAAATAACGGGTTACGGCGAACCATCGGGTCCCTTTTATTCTCCGCCCGCGCCCAGCAGCAGCAGCGCCAGGGCTCCGGTCTCGCACCCGGCGCAGAAAGAGAGAAAACATGGCAAGCTCTCTGGAGGCGGGTTACACAACCTGTCCTTTCCTAGATTACCTTCCTTCTTTTTCTACAAGATTTATTCTTTTTAATAATAAGATTTATTATTTCTTTTTTATTGTCACTGGTCAATAACGGATTTTTTTTGTTTGTCTGGCGGACCCTTGCGAAAAAAAGGAGCTTTCATCAACTTCTTTTGAACGTGTAATCTGATCTTAGTGTATGTGCTGCCATTCAAAGAGGAAGAAGTGGAATTCTTAGATTGCGCAATATTTGTATTTGTTAAATGTTGACGAAGGTCGCTTTCTCCTCTGGCCCCCACTCGAGTATTTAAAAAAATCTTGAAAAGATCTTGACCGCGGTAAAAAGAGAGAAGAATCTATGAGCTTTCTAAAGAATCAAATAAACGTTATATTTAGGCCTGGTTGTAATTTACTAAAGAGTGTCTATTTAACTCTTTTTTATGTATATAGCTCAGCATGATGAAGCAGAGAAAGGTCTTTTTTTATCGCGCAGCATCTCACACGTTATTGCCAATGGCAAGGCCCTTGTTTTCCCGCATTCTCTTCCCGGGGCGTCCACACGCCATATAGTCGGATTTTCTTCTTCTTATTCACAGTAGCTACCATAGCTATAGCCCCTGTGAACAACTAATTGTACTGGCCGATTATTCCTCCGGCCAAACATGGAGCCAAAAGAGGTGAAAGTTTATATGTCGTCGTAGTTGTATTATCTTTTTTTTCTTCTTCTTCCTCTCAAAAAGCCAAGCGATTACAGTCATTATGTTCATCCGCGATCGTGATTGGAGTTGAGCCAATTCACGATTTTCACAGGGAAAGTTGTTTTTTTCTTCCTTCGATGCGGCGGCCCTGGGAAGGTCGTTCTTGTGGCGCCGAATTCCGCATCAGTTGGTGATTTATGATACAATTTCTAGCGCATAATATTCTATCCTGATTCCATCTATCACGTATATATTTTTACGTGTGAGGGATTGAACTGAGCTATTTCTTTTCTTTCTTTTCTTGCTATGCATATTGGGAAAGGAAAGCTGTTTCAATAATAAAAGAAAGAATTCCAGAGTGACAATATGTTTCTCTCACAGCATCCAGGACGAAGAGCAGCAGAAAAAGATAAAATGATGAAATATTGTTTGACATCATTGACCTCATTCCTCTTTCAAAAATATCAATTTCACTTCGGTGTAAAAGGAAAACATTTAGGGCAATATATTTTCTTCCTTGATTGCTTTCATTGAAAATCAAGAAGATCTTCATATTCATTATGGCTACTACATTCGACATTAATCAACTCGTCATGTCACATTACTCTTTGTCACCTTTGAATTGGTAAGAGTGTATAAAGTTCATTTGAAGAGCAAAGAGATATAGTCGAGCCATTTTCCATGATTCATGAACTTGGCTAGGAAATTATAATGAATGATGATCATGATGAATTGGCAAGGCTGAATCTTTTCACGTCCGTTATAACTGATGCTATTTCATATAAGGAAGGACATAAGGAAAAATATGTATTACATTGCCCTTTGCCAAAAAAAAAAAAACTTTTCTATGTTTCTAAAAGATACATAATTTGGTTGTATCTGGTTCTTTTGAAACAGTTTGAAATAATAGCATGTTTATACGCAAGTGGATAGAAGTGCCGTTTAACTCCCCAATAAAACTCTAATACAGTCATTAGGCACGTGGTAGTGCAGTTCTTCGGTGATTTTTTGGTTCTTCCTTGTCTGATAAACTCTCCGACGTTGAATTGCAAAAACAATTACCAGGAGGGCTCCTGGTAATTGTTTTTGTCGGAGATGGCGATGGAAAGTCCGGCTCCTCTTCGGGCCTGATAAACTCTCCGACTTGCGGGCTATATCAGACGAGCTCCTGGTGATTGCTTTTGTTGGGGAAGGCGATGGAAAGTCCGGCTCCTCTTCGGGCCTGATAAATTCTTCGACTGCGCTGGCTGTAGCCAACCAGGTGCCTCTAGATCATATAGTTCTGTAGAACTATTTATACCCCATCACATTTTCATTCGGATACCACCTGTTTTATATAATAAACTTGTAATCTTTATATATACTTTATATATTACGTTTGCAACCACCTTTCATCATTTGGTTGTATTTCATTTTGTTTCAAAGTGCTAAAAACAAAATGTAATTTTTCCCGGCACATGCATAAGCAAAGAGCAGGAGAATTCTATAATTAGACAGTGGTTAATTTTAATTTATCCAAATTTGTAACAAGCCAAAAGATCCCAATTTTCCCATTGTGCCCTAATAAACTGACGTGACGAGGATCTAGTGCAGATGCAGAAACATTGGAAAAATCTGGTTCCATGAAAAGCTTATCAAAAAACCGTTTCACAAATCTGGTAAAACTGCTCCCATCAAGACAAAGATTTTTCGCATCATTGATTTTATCATTCATTTGATAAGTGTTCTACACATAATCCTAAATCCATTGCTACCAAGGAACATTTTCAACGCTCAGATGAATACAGACATGATGAGCCAGGATGACGGGCTCCCGGGAGGTCAAACCCGGATCAGCAGTGTGACTCTCAAATCCCGAGCGATTTAGATCAGCCAGACTCTCATTTAATAGAGAACCACAATTTGGCCATTGGTAATTCTTACGGTACAAACAATCGGTCCATCTCGACACCATCGGATAACTACTACCGCCCCAGCAACCAAATCCGTAACCATCATCAAACAGTCGATGACTTGGTAGAACCGTTGGAAGTTGCCAAACCCGTGTTACATGGCTCAATAAAATGTTGTTTCAAGTTCTTATTTAAAAAAAAATATTGAATACAATAAATACTGAGCTTGATTGGAAAAAGTAAAATATGGGTCTATACACGGCTAAAAAAAGTAATAATTAAAAAATTCGAATGAAAAAATAAAAATATAAAGAAATTTTCACGAGTGATGCCTACATGCCGTGTGTTAATACTGGCATGGCTTTAAATTAGAATTCTTTAAAACTATCGTATGGGACGGACAGATATGCCTACCGTGGTCGGAAGTTCCCCGGAATGGGGCCGAACCCACACGGCGTGCTTTTATTGACAGTGCTTTTCGCGATCCTTTCCCAGCAGTCCATTAGCAGCTGAGCACTTTAAACTAGCATGAGTTTACTGACCTTCCTGAGTCGATTTTGTCACTCTTAGTCCCCACCGTTGGGCGAAATCGCCCAACGTTCACACCCGGAATATTTCCAGTGCGCAGCGGATAACCCTGCGGATATCTGTTGCGTGAATGATCGGTTTCGTCGTGTGTGAACAAGGTGACAACCTCGGGATTCATTCAGGTCAGTGACCCCCAGGGGATCCTGAATCCATCTCATGTCCCATCTACATATTAATGAGCAATATGTGAGTCATATACATAGGTGGTTGAACTAGCAAAGCTTACCTGAAACTAGATAATCTCAGAGAATGCAGACCACACTATCATAATCACACTTAATGCCCCATCAATATAATATGGTGACCAATGAGTCATATATACCCATATAAAAACGTGATGTACCAAAGTTGTATTATATATATAGACAATAATCCATATTATTTCGGCAACTTGGTATTCTCGGGGGAAAATGAATATAAACTGGTTTAATTTAACTTCCATTAACGAACTAATTGTGTCACGGTAGGCCTATGTACCAAACCAACAAACGTTGCGTGAATGATCGGTTTCGTCGTGTGTGAACAAGGTGACAACCTCGGGATTCATTCAGGTCAGTGACCCCCAGGGGATCCTGAATCTATCAAATGTCTCATCATATTTAGTTGCTTTAATTGAAAATCAAGAAGTTACTTCATTTTTAATTTTAATTGATACTACATTAATAAAATGTAAATTGCATAATACGATGGCGTCATATCACAGTACTCTTTGTCACATTTGAATTGTGTAAGTTATGACGTAATGTTTAATTTCAAATAATTTGAATTCACTGTTGTTGCGAATTGTGCGAAAACTAAATTGATTCAATCCTTTCAAAATAAAAATTTTTAAATTTTTAAAATTAGAAAAAAGTATGACTTTGACTCACAGATGGCGTTGGCTTTCTCTTTCATAAATAATTACGACCACTTTAAAAGGGCGCTGATTTTGAAAAAAATAATTCATGAATTTATCAGAGTTAGAAACTTCGGGACTGTAGGGAAGTGGTACATGAGAACGCTCAAAACCCTGAAGCACCCTTCAGATATCCCTAGAAAAAGTGGTCGTGTAGACGCGCCTAGTAGCAAATGGATGTGAATAAGACGAAGAGCAAGTACTATATATACTGTTATTTCCGGCAAAATTAAAGCGATCCGACGGGTTACTTATCGAGCCACAGCAGCTGCGACCATAGATTTGTTGAATACTTCGTCTATCAGCTCATTATAAGAAAGAGTTCTCGTAACATGATGAAGTGTTTTAATATGGATTTCCTCCTTAAAGAAAAAATAATTAATGATCAATCAATAGGAATACTGAAATAAATTAAGAAAGAGAGAAAATCCCAGACATTTTGTGCTTCCCGCCCTGATCATGCCCCAGGTGAATTATCATTTGGCGTGGGTAGAGGGTGTAGGTGGCTGATATAAAGTCTCCAACAGTGATGTCAACACAACAAGTCAACAACACCTATTCTGCTGTTCACGGTTCACCACTCGGCACTCACGTTTGATCTCAATTTTCTCGGACGCTCCAAGTTCCAAAGAGCATGGCGGATCCCACTTTGCACATTCTTCTCAACAATGGTGTAAGTTAAACGCATTTCACAATTTAAATATTAAGAAGTTATTCTTAATAAAAACTGTTGCTCTTACAGGGAAATCAGATGACCATAGCTGAGGAAAAGGCTACGATGAAGGAGATGAGACAGTACCAACAACTGGAAATGTTCTTTTGTCTAATTTTACGGCGACATCTTGAAAAGCTTTATGGATGGGACCGTCTGAGCTTCTACAATCTGGAGCCCAACATTAACGAGCTGAAGGTCTGGGTTGAGGGCCCAGACAACACAAGGTTCTCATCCTGAATGAAATTGAGAATTGGGGATGCCATAGACTGCATAATTGAAACCTATCACATTATGGACAAGAGAGTATTATTGAGCTGGAACCCAATATTAAGGGACAAATACGTTGATAGTGTGCTACTTATCATTGAGGAAGTCTTTGAGCCCAGAGATCTTGCTGAAATAATGTTGTGTGAGTCTTTCACCATGGAACGCTCTCACAACAAGGACAATGTTGGGCTTATCATTTCAGAACTTCACGGTAATATCGTATTTACCTATTTTACATCTCTTACAGATTTTTACAATGTTTTTCTATGAATACTTGATGGAGTGTTTCACATTCATCATTTTCTTTTTACTTTAAAGGAAAAGGCATGTACAGTACTTTTGAGCAGATATTTTTATATCTGGATGACAACACTTTGGGAGAGATTGAATCCTGCTCTGATAGATTGAAGCTTGTTTTGGCTGGAGGAAAATTTTGGCAAAAGCGTCTCAATGAAAAGGTAAATAATGATTTATACTTAAGTTTATTTTATTGTATACCAACAATAATTTATTATATATAATAAATTATAGTCAATATAACATATGTTATATTGACTGCTGCTCTTTACATCAGGCACTTTTGTCTCAAAAATGGCAGGAGAAGCTGGCTACAGTTGAGCAAATTAGACCAGATTTGTTGTACGAAGGAAATGGCTGGCGAGCAGCCTATCATCTCATAGTGAAGCAGTTGAAGGTATAAATTCATTCTTAGGTTCAAATTCATAAACTTCCGAATTTTTTTTTTATTACTTGATCAACCAGCATGAGGCAACTGCTAATCCCACAAAAGAAGAAAGTGTTAAACTATTGAAAAAGATGTTCGAAATTTGCAAAAGGAGAAACGCGGTCAAGCGATTTGATAAAGAAGATATTCCGAGTTGGCCTCCGGAATCTGCTCCACGATTTCAAGAAGTCTTGCGTTCTTACAAAGCCGAAAGCACCGTTTTTTTTAAGAGAGCAAAGGAGATGGACAATGCTGAAGGAAGGGAGACTAAAGACGGAAATAGCGGGGATGGCATAGCGACTTTGCGTCGACAAGACAGAGCTTCGACAGGCTTTCGACACAGCTTCGACAAACTGGCGACACAGATTCGTCGACTGTGTTTCGCTCATAAGAGCCTGCATAAAAGCGACATTAGGTCGACAACTTGAAAATTAAATCGCTAAATATACAGTAATATAATCGCAAATTCAAACATTTGAAACGAATCCAAAAGAGAAATAAAAACAGAATTTCTGTGTAAAAGTGAACTTAATGATAACATCGAAAATTGACAAACATAAGTCAATCAGTGTTAGTTGGCTGATAGACTGGATTGTTTGCTGGCAGCGACAACACTTTGAGGTTCTCCCTCGGATTTGGCAGGCACACTGCCAGCAAACAGTGTGTCCACAGGGTTGAAATGCGCATTCTCTATTATTGGTCTTACAAATGGGGCATATAATCGATCCAGTGTTGGGAAGAGCGATTGCAGTCGGTCGAGCAGCAGCTGTAACCTCGGCAGCTATTGGTGTACCGTTATTAGGAGAAATGGAATTCAATGATCTGCGAGGTCGAGCACCGATGGGTGTTAAAACGAAATCTTGAAATCCCGCTGGGACATTGCGCTGTCGAACTGGACGGTTACGCGTAGTAGCTTGGGATGGACCAGGTGCGGGCACTGGGGCATCAACGTTCTCTGCTATATTCTTGCCCTACGTCTGGGAGGGGCGAACGGAGGCGGTGAAGGCGGCACACGGGGAATAGTTGGTGGCGAGGGTGGTAGACGAGCCAGCACCTCGCGTTCACCATCGGATTCCGCCTCATTTACCTCTTCTTCCGGTTCCGATGCCTGCGATACTTCTTCCGACTCGGAAGAATCTGTAAAAATAAATAAATTGGCGTAAGCGCACCAGTGCACCACCCAAGAAGAAGTTTATTTCCGTAAATATTCACATTTTTTTAAATTGTCGAACTAATGTCGCTTTTATGCAGGCTCTTATGAGCGAAATACAGTCGACGAATCTGTGTCGCCAGTTTGTCGAAGCTGTGTCGAAAGCCTGTCGAAGCTCTGTCTTGTCGACGCAAAGTCCGCATGCCGCGGGGATGAAGAAGAAAAGCAGGAAATGAAATAAGTTTTAGTGTAGCCCTTATTTATGTCAAGAAAAACAAGGGGAACTAAGAATAAACTGCCTTTTGAAATTACATAATCTTCTGTATTTCTTTTTTGAAATATATCTTTTTTGAATGGGTCAATTACATTCTCACAGAGAGATAACCTACTTTTTGCAACTTAATCTGTGCAATTACCAGTTATTACTAAAGATTAAGGATTTTTAGATTTTAAATTTTCCGCCTTGATTTTTCGTGGGTTACGAAATGACTAGCGCAGCAGCACATTATGTTGACAGTAGCCTACATAGCAAAACAAAGGGCAAAGACTTGCAGACCGGAGGAATTGAACGGTTCATCACAATTTTCAACTTTTCAATTTGTGTTACATCACTGAACCAAGACGATATTTAATTTTTCTTGTTAAAGCTATTTGTTCAAGACCTCGTACTATCAAATCATTCTCATTTTAAATCGTGAATTAAAACTCATTCAGCTTGACTTGCCATGGCGGACTACAATCTCAATGACGGTGTCAATTTGTCGAATGAAATTCAAGTAAGGCTACAAGTTGCATTCAAATTTATTGACAGCAGTAAAGCTAGTAGATTATCCATCACATAACCATTGTGCCTTTATTTTTCAGTTACACATCCCCGAAGGAGGAATTTCAGCCCTGTCAAACGAGCTTCTCGCTTCATTTGAAAAGTCTAATGAAGAGGCAAACAAACTTGAATGCAATGACAAAATAAAACCACCCCAATGTGAATCTACAGAGTCAGAAGGTGTTGCTACAGTTGTGGCTCAACACTACAACCAACTTTCAGAGAAGGGAGTGGACGATAGGAAGGAGAGCAGAATCTTTCACATGAGAAATCTGAACAACTGGATCAAAAGCAGGATAATTGGTAATCCATTCTTGTTTGCTACATTTTCAAAATTTTCTCACATAAAATTTCATTTTTCAGGGAATGCATTGGACAGGATCAGAGAGGAAAAAGGCCATAACTATCGGATCAATGTTCTGGATCTGGGTTGTGGTAAAGGTGGTGACCTCCTCAAGTGGGAAAGAGGGCGAGTTGCTCACGTTGTTTGCGCCGATATTGCTGAAACATCCATAGAACAATGCAAGGATCGATACGCCAAGCTGGAATCAAGATCAAGGCGGGTGTTTGATGCCGAATTCATCGCTGCAGATTGTTCAAATGTAAAACGCTTCTCTTTTTGAGTATAAACATATATTATATTTTCTTGGAATTCATTTCAGGTAAGCATCAAAGGGAAATTACAAAATCCGAATTTGAGGCTGGATTTAGTCAGCTGCCAGTTTGCCTTTCATTACTCTTTCGAGTCTCTACCTCAAGCTGAACAAATGTTGGCCAACGTTTCGGATAATCTGGAGCCGGGAGGTTATTTTATTGGAACTACGACTGATGCATACGACATAATGTAAAACATTAGTTACTATTATCTTCTTCAATTTGCTAATGTATCGTTCAACTTTTAGGAGACGACTTGGACGTGATCGAGAGCCAAACAACAGAAAGTTTGGAAATGCGGTTTTCAGTGTCGAGTTCCCACCAGAAACGCCACTGGATCCACCTCCACTATTTGGAGCCAAGTACAACTTTAACTTGGAAGGTGTTGTCAACTGCCCGGAATTTCTTGTTCACTTCCCGACGTTTGAAAAGTAACGTACTGTCTCGTTGTTTTTAAACTATATTTATTTTAAATTAAAATTTGCGGTCATTTAATCAAAAGGCTAGCTGCAAAATATGGCCTTAAACTAGTTGAAAAGACTCGGTTTGAAGATTTCTTCACTCGGGAAAAGGATCGAGGAAAGGATCTTCTAATCCGTATGAAAGCTCTTGAGGTAATCGAGGATACTATTTTTTAATATTTATGAAACAATATTCTATTCTTCTTTTTTCTAAATTTAGACATATCCCCCATATTCGGATCAAGAGAAGGCGAGTCCTAATCCGAGTGATTATGATCACGCTGAGAATTACCTGAACGCACCTTCCAGTGGCTTTCGTCCGAAGATTGGCACTCTGTCGAAACCGGAATGGGAAGCTGTTTGTAAGTTAACATACATTTTTACTAGTTATATTTAAAAATAACATTTTAAAATTCACGTTTTCGTTGTTCCACAGCTTTGTACCTGGTCTACATTTTTCAAAAGGAGGATCGCGGAGACGCCGGTGCTTCCCGAGAAAGAAAACGGAGACATTCTTCGGCAGAGGAAGAGCAAAACAGCAAAAAGAACGCATGAAACTCAACTTAATTATTTTAGGACGCTTTTGAATCCTCTGTCCAATTCTGATCATGACTTATAATATAATTCATTTTCTTCTCTACGACCACCTGATTGCGATGATATTATTTTATTATATGAGATTTCATAATGTTTTCAAAACGTCGTGCGTAAATCTATTCATGAGACAAAGACTAACCGCAGTTTTAAGGTGAAAATTTGGTTTTTAAAGAGAACCAATATGGACCCAAGAACTTTTGTTAAGTTTTCACTATTGAAAACATTCAAAAGAACCAAAATGGACCCAAGCACTTTTGATACTGCACTATTGAAACATTCAGAACTTTGAATGTGTGAGCCTAGTCTCCGTTTCTGTGGGTACGTATGGTGGTCACTCCATTAGTATTTGAACAAGTTGGCGGATAAAAAGGCTAATGTAGAAATTGGATCACCATTTGCGCGGACCATACGAACCGCCGGATGTGCGTCAACCTAAACCGCATCAGCGTATTAGGGGGGTTTATAAGGAGATGATTTGCACCCTGTCTGATCATCAAGCTGCGGCACATGCAAATCCGTAACTTGGTATCTCTCTCGCTAGTTTACAGGTGAGTTATCTCAAATTGATTTGAATAGTTTAGTTTTTAAAATTAATTTTAAATTCAATTCAGATATCCTTTCGAAATGAAATTTCTTGCTATTTTCTTGCTGATTGCCGTTGCGGTAGCTCTGCCTCCCCCTGAGCTCTCTGATGATGAGGAATGGGAGCTTTTCAAGGTAGCTATCTATTTATTAACGACTGTGGAATTTAAGAGAAATTTTTTTAATTTTTCTTTTAAGGGAAAACACGCCAAAAAAGGCTTCAAGTCGGCTGAGGAACACGATTTCAGGAAGGCTCTGTTTAAGGAGGCACATGCCGTAATCAAGGCCCACAACAATGAAAATCACACCTTCAAGCTTGCTCACAACAAGCACTCCATGTTGGTAAGTTTGTCTCCTGAATATGTTGATCTTTTAACGCAATATATAATGATATTATGTCAAATATTAGACGGAAGAGGAGAAGGCTCAGCGTCGTGGCAGAATTCCGGGTTTGAACAAAGTTAATGTTCAAGCGAGATCCATCGACAGTCTGTTGGAAGAACGAGTTGCTATCCCTGCGAACGTAATACCAATAATTATTACTTTGAATTGAATTCATGCATGCTATTAATTAAATTTTTATTTTTTTTATTGCAGTACGATCTCCGTAACACAACTTGTGGACAAAAAATGGCCGTTAAGGATCAAGGACAGGTAATGTATTGCACTAAAGCAATAAGAGAATAGTGATATTTACATTTATTTTAAAAATTCAGTGTGGATGTTGCTGGGCTTTCTCTGCCATTGCTCCGATTGAGTATCAAAAGTGTAACAAGACTGGAACTTTTGCCGCACTCAGGTAAATAAAAATGATGATTCTCATATTACCTGTTTTCAAAACGATGTGAGTAATGCGCTCTCTATGTTTAAGTGAGGAACTGTTGGTTGATTGCGATCCTTACGATGCTGGTTGCAACGGAGGAGATCCTTCTAATGCTTATTACTACTTGATGATGAAAAACAGCGGTAAAGTGCCCACCAGCGCATCTTATCCTTTCTCCGCCGCGGTAAGGCAAAACAAAACCAAATTACATAAATAGTTGTCACATCATCTTGGAATCATAAATCTGTAGGCAGGAACCAGCGGGACTTGCAAATCTAGCTACACGACTGGAGCCACTTTGACCAACTATGTTAATATTGCACCTTGGACCAACGCCAGCGCTATGGTAGCACCTATTCAAAACGCAATTTTGAACTACGGAGTTGTCTCCGCATGTCTCTTGGTCTCCAGCACTACTACCACTGTTGGCGGCAAAACCGTATCCAAGTTCGACTACTACAGGTAATCTATATGATAAGATGTAAAGACCTCTTTTTTTTTCAAACACTTAATTTGATCTATGTTTATAGTTCGGGAGTGTACACCGATTCGGGCTGCACTCAAGTTATCGTAGGCGCCGGTCTGGATGTGATGAACCATTGCGTCGCTATCGTTGGTTGGGGCCGCGACGCCACTAGCAATCTCGATTACTGGATCATGCGTAATCAGGTATTTTTATATTCTAAAAAAGCTAGAGCTGAATTTCTTTGAAGTTATAACTCTTGTATTCACGATTTTTGTTTAGTGGGGCACTAGCTGGGGTAATGGCGGCTACATGAACATCCAGCGAGGAGTCAACATGTGCGGAATCGAAGGCGAAGTCACTTACGTGACCGTTGCCTAAACTAGTCACGATCCCTAGATTTCTCTACCCAACAAGATGGTTTGCAGAGAAAATTAAAACCGACCTTAATTAATCATATTGGCCTAATCTAAAACACATTTCAAATTCTATTTTTATTTGGTGATTGGCATATCTATAATTAGAAAATACAAGATTGCAGCAAATTTCGGCAGTTTATTTTAAATTTTATTAATTATTATAAGCTCTGCGTCAAGGTTAAAAGATTGTGTTGTTCCACATGTGTAGTATCCGATACTTCCGCATTTCTAACGTTTAAAGAAATCTGTTACGTAAGAGACCAAAAGTAAGAAAATGGAACTGAAAGGAAAACTGTCAGAGTTCATAGCAATGATTCACATTTTGGAAGGTTCCATTTGTGAAAGAATGTAGATTTACAAGGCTATTTATGTTTAAAAAATGTGATATTACAACCGATTTATTACTGATTGATTACCTACCTATCAAATTTAGAAGTGCACACTAAATCAATAGTAACCACCTTCAGCCCGTCACGTATATACCTTCATAACTGCGCATAAAAGTCATGTAAGCTATCACTTCGTGAGTACATTTCTAGGTAAACGTTACTGTGTTTGAACTCTTCAAAGGTGAATAGAAAATCATTTAAAAAGTATTGTACTATTGTTACTATCACACTATTTTTTCCTTAGGGAAATGCCTTTACTGTCACTCATCGAAAAAGAAACTAGCGGCTATTTTTGTGAAAATCCTCGGCCTTCAATTTATTTTAATTCCACTTTAGAGCGCTTCAAGAATTCCGTGAACGAAATGGAGAAGATTGTAATGATTCCTTCCATTTTAATGGACATTGATACACTTGGAAACCATCATACTCAAGAAATGGTTGATTTGGCCTCCGACGTAGCCGATATGATCCTTACTAACGAAATGGGTCATTTAGATCTCTACCAGCTCTTTTTTGCACTGCGGTCACTTAGAGACGATCTAGAGCCCAACAGTGAAAATAGAGGCTTTAATACTATGCGCAATCAAAGACCGCTAAATTTGAAATTTTCTCCTTCCATTTCATCAATGGATAACTTGAATAATCAACGGCAACTATCTTCGTCTTCTTCGTCTTCGTCGTTGTGCTCTTATTTCTCTAGCTACTCTACGGGACTGCTATCCCGAATGGAAGATTCAGATGAAAAGTTTGAAGATACCCAGCATATGATGAACCGATTCAGAGCCAATATAATCGATCTTAAGCTCTGGCTAGAGCGATTGATCCGAGCAGCGAAGTACATCAAACTGCGGTACCAGATGGAAATCGGATGTACCGACTAAATCTTGATTTTCTACAACAAATTATGTTACGTAATGTACTTCCTCGTTCCAATTTTTAAAATACAATCAAACTTCAATACAAAAAATTCAAATTTATGAATTTAGAACAATTTGTATGAAGAATGTGCGCATAAAATTTTAATACTCAGAATAGAACCCCTTCCTTGCTACTACTATCTTGGCTACTCAATAAAATGCAGATAAACATATGTATTGGCAAACGAACAGAACTAAATGTGAAGACATTTCAAAGGTTCAAACGGAATGTTTTATTGAACTGTTGATTTCTTGTTTCAAATGGTAGAAGATTTCCATTCACCGCCAAAGTCCCAGATGAAAAGGGCAGATTGACCCTCATAGCCCTGTAAATCATGAGTGACAATGCCGATTTGGTATTGGTCCGCCTGCACCGACAAACCATTGAAGCTTACATCTCGACCATTCAAGATTTTAGTCTGTTTTAAGCGGTGTCCATTAGCTGTGGGATGATTGTCTGAACTGTCGAGAATGGCTTTCAAGTCCCAAATCATCAAGCCAGGCAAACCATCCCCACCACCAGAACCAGAAATAACAAGGAACGTTTTCAAGTTGATTTTGACCATCCTGAAATTAAATTAGTTTAAAATTTGTTAAAAAAGTTGTTGAATAAAGATTTAGTTGTTATACTTAATGCTGTAATGGTGCTCGTACAGAGCATTGCCATTGACTAAAGGCACATGGACACTTCGAAGGCAAACCCCAGACGCAACATCCCATAACCTATTTCAAATAATATAAAATTGTTTTATTAATATGAAACTAAAAGTTAAGCCATGTAAAAATTTTTTTGTACATTAGTAGATATCTTTCGATCATGGCACAGAAGACTCCGTCAAAATAGTGGCAGCAAAGCGGAAGATCTGTGGCGCTAAGTTCGATTTCACTTCTAACCTCACCGCAAGAGGAAACCAACCGAGTTTCGACCAGAAAGCAATTTCTGTCATAATCAAAAACTAGCACAATGTTTTTTTCATCCATGAAAATTTCTTTGACGACACATTGAGTGCTAACTAATTTTTCTTGGTAGTCATGGATAATGGAGCCAGCATGGTTGGGATCAGATGAAATATGACTGTACATCGTAAATATCATATCGGGTCCTCTCTGCAAGGAAAAAAAAATACTAGACATAAGCAATTTATTGATTTATAGAAAATACCCTGTGAGCGGTGAAAAGGGAGTTTCCATAGAGACAAATAAGATGCAATGAAGAAGACCATACCAAACGCTCTATCGGATCCGAGTCTATCAGATCGCCGTCTAAAACCCAGAGCTTTATTTAAAAAGATAATTATTTAAAAATTATTCAAACTAGGAAATACTACGTAGGTTAATTGAATAACTTACCAGATTTAAAGTTACGGCACTCCAGACGCAAACCTCAACATTCCGGACAAAACTTGCAACGATGAAGGCATCGCTGATTCTGATCGAAGAAATCTCTGGATAACGTATTGATGAAGATAGAGTAGAACAGTTAAGCACCTAAGAATAATTAAGGTTAATTATATATTTAAACAAAGACATTTTAACCATTGGCCATAATATAAACCTTAACCAAATTCAGTTTGAATCGATTCCGAACAATTATTGTTGAATCTTCACCGGCAACGACAACCAGCTTGTTGTTGAAACCAAAACACATGTCTGGTGTTTTATTTTCATCGTAAATCGTCCGAAGACGCACCACAAGACCACGCGTTGGAGAAGTAAAACTTAAATTCTTTGTAGTAGCAAATCCATTTTTCCAATTATTTTCCAGCTTTTCCTTCGAAATATAAAAATAATGCCGATTTACTCTTTATGTCATGCTATTTTATCAAATAATATATTTGTAGTAGGATAATAAATAGGAGACTAGATATGTATACAAAAGAATAAGTTGTGCAAAGTAACTATAATAACCATAGCATTTCCTTTACCATAAGCTTTTCAGCAACGAGATGGTAAACCTTCCAGTAACCATTCTCTTCCTGCATTAAATTTGGCTGGCTTCCTCTGACAGCATCCACCATTTCCTTCCAGTCTTTAGACAAGCGAACCTGATGCAAAATCATTAGGCTTACACAATAAAAGTGTTGGTAAAGAGTGAACACAAAACTGATAATCACTCACATTCTCCATCAATCGCATTTTCAAAATCTTCCCCAAAACGAACATTTGCTTCCATGCATGCGAGAGTGATTCCAACTCTCTCAAAATTTTGGCACCAAAGTGTTGAAAAATTTGGTGAATAATATGGTACATACCCTTTCCTTCAAGTCACACAAAACATTAATGTAAAATGGGCACCTACTAGATCATGAAGGGATTTGAGAATGGATTTACCAGAAAGTTGCAAGATAATGTCCATTCTTTCTTCCCTGTTGGAGCCTTCCATCATCATGGCAAATCCAATTTCACTCTCAAGATAGCGTGGGTAGTGAATAGAAAGGAAAACTTTTATATTAAATATTATAGAGCTGATCAAATGGTTTAATATGAGGCATTTGTTTTAAGTTATAACTCTTAATGTAATTTTTTTTTTACTTGACGGCTGAAAAACTGGAGAAGCAGAATTTTTTTTTACAATTTCGAGAATCGAGATGGTTGCAACTGCGTGTTTTCCTGTTTGCATATTCAGTGAAATCGGATTTCATATCTCATATTTCATTCTACGTTACATTCTCGAAGTCGAGAGTGCAGCGCAAAGCGAAACAGATAAGACATGTACCGATGTCGGGGGTTTCCTCTTGGCGTACTACTTCCGAGGCGTACGGCGTACGCCTCACAAGTGCTATTTTCGCGTTTCCCGGTCTTCCTTTTCTTCTCGTCTTGAAGGGTATTTCTCCCGGGATATAGTACTTCCAACAACTTGTCGCATGAAGTGTACTGGCACACGACTTGTCTATCCTTAACCCAAAGGTTAACATAGACACAACCCGTTTTCATTCATGGCCAGCAACCACCAGGTTGAATCCTGGATCTCATTACACGTCCCGCTACATCTTTTTAGATATGTTTGGTGTTCTCTATATAACTTTATAATATATATAACTATATAACCCGAGAACCTAGTATTATACATTAATAATGAGAAATTAGACACAAATGTTTTTTTTTATATATAACATTTGTCAACATGTTCAATAAAAACAGGATTGGTTTTTAAAAATAGCATTGTTTTTTTTTGTCTGTGGGGTGCCTTTATTACAGCTGCTGTAATAGGGCCTATACATTCGCGATACTTTATTACAAACAAATTGCATCACCCTTGACTATACAGCATCAAAGACGATTTCCTTGCAAAAAAAATCAGCTCTTCTCTGAATTTCTCTTTATTATATCGTCTTATTTACTTGTCAAAGATCGCCTAAATCTGGGTAAGCTTTACTTCCATGCAACTTGTTAATCGAATAAGTCTGGTTTCTATAAAATTTACCAAATTTAATTTTCAAAATTAGCGCTAGTAAATAAAGCCGAAAGCGGTCGGAATTAAATATTAAAGACCAAGTCAATGCCCTCCATGAGTCAACACTTTGGTGAAGATATTTTTTTCTAATTTTTTTAAAAGTTAAGGTTGGGTTATTTTGCATCGGGTGATAAATGCAGTACATTTTTGTTAGTTTGGAAATCACTTGACAATTGAAGCAACCGTATTTGTTTAAAGAGAATCAACTTAATCCTTATTAATTATCAAGTTAATAAACAGATTTTGAGAAATTAAATCTCCAATGATTTAGTCCAATGATCCAATGAATTAACAAGCTCCGCTTAACGAAAAAAAGGAAAACAACGGCATTTATTCCTCCTCGCACGAAAGACGATAATTTTTTTATTGAGATTTATGCTATTGACCAAAGTAGTCGTATGTGAACCATGACCAAAAATTAAGAGAAAAAAAGAAAGGTACACAGAACCAAACGAGAAGTAAGGAGGAAACAAAACGAGGCCATAAACTTGCTAGTACAATAAAATCCTAACATATTATCAATAATTTAGAATAACATAAAAATTGACTAATTTAAATTCACAACTGTGAGGAAAGTTGGTGCTGGAAGATTCAAGGGAGCTGGCAAAAGAAATTTAAAGGCACCTGGATGTGGACGTGAATCTAGGCATTATTAACTAAGCCTTTAACCAAAATGCAACATAATACGGAATAAATATAAATATGGAATGAAATATTGGACTAGCTAGTTCCGATAAGTCAGTGATGACCTCATTATTAAATAGGAATTGGCTCCAGGAAGTCCCGCTCAATGAGATTCTCCACGGAAAAGATAACAGCTTCCTCTTCAATTCGATCAACTCGCGAGCGGCGCTCATCCACAGCCTGGAAGAAAGGCAGCAAGTCCAGGAGACTTTTGATCTCGCCTGACGCGGGCAAGACAAGATCTTCTAAATGGGTACTGTTATTGTTGCTGTTGGCTGCCGGGACTGGCGATGTCTTCGCGGATGCTTCAGTCTAAATTTTGAAAACCAATGGTTATAATACATTTGAAAGATAGTGATTATCAACACTAATTAACTGACCTTATTACGAAGAAGCCGGTAAATTCGTGTGAGGTAAGGGACAAAATTAGGTGTGACTTGTTGCTGGATACTCCGACTGCTCGTGCTGATATCTCCATCGCCATCATCATGGTCACGACCTTTGCAACTGCCGACGGCCTTCTCATCTCCAACGAAAGCCCAGCGATACATTTGAAACTGGGGTAACCGAGTGGCAGGTAGAGCCAGTGCCAGGTGAAGGAGCTTGCAAGTGGAGAGGTATAAATGCATCCAGGCCGGATTGGCGTAATTCTGCAGACCGTTGGCGCTGTGTGTCACCCAAGTTGAATCCAGGGCACCCAATCGCCGAATTTGAGAACTAGAAAGATGATCAATGAATTGCTTTTTACGTTGCTCTAGAAAATAGATTATAAAAGAGTCGCCGTGTTTCACATTCACAAAAGAACATGACAGGAGTACGGCCGGGAATACGTATAGTTACGTGAAGATATGAGACATGCACAGTGGCATACAAACAAAACCATTCCGAGAATTTTTTTTTTAACCTTTTCTTTTCAGCCATAAACATGCAAGAGTATGCAGTCCGAACAGAAAACAATATTGAATTAAACACCAAATAGATAAATGACGGAGGAAAATAATAACGAACCTCTTTTCCCATTTAAAAAGCGCAGAAACCATGCGTGCCAAATCAATGAAAAATGGAACAAAAAAATATACCCAACAAGTTTCAGAGATTAAAAACTGAGATAAATCTGTACGGAAGAAAACCAAGCAGAATGTAAACTTCCCCCATTAAGGTTTACTACTAAGTACAGGAAAAAAACGAAACCAAGACAAAATGAAAACGACGAGAAAAAAAAAATGTTGAATGCAAGACTTTTTGTTCGATGTCACGCATGTGTACCTGGTCCAGTGCCTGTTGCTGTTGTGTTCAAGGAGAAGTTGACCAATCGCAAACGGCGCAAAAATATTGCAACATTATTTGCAAATGTGAAATGAAAAGAATAGTTTTTAATTATTCTTACCTAAACTCTTCAGTGTCACGACGTAACTCATGCTCCAACTGTGAAAGGACTTGAACGGTCTCGGCCACAACGGATGGCCACAGAGAAGCGACATGCTGCTGGGATGTCCGTAGAAGGAGAACACGGAAGCAAAGGAAAACCTGGGCCTGGACACTAGGACAAGTTGAAGCCAGTCGAAGGCTCTCGGATAGTTTTTCTAAAAATTTTAAAGAATTTGTTCATGTTCAAATAGATTCTGTTGAAATAAATAAATGATTGTAAAACTTACCTTGAATGTCGGGAAGGAACCGCTGATATTGATCACCATCCGTACAGAATAACGTGAAAGCCAGACGTTTGAGCAGCATTGTTCGGGTCTCCATCTCCAACTCGCGTGAACTGAACAATCCAGACGGACTGACCGAAACACGGCCTACAAGAGTTGAAAGCAGAAAAAATAAAATAAATTGGGAGACTTAAAAGATTAGAAAATCAGAAACAGACCGAGGAATTCGCGAAAAGCATCTTTATCATGACACATCAAATTGTCAATGACGTTCCTCCAATGTCGCAAGGTCTCTGCATCAACAGCAAAAAAGGACGGATCTAAGAGCAGGTCAAATGCATCCCGCCGCCATGCTCTTCGGGTAGCTGGAAAGTCACTCAAGGAGCTGAGTAGTTGCGAAGCGGCTCTCATTCCTGCAATGTTCGACTGGCTGTGGTGTTTGAGGTAAGGTACCACATTCGCCAAAAGAGATGTTAAGAGTGGTATAACACGCTCCTTATCCTGGCTTGGAAAGACCAGATCTTGAAGAGGAGCTAGCAGTTCAGCCAGAACAAACAGTGCTTGAACAGAGTAGCGTGAAATTTTGTTGGAACTCGACAAATTAACGGAAACTTGATGAACGACCGGAGCACCACTATTGTCTTGCGTTGAAGCTTCACTTGAAGAAGAGCTACTGGTCTGATCTTCAGCTAAAGTAGCAGCAGCATCTTCCCCAAGTTCGCTACCAGTAGTACCGGAATGAGGAAGCGTTTGAATGGTGGGTAAATCTCGGCGGACGGACAGGTTTCGCCTCAACCAAGTTGTCTGCTCAAGGCAGGCGGCTGCCACACTCCCGCAGGATTCCAACAGCTTGGCAGTTACTTCTTGCAGTTCACGTTGGTCACGTTTCTCGCCAGGGGTTTGGTACCGCTGGACCGCCTCTCTGAAAGTGAGACAACATAAAATATGACAACATTTTAATTTTACAAATTGGGCTCGACCTTACCCGAATACAACCAAGCCAGCGAAGAGGACGGGTGGTGCATTGAGGACAGCAATCTCGCGTAATAGGATCAGTAACGAGCCCCAACACTCCCCCAACTGGGTTCGATTGATTTTGCGTAAATATGCGTGGAAAAAATGAAGCAATCCGACTTCTAGTCGCCAGTTCCGGTTCTGTGCTTGGGGAAGCGGCTGCTTCAAAACCTGTCGAAGGAGTTGGACCAAAGTATCGGGAGGAAGAACGCGAACCGAAGAGATGAGATCAACAAGAGCCATCTGCTCGTTGCCACAATCCGGTATGATCTTCCTATTGCTAGTAAATTTGCCGCTATTTCTTCCAGGAGAAGGGGATAGATGGTAATTATCCTTTCGTTTCTCGACCCAAGCAACGCTGACTGCTGCCAGTAAACTGACACCATGGTGATGACCGATGGGGCTCACAAATTCGAGAAGCTTTTGACGCTGCAACCGGCAGGCTGAGGTTTCAGAGTAGGTGTGGGCTTCGCTCTTACTACTGCCACTCTCGGATAATTCCCAGAGATGACCAATACAGGCTAGAATTCGTGGCAGGTTGGAGAGCATTTGCCTATACATACAAAATTATCGAAATAATAACATATGAGGAAAAACTATAATCTAAGGAACAAACCTTCGTGCAGTAGCATAAGGATCGCTTGCTTCAGTATCGTGATTGAAAATATTGCTGATTCCATTGGGTGTAAAGGCATGTACCAAGTTATGAAGGATTTGGCCGTTGTTGGGCCCTGTAACTGAGCCATTAATTCCATTCGACACACCCCAACTAAGCAGTCCAGCTGATCCGGCTAATGTTGGCGTGTTGTGTGACGAATCGATGAGAACATAATGGCACAGAGCGGTAAGAGCTTCCAATTCCGTGATCAGATAGTCAGGTGGAAACTGCTGATTGTGCGTGGTAGGAAAAGAGAAAGGCAAGGGTCGCAGGGATTCCAGGTTGATGCAGATTTGAGGGACAACTGCGTTCAAAATGGCAGGAAGGGAGCGGCCCATAAAGGGTAAACTAGCCGCAAGGAGCCGTGTAAATTCCGTGTGCAACCAACGAATTGATTTCTGGAAGTAGGTAGAGAAAAGTAATTAAATTTACTTTTACTACTAAATTTACAACATCATACCTGTCTTAAAGCGGTGAGGATAGCTGTAGTAAATATGGGCTGTGCATGAACTGGAATACCACGTTGGTACGCTCCAGGGGCAGCTGCAGGATTGTTAGAAGTGTTGGGCGCGTCACCCCAAACGTTTTGTTTTGTCAACTGGTCTTCAAGAGCCATGATTGATAGAAGAAGCCTATAAAACAGCAAAATAATGTGTATCAAATACTTGACAGATGATCTTCATTTCTTATTTACTTGACGAGGTGGATCAAAGTGGCTTCCGAATAAGTACCGCCTGAAGTTTTGTTATCCAGATCATATTCTTCGTTAAAAAGAACGATCTCCTCCGTCAGGGAAAGCTCAGGATTCTTGTGATTCCGCTTTGCACTCTGATTGTGACCAGTTGCCGGTTTGGTCCGATCAAGAGTTATAACGTGTAGCATTGCCAGGATGGAATGCAAGACCACCTAGATAACACAGAGTTAAGTTTTAAAAAATATATATTTGGAAACCACCAAACATATTGAAAAAAAATTAACGAACCTTTTGAAGGCGACACCGGGTTAAAAGGTCAGAGAGGAAAGAGGCAAATCCTCTGCCAGAATCCCGGACAAGAGGTAGCAGCTCATTCAGGAGATGAAAAAGGACCTGAACACAACCCAACTGAACCTGCCGATTGGCCGTTACTTCCTGCCGAGTGAGACTGCTCGAACCCAGGCTGGAGTAGAAGGAGCGCAAATGGTACAGCAAAAGCTGCAAGAGTATCTCCAAATACATGCTTGATCGATGAGGTGCCATCCATTCGGTCGTTACTGTTTTCAAAATCGAAAATATTAAATATATGAAATATACTAATGAAAAAAAAAGGTGATGGAACCTTGTCCGTGAAAGCCTTGTCCAAAAAGGCACTTTCGATGTCGAGCCAATAGATCTTGGATGAGAGAAGCATGAGAAGAGCGGGAGGCGGCTAGACCAGTCGACGCCAAATTGAGAAGAAACAATCGAGGTTGGCAAGCAAGTTGACTTCGGAGAGTTCGCAGAACGTGAAGAGTGCTCCGAGCATCGCTAACTTGACAGTAGAGCAGCAAGTGGTTGTGTAGAGGGTGGACAGCGGGTGGCGACTTATTTTCTGGCTCTTTTTGAGCCAAGGCGTTCGGACGGGTTACCAATCGAGCCGCAGCAGCAGCGGCTACCGCTTTGTTGACTACTTCGTCAATCAGCTCATTAAGAAGAGCTCTCGTTACAAGAACGGCTTCTGGCTCAGGTTCTGGTGAATCTGATAAAGTTGTCAGTTTAGAAGTTTGTTCCACGGAGGGAGGCAAATCTTCGGGGAATGGATTGACGAAGAGACCGACGGTCAACTGGTCGTCAAGAAAGTGCTGAGGTAACTGCCAGGGAAATACGACTTGACGATCAACGAAGGACTCAATGGCCCGTCCAGGGGCGCCCAACGCAAGAACAGAGCGCTTACTTGGTGTCAATGGCCTATTATAAAGCATAAAAATATGTAAAATAATGTCAAGATATTTGAGACGTGGCTTGTAAGAATACGTACCTAGATTTATTACTGCTGCTATTGGCTCGGCTACTAGGAGTTACATGATATATAACCTGGCCGTCCACTGAGCTAATCGCATAGATATTGTCTTCTTGATCCCGGTCTTCGGCAAAACGATCCTCTGCCGATGAAGAGAGTCGATCTTGCTGTCTCTGTTCCGCTAGGGCTCCAGGACGGACAGTGACATGACGTATGCTGACTCGAGCCGAATTCGGATGAAGAAGTTTGAGGAGTAGAGGGTCCATAATTCGACTGACATCGTTTCGGAGCAACGCTTGAACCAGCCAGCCCTCAGCCGCAGTCCTCTGAGGACTAGAAGGTTCGAGAGAAAGCCAATCAAGTAGCAGCTGAAGACAGGCATCAAAAGTTCTCAATCGACGAGTTCCCCACCTTCAAGAAATAAAAAATTCAACATCAATTTGTTGAGCAATTCAAGTAATAAAATAATTTTTATTTCTCTCACCTAGCTGGCTCCATATCACGACCAAGATGCCAAAGGACAATAAATTTCTCTATAGCCGCAGATGAAAGTTGAGACTCCTCGGCTTCTTGCTCATTCCGCATTTGGCGATTCAAGCTCGCTAGAATAACATCTTCTGCGACATGACGAAGTGGTGGAGGGACAGAATTGTGAAGCTGATGTAGTAGCTCGGCGCACTGCTCTGAGACGTTCTGGGCGGAGAGAGAAGCAGCCAGACCAACTCCGTCCCACAAACGACAGGCAAGTTTGTGAAAGACTCGACTGCGATGGATCACCGTCAATAGCTGACTTGGCGTTATAACTGGAAGAAGCACGACGGTAAAGAGGGAGTCGCTTGGAATTTCCTCCTGAATAAGAATAAATTATTAATAAAAGATAAAAGTTCTATTAAGATATGAACAAACCTCTTCGTCTACTGGAACTCGTGCTGTCGCTTCTCTTGGATTCCAGTAAGCAATAGGTATCATGGAAGATGTCAAGGATGTCAGGTCAAGTAAGGTTGCAGTGGCTGTCAAGTGTAGATCGCACGTTGATGCATCCACGTTTTGCAAGATACAACATGAAGCAAGACAAAGAAGTTGAAGCCAGTCTGGTAATGATTGCCAGTCTCTATCTCCGGTAATCACTTGGTGGGATGCTAAGGCGGCAGCACAGTAAGTCGGGAAGGTGGAAAGCTCTTTGAGAAGGTTACAACACTGTTTTACGATAGGAAGGATTTCGGCTAGCTCACGGGATCCACCCACACTTTGTATGATCACTAAGGAAGTAAAACGTTACGATAATGTAGATCATTGGTTATGAAAATAACTGTTTAGTACCTGGCTGCGATTCCTCACGTTCCTCGAAAGGAGATTCTACCCTCTGGATTAAGACAGATGTAGGACCACTGTCCACATTCAAACAGCTTTCCATCATCTCTTCAAGAGAAGGTTGTTGCACTTCCGGTGGTTTCAATGATAAACTTTCTTTGGCTTGTTCCAGTAATGCACTCCTAGTGGATCGGAATACACCCGGGTTCAGTAATTTAGCCAATAATTGTTGAACAGATACAGCAGCCAATTCCAACAGCTGTTTCTGATGCTGAGAAGAGGATACAAGGGCGGGTGGACTGCCAGCTGGACTACTGCTGTTTGCATGAAGAATAAATTCCCCGGAGCTTCCAGCCGATTCTCCTGGCTCGCCATAAGATCCAGCCCATTCTTCGGCTTCATGAACGGGCCGTATATTCTTCAATAAAGTAAGACAAAGGTCTATTCCTGCCCCAATTGAGCTCCAACTAAGGCATCCGCAGGAAGCGTGAAGGAGGTCGGCCGTTTGAACTAACAATGATGGAAGATACTCGACCTAATAGATTTTAAAAAATTTGAATTTACAAGAAGTAAAATATCAAATCGTTGTTAAAAAATTGAAATAAACTCAAGAATAACCTGGGTATCACTACTGGAATCTACTGACAGCGTTTCCAACAAGAAAACAGTTAAACTGCACATCTCCAAGAAATGAGGCGGACCGCTTCCCACTGGTTGAACTTCTTTATAAGCCGTTGTGACTGCTGCTAAGCTCGCAACTTCGTTGGTACTTTTCTGGAGTAGACGGCCTGTGTAAGACCAAACGTAACATTCTTCAAGCGTTCCAAAGAGTAAGTTGGCCGTCTTGACAAGTTCCTCATGTTGCGATTTACTCCAGTCCTCATTCTCTGATACTCTATTAGATAAATAGAGCGCCCGAAAGACGTCAACCAGAATATCATCTAGAATGGTTGGCCCTATTTCTGGCTTTTCCAAAAGAGAGATCAAAACACGATATGGTCTCAGGTCCGGTGGTTTAGACGAACAGCCAACTTTAAGAATTAATTGTAGAGACTAAAGAGGAAAAAATCGGGAATTTGACTTGATAAATAATAATCCGATAAGATTTAAAAGATGACCAATAAAGAAATCTTACTTCGATTAGAAACATTTTTGAATGACGATGGAAGTAAGAATTAGCGTTTGAAGAATCAGCACTAGCAGCATCCTCAGACACAGATCTGGAGAGAAGCGAACTCTCACCGTTCAGTTGAACTTCATTACCGAGCAGCCAAGTAAATAATCGTCTAAATATTGAGAAAAATAAGTGAAATTATCATTATAATAATATACTTTAGCTTAATAAAGAAATGTTTATGAAGCCGAACCTATTGAGAGACATATCTCGTCTTAAGAGTGCAGTAACAGAGGCTGAAAGGAGTTTCACCACGTCTGGTTGAAGAATTAGGTTAGCACTATGGAGTGGGAACGCAGCTAGAAGAAATTCTAGTGCACTTCGCTGAACTAGTACACTTGGATCCTCTAGAGAAGCACACAAGGAGCCAACCATCAAATCCACGTTCAGGCCAAGTATTTCCACTTGGTCCTCGATTAATTGTTTCCGATCCAAGTGAGCTAAAATATACGAAAAGGCGGGAAGGCGGATCTGCCCGTTTTCGGCAACGCATTTCCAAAGACAGCCGTAGAAGATCCCGGAGCCAACTCCGGCGCAAATCCTGTCAAGGAGAGTACTGGTTCGGCCATAGTGATCTGCTCCTTCCTCTAAGCCTGGTAGAACGCCATTCAAGAAACCGCTGAGCCCCGGTTTCAAATACTCCGCAATGGGTACTAAGTGATCCTCATAAAGAGTCAATAATACGGGGCGGACATTGATTGCTGCATGGGCTAGTAGTGGATAGAGCCCTATCATTAAATTTGCTTTAATTAGATCCATGAACTTTTAAAACATAAAAATAAATTGTGGTAGTGTGATGATCTATATTATTACCAGCGCTGTATATGAAGAGTTGATTTGAAAGCCTAGCAGCACCAACAAGTTTAAAGACCAAGTCATATGTTTCCAAAGCCTTCAAATGTACTCCACTGGGGAGAGCTGGATGGAGGCACTGGGCGAGACGCTTTGCAATCACAACTCTTCTAGGAATCACATTAAATTTGGAATGGCTATGTAGCACCTAAAGTATTAGCAATGAATTTGCAAAACATGTAAATAGTTAATTTTTGTTAAATACATGCATGGATATCTATGGGTACTAGTTAATTAGGGCAAACCTTTGCAGCAGTAACCTTACCTTGTTTAATTTTCCTAGAGCTGAGATGAGATCAGCCCACTCACTAGTATACTCGAAATTTTTCAAAGCCTTATCAACTGAGCTGATATAATTTCGATATTTGGGTTCATCGATTAACTCCAGCTCTTCTAGACTAAGGTGCGACATATTTGATAGTCAAATTAATCACGGTACACCATGTACAAGAAAAATTAGCATTCAGGAAAATGTAAACGAATAACGATAGGTTGCAGCAATCCGTTTTTGTCTGTTTTTGAGTTTAGGTTTAGGTGCACCCAGGACGCAAGCTCCTGGCTAACGGGTCTCGGATTCGGAGACCCTTCCGCACCAGCTAAGTGGGTGGTCGAAGTATGCAAATCCTCGTTCTGTAGAAGGTGGTGATGATGAGAGATGACTTGATGATTGATGATATGACGTTGAGTGTAGACTACACTCTTTCCACAAGGCCGGTGTCAACCACAAATTTGCACAAGGCTTTTTGGATCGTGAACTGGACGTGAGCTGGGATGACGTCGACTGGCGTAAGACCCAGAGCAGACGAAACTGTCAGAGGCTTGCCAATCTGCTCAAAAATCGCCTGTAATTGCCTACGTTGCGCGGAATACTCTTCACATTCCACAATCACATGTTTAGCATCCTCTTCTTCCGGGCAGCCGTGAGGGCAGTATTTGTCAACATCCGGGTCCCATTTGCTGACACAGAGGTTGAGTTTGTTGTGACCCGTTCGTAGACGGAATAAGCACGACTGTAGCCGCCTGTTCTTGATTACATGCCAAGGGTAAGGACCAAACTCTGATCTAGTGGCTGCTGACAATCTTGCTGCTTCGTGGCTCAGGACAGTGACTAAAACTTTCTTCCAGTCTCGTTTATAGATAGCTGCCATCTCTTCAGGAGATAACCGGTACTCAAGGGGGCCTTCCGTTGGATGATTTCGGCCAGCTGAAGCCAGCTGATCAGCAGTCTCATTATCAGGAATACCAATGTGACTTGGGATCCAGTAGAGTGACGGGTTTATGCCAGCAGGTATGCAACTATATATCAGGTCCTTCACTCTGATCGCTAACTCATTTTCTGTGCTAGGTGACTGAATGCAGTTGATGGATGATTTGGAGTCGGTGTAAATGGTGAAGCTCTCCACATCCATTTCATATACTAGACGGATAGCCTTTTCGATGGCCAAGAGCTCAGCATTAAGGGTGCTTACCCCCTTAGGGATTGACCAAGATTTCTGCACATTCAGGTGAGGTATATGGATGGCACAGGCAGCCGACTGGTTATCCACCGATGCATCGGTAAATATGTTGAGGTGACGTGCTGATGACGGAGTGAGTTGGCTGGCGAAGAGGGCACGGGCTTCGTTGGGTCTCTGTGTTGCTCTTCCCTTACTCATTGGAAAGAATGAGCAGGGAATTGCATGCTCGTTCCAAGGGGGGCCGTTGCTCACCGTGATAGCGTCTGAAGGTTCCTCTCTGAAGCTGTCAGGGTCCCTGTTGCGTACTGTCCTGATTAAGGCCAAAGCTGCCGGGGTACTCTTCGGGAGCCACTCGCAGTTAAGATTGAGTATCCTGTAGAGGGTTTTGTAGGCGATGTTGGAGTGTCTATTGGAGAGTTTGATGAAGTAGCGGGTGGCCAAGTATCTCCATCTGTCGATGACCGGCTCGATGCCGGTTTCCAGGTTTAGTAGGCTTACTGGTGTGGACCTGAACGCCCCCGTCATTATTCTTAGGATTCGGTTTTGGGCAACATTCAGCGGTGCGTAGTGTGAGGGGCAGGAGGATGATAGGACGACGGCGCCATAGTCCAGTCTACTCCTAGCGATTGCCTTGTAAATTCTCACTAGTTGACGCAGTGACAAATTGATTCTTGGTGCTGTGAGGGTTTTGAACAGGCCTATCATTCTATTAATGCCGTTGGAGATCTGGGCAATGTGGTTTTTCCAGTTCAACTCTCTATTGAAGGTAACGCCAAGGAAGCGGAGTTCGGTGACCATTGGAATCGGCCTGCCGTCTAGCTTCAGGGGGGCCATGACCGCATTCCTCCTCGACGTGATGAGAAGCGACGCACATTTCCCTATAGAGAATATCATCTTCCATTTCCTCGCCCAGTTGCTGATACGGTAGAGGTAGTTCTGCAGAGTTTGTCGTGCCAACTCTGGGGAGCGGGCTTTAGTGTGGAACTCAATGTCATCAGCGAACAAAGCTAGTTCTACTCCGGGTCTTGGTTCCGGAAAATCACTCATGTAAATGTTGAACAGGATCGGGCTCAGGACGCATCCTTGCGGCACTCCTATTAGAAGGGTGCGCTCTTCCGATAGGCAGTTGGCTACTAGTACTCGGGCCGTCCGTCTGGAGATGAAGTTAGCGAGCCACTTCAGCATCATGCCTTTGATGTTGATTCGAGAGAGCTTGTAGAGCAGACCGGTCGTCCAGGTTTTCGGGTATGCGTTGGTCATGTCTAGACAAACTGCGGCCGCGATTCTCTTGCAGTTGATAGCATCCTTCCCGTCACTTTCTAGTCGAATGATGTGGTCCATCGGGCAGTGTCTGCTACGGAACCCAATTTGCTCTTTCGGGAAGATCTTATGTCTTTCGCAAAACCACCTTAGTCGATTGTTTATCATTTTCTCCATCACCTTTGCTAAACATGAGGTCAGTGAGATAGGCCTATACGAGTTTGGGTCGTTCCGCACCTTATTAGGCTTTAAGATAGGAACTATCAAGGCTTCTTTCCACTGGTCAGGTACTAGTCCAGCGTTAAAAAGTAGATTAAAGACCTTCAGCGCAGACTTCCTGTTCTCCATGGAGAGGTGCGACAACATCTTGTTGTGAATTCTATCTGGTCCCATTGCTTTGTCCCCTAGACCCCTCAGACCTCTTTGGAGCTCACATACTGTGAACGGAGCGTTCAAGTGGCATTGACTGGTGTCCGAAATAGCTTCTTGGATCCTCTCCTCATACATAGCCGATCTTTGGTCAAGAACTTGAGGCGCCTGGTTGTTGTGTGGGATGTACTCATCTAAGAAGATCTGGGCGAGCCTTTTGGGGTCGGTAACAATTTCTCCGTTCTCAGTGAGTGCAGGGTCCTGGATGGGTTTCTTGCCATGGATCACCTGGTGAGTAAAGTTCCAAAACTGCTTGACATTCCGGGTTTCTTCGAGGGAGTCAATTTTACGCTCGAAAGAGTCACGGAAGGACTGGCGGACAACTCTTTTCTTGATTGCGTCAAGGCGGTTCAGTTCCGTCTTCAACTTAGGACAGAGAGGATTCTCAAGCCACCTCCTGCGTGCCTTCCTCGCTGCACTAACTGCTTTCTGACAGGCCTCTGTCCAGCAGGGTCGGATCTTCTCTCTTGGGTTAATGTTGGTGCTTGGTTTGAAGTGTGTTGTTGATGCCTGGATGAGGGCTCGTTGGAAGACGTTGTATGCTGTTAATGGGTTCCTAATGTCATTGAAATTTGCAGCAACTAATTCACTCTCTATATCTTTATTCCATTCAGGCCACTTCTTCTCACTAAACCGCCAATGTGGGATTGGGCGTGAGCGGATTTCAGGAGTGAGTTCCAAGGACGTAAACACCGGGAAGTGGTCACTACCCCAGTCATTTGGGCCCAAGTCTATAGTAGCTGCTCCTTCCAGGTCCGGAGATACAAAGGTAAGGTCTAGCGTAGAGTAGTTACCCCTGCTCCCGACTCGTGTCTTAAGATTCTTGGGCGTAATTAAACTGAACTTGTCACTCTCTTCCAAATAGCTGATGATGGATCGACCGCAGATGTTCGTCGCTCTACCGTCTTCCCACAGTTCTGAATGTCCATTGAAGTCGCCTGCTACTATTGCTCGGTCACCTGTTGCCTCAAAAAGGTCTCGAAGTTCATTCTCGTCGCAATTACCCTGTGGACAGTACACTGATACGACATCCAGCTTCCGGTTTCTCTCTAACGTGACCGTAATTCCAACTGCCTCAATATGTGGGGTGGGGGGTAAGGCCTCAATTTTGTCAGCTTTGATTGTCTTCTTTATAAGAATAGCAACACCTCCTCCTCTACGGTTCTCACGGTTCAAGGAAAAGGATCGATATGCAGTGAACTCAGCGTTGTAATCAATGACCCAATGGGTTTCACAGAGAAGTACAATGGTGGGGTCATAACGGTGTAGGTCGGCTTTAAATGCTTGTAACTTCTCTTGGTATAAGTAGCGCGCATTCCACTGCATAATTTTAATATTGCTGATTCTTCTAGGCATGGGTCGAGGTACTGGGGAGATCCTTCTTCCTGGCAGTGCTTGGGGGTCTCGTAGGCGGCGGGGCAACCAGACTTAACTCCTTGTGCTGGTTAGACTGTGAGCAGATGACGTGAGTCGGTGGAGGCCATTTCTTCATTTGCCCGTACCTCCTGATCCCAGAGCGGTCATTAGTAGTGGCTCCCGGATAGTAACTTTTATCATGCTTAGTACCTTTCTTTTTGTTCTTGTCCTTGTCGTTGTCAACCGGTACTGGGATCCCGGACTGTTGGCTGGCTTTTGATGAGTTGCTACGCGTTCTTGGTGGGGAGACCACTGAGGTTGTCCTACCGGCAGCTAACGTTCCCATCAATTCTTCATGTCGTCTCTTACTTTCTTCGGAGAGAGATTGTATTTCTGACTTAACTCCGTCCACCGCCTCTACTACGGACGTATACTTCTCCCTGACATCGTTCACGTCAACCTGAAGTGCAGCAATCTTGGACGCTTGGGCCGCCAAAGAAGATCGGATTGTGGCGATGATCGGATGCTTCTCGACTGAGGTACTGTCTTTCTTCTCGTACTCGTCCATACGCTTCTTCAGGTTGGTCAGTTCCTTCTCTAAGTTGTGGTTGTAGGCGGCTGCTTGGGGTGTCGCTACTGGTTGTGCCGCCGCAGTGGGTGGCCTCCTCTTCGCTGCTACCTCGTACCCGACCCCCTGGATAGTGGCCGTTCTCATGGTATCCTGCCGCTTGGCAAAATCCGGGCACTGTCTCGTTCCTGTTAGGTGGTCTCCGGAGCAATTAACACACTTGAGTTGACTCTTGCATGGACCCTCTTCTGACTGATGACTCCCTCCACATCTTCTACATTTAGCTGGTACTTTACATTCGTCTTGCCAATGCGTCCACCCCCAACAGTTCTTGCATTGGGTAGGTGGTGTGATGTACTGCCTGACTGGGTAGCTCTGGTAAGCAAGCAAGACACGCTCCGGGAACCGAGCTGAGGCAAACTTCAATGCTATTGTTTTCGTGGCCTCTTGTTTACTTCCACTGTCGTCCCACTTCGACAACCTTTTGGCCTCCAGGACGCCGCTACTTTTCAACTCGGTGCCAATGTCTGCAACATCTAAGTCTAATGGCACTCCATAAATAACTGCTCTGAAGTCTCGTTCACCTCTTGTAGGGATGCATTTGACCATCATGCCGTCTACTGAAGTAAGGTCAAGGAGGCTCTGCTTTTGAACTGGGGTAGATGGGTTGATCTTGAGGTCACCTCTTCGAGCTATCATGACCTTATTAAGGTGGCCTAGCTGAGCGGTCAAACTACTCACTATCCTCTTAACTCTCTCCGACGGTAGATTGTGGAATGACTTGGGCTCACCGAGAAGCTGGACGAAGACTGGTGGGCCAGTGTAGGTTATGAGGGCGTTTGACGCCCCCTCGCCAGGGGTCGCGTGAGTGGTATCACGACCTCGGGATTTCCTAGGAGGCTCCAAGTCACTATTATCGGGTTCCTCGCTTGACATTGGGCTGGATTCTTCCTCGTTACTCATAATAATAAACTTGTGCGGCCGAAATTTAACTATCACTACTTGAGCGAGCTCGACTACCACTGACAGTTTAGCAATCCGCCAGGTGGCCTACGAGAGACATGCAACACGTCTGACATAGACCGTGGTTCAGTTCGAACTCCTTTTGTCTGTTTTTTTTCTGGTTAGGACTGAAATCGTCTGCTTCGTTGTCAACTTGACAGATCACAACAGGATGTTTTCCTTCTCCTGCAATGCGCTGTTGCCGAAACCTTTATTTGAAATGACCCAAAAGGCCAAAACCAACCAAAACACGATAATTTTTTTATTTTGATGTTATTGATAATTTCATTATTGATATCGCTGTTTTATTACGTTGTTGAGTCCCTGGACAGAGTGGCTTTGGAAAAAACTTGAATTTCTCCCATTTGGCAAGTGGCAACCCTGCTTTCGTCTGCTACTCTGCTAGAGAAGAACACAGCGCTCATAGTTGTCTGTTGTTTATAGTTGGAAATATCAACCAAACAAGTTTTTCCCCCAATTTATCGACTATTGCAATGGCTTCATCATCTTCTGTAATTATATAATGATATTTATCCTTTAAAATATTTTCATTCATCTTTTTTTCATTAATTTTACAAGCGCCCCGAAGACCATCGCCGAAAATGGGACCGAGAGGAATACGAAAAAAAAGCAGCCCAGCGAATTCGTAGCGAAAGGGATGCAGAAAACCATGTTGATGACTTCTCTGGTCCAGTAAAAAGAGAATTGCTAAAACGGCGTGAATACAAAGTTGACTTGGAATCAAAGCTTGGGAAAAGTGTAGTCATCACCAAAACCACTCCTGCAGCTCAGGGAGCAGGGTAACATTCTTATTCTCAATTATATCATTAAGACTACATTTGACATGGTTCATGAGTAAATAACCATTTTTCTTTTTACATCAGGTACTATTGTAATGTGTGTGACTGCATTGTTAAAGATTCCATCAATTTCCTTGACCACATCAATGGAAAAAAGCGTAAGCTATACCTACTATCACTCTTGTTTCTTGCATTTATATGAATGAAGTACTAAAATGTTTTGTTAATTACATTTTATGTACTCACTAGTTGTCTTATTTTGTTTGTAACAAACTACATTCTTTAACAACTATATATTATTCTTGATTGATTATGTTTTTTGTTTACATTCCTTAAATTCAGATCAGAGAAATCTTGGCATGTCGATGAAGGTTGAGCGCTCTTCCGTTGACCAAGTGAGACAGCGCTTCGAGATTCTTAAAAAGGCAAAAGAAGAGAAGAAGAAAGAATATGATTTGACCGAACGGATTCAAGAGCTGAAAGAAGAGGTATTGTTTTGAAACTTTTCCTTGTTTTCGTTTTCAAAATACTCGCTATTGTCAATTCGTTCCGCTTCGCTTCTTATTCAGGAAGAAAAATTGAAAGAGTATCGACGAGAGAAACGTAAGGAGCAGCGGAAGAGAAAGCACAACGAAGTGGACAGTCGACAGGAGCAAAATGAGGACGAAGATGACATGGCAGCCATGATGGGCTTCAGTGGTTTTGGATCTTCCAAGAAATGAAAGCAAACAAGATTGTTAAATCCAGCTGCCCGGAAAAAGAAGGTTCACTACAATTGTTTCCTTCTTTGAAGTACCATGATAGCCACTCCATTTTCTGTTCTCTTTATTTTCGTTTTCTTTCCTGGATTCATCACTTTGACGTTAATAAAATGTGCGAAACATCTTGATATTTTAGTAAACATACATGTATGTTTTAAGTATTTACATCAATGAAAAAAAGTTATTTAGAAAGAAACCATTTAATGATGCATTCGACTAAAGATGTGCTATTAATAATTATAATTATGAAATGACCGTTAAGAAAACTCCATATATTAGCTAATTGCTAATTTCCAATGCTAGTATGGAAAACATTAATTCCAGGTGAGCGCGTTGGAAATGGTATGTGACGCGATGCAACTGGAAAAGAGCCGTTAGAAGAACATGGCATGTTACCTGATAATTAGTGTTCAAGCCCATTAAAATAAGAGAAAGAAAAATAAAATCTGAGGGGCCAAAAACTGACCGCTGTTGGTTGATTATTATGGAAATATAAACCGCAAAAAGGGGAGCTTGGGAAACAAAAGGAAGAAAGAATGCAATACTGAACGAATGGGTAGCAGTCCCGACTGCGCTGCTGTTCCTTCTTTCCGAGTTTGAATTGAGTAGACCTGCAAAAAAAAAAGTAGTAAGGACGACTAACTCCGTCAGCTGCATGCCCTAAGCTGTTCCCGATAAACCGAACAATAACATATTCTAACTTGCAATAATTACTTTTTTTTGGGTTGAGATTCACAGCACCAGGAGAGCTTCTTTCGACTCTCAACGTAACAGCCCATTAAATTTGCATCCTTTTTTCTTCTTTCAAACGGTTGATATTAGCCATCAACCGTTTTACAGGGAACAATCATGACCATATGATACTTATCTCTCGCTTCCGGTGAAACAACTAAATTAACTTTTTATATAAAAATGTTATTCCATATCAATAAATCGATTAAATCAAAGTTTCAATCAAGAGGTTTTGGAATAAAAAAAATCACTTACGTAACTACCGCCGTTCAATAACCATATAAATATTTATTGCATGAGCGAATTGATGCGAAAGTCGTTACGTTTTAAAGAATAAGGGTCCATTGGTTATATAACATCAACAAGAAAACTGTTTCAAGGCGATGGTGCAGAACGAGACTTTATTTTGTTTTGATGACTAACATAGCGCAAAAAGAAGAAGAAGAAGACGAAAATCCGGGGCTAAGGAAAACATTTTACTCTTTTCTAGAACGGAACGAGAGAATATATCATTAAGGTACCATAAATCTAGGTTTAGAACGTATACAACAGCTTTCTTCTTTCTCATTGTTAGTCTCTGGGTGAAATACAATGCTGGAAGTGCGTTTTCAATGTTTGAACGAAATCTGTGTCGCTGTAATTTGTTGTAATAGTGACGCCGACCGCTTTTGTTCCTTATTCCTGTAGCTGTTTTCATGTCAACTTTGCGAAACAGGATTTGGCACATCAAAACTTGTTACGGTGTATATATTCTATGCGGCATATTGTGTGTGTGATCCATTTAAAGTCTCATGTTGCGTTATGGTCATGACTGGATTTCCTGATTACATCACATATTTCAACGGAATAAGATACCCGTTGCAACGCATCGCTCTGCTGCTTCTTAGATCATCAAGAAGAATTCCGTCTTGGGTGCAAACCGTATGAATAAAGACCATATATATTCTGTTAGTTTTAGTAGCCGCGATGTGATTTTTTTTCTATTCTCTTTGGTTTTGTCTTATATGCACATGGATAGCCGGGCCGGGTAAGTCCCGTTTCTGCATTCCATGCGACACAAGGCCTCCTCCGGCTGGTGTTTGTTGAGCATCAAAGAACCCGGAAATCTGCTTTCCATTCCTTTATCTACTATATTGCGCTCTCCCTCTAAATCATTAACCTTAAGAAGAGTACACACAATCTGTTATTATGATGATGCCTGGCAGCATGAATAACAGCTGATAGTCATTAAGGGTACTACGGCTGTTGATTCGACATGGGGCGGGGTGTTATATACACAAAAAACCATTATTTGCAGACGTCATCTAATAATTTCTTACGGTGAATTCTCGCTCGTTATCTATAAGTTACGACGTAGAGAACTGTTAAGGGGGTCACTCAGCGTCCGACCACTATATAGCAAGCTCCCCTGGATTAAGTATCATCCGCATTGATGGGCTGGAAATAAGAAGCCCAGCAGCTGCCCGCAATTTCGGTGTGAATGTTTGTATATTTCACCGACGTCTTCTTCGGATAACGGTCGCAGCGCCTTTAAAAAATTGTTGATCTTATGTCATGTGTGCCGGACTTGTACAACGCGAGGTAAAGTACACGTATTCACGGTCCATACAGTATAGTATTCACATGTGGCAGTAATACTGCTAGCTTGGGCGACGTATAGAGACCGACCGAGTCTTAGAGAGAGACAGGTGGCCAGCGTGGGCCAATAATAGCGGTGCCGACCTATAGAACGTGTGTATGCCGTCTTCTCGATCCGCTCACACATGCTATAGCCGCCGTCCTTCTCGCATCGCTCCGCCAGTCTTTCGCCAGTGGTCCTCGACGTCTCTCGTGACGAGTGTGTTGCTCCACATTCAACCTTTTTCTACAAAAGAAAAAGAAGATTAAATATTTATGGCAGAGTTCGAGCCAATTCCGGAGGAAATCCTCCAATCACGAAGATCCAGCCGGGAAGATAAATCTTCGTCCGACAAGAGTAAAGATGGCAAGAAATCTCGACATCATAAAAAGTCGAGTGGCAGCAGCCACAAATCCGGAAGTGAGGGTCATCATCACAATAAGTCCGTCAACAAATCTTTCAAGGGAGAACAGCCTCTCATCAGCGACCTGGATCCACCGCCGACACAAGGTAAGCAATTAGAGTGTGACCAATGGTCTTCCTGCTGCCTAAGCAATGAATTTATTATTACTTATTCGCGGTGGATTGAATGGGGCGACTTTGTGTGGATCCTCGAGTAGCTCGCGTTTCTTAAATAATCGACCTTGATCACTTCTTGAACGATATACAACACGAAGGACTATAGCTTAGAGCAGGATGAGGCACCGAGCTGTTGGGTCCAGCGGGGAATGTACACCTAGAATTACCTTCCGTGCGCTCGCCAACGGAGCGTATCGCCTCTAGTGTTACCGTGGCCACTTTTCTCCACTCAACTCATCGCTTATTTTCGGGGGATGATGAGACGGGCATCAGTTTGACGACCGACTCGGTCACAGCTGGACTCGTCATTTCGCGAGTCCTTGTCAAAAGTATTAAATAACAGGTTACAAGATTTATTGTCTTGAAGGATCGTTTATGCGTTTTCGGCTTGTGTGATGATGACAACCCAGAAGAATCGGGATGCTGATGTTTGTCTCGTATCACAAAATGCAGTTGTAATGTCTGCCGCCGGTCGATCGCAAACCAATCAGAGGAAAAAGTCAGGTAGATTTCAATTTCAAAAAAGCATAACTCACACCCACTTTTATATATTTCTATCGTTTAACCGATTGATTTGTTTGGTTTGATCCCGTTGTAACTGTAAATGAAAAGGGTGAGTTCATGAATGAAAACTTCTCTTTTTTTTTCTTATTTCCGGGTATTCAGTATTGGTCAGTAAATGGTGATCATAACATTCACCATAAGCCTTTTGAATCAACACCTGTAGAGTCCATAGTAGCATCTGTTGTACGCGGATCCCATATTAGTTCCGATCCGTCGAGTGGGAAAAAAGGGCGGAGGAAGCACATCCACCCTCTATTTTCCCACTAAACGGAGAGTAAAATACGAAAAAGCTTGTAAATAGTCAGTCCGATGGGTCATTTCGTGTTCAGAGGCCAGCCAGAACAGTAGAAGGATTGGAGGAGTCCACCGGAAGGAATCAGTGGAAGTGATTGGTAGTAGTACTAGGCCTACAAAGAGTGTCTCCATGCCAGAGAGCAAACAGAGACGAGTGCCGAGTGCCACTGCTCATCCCCATTCCAGTGACACCATACAGCTGGATCCATCAGCCCAGCATCATCGTCCATGTGATAAACATCCTCCAGAATATTTCAACCGTCTTCTTCATCAACAGTCGGACGCCGACAACAAAGCCAAGCTCAATCAACTCTGGCCTCGGCATTGGGGATGTAAGGCTTATTTCTAAACTTTTAAAAATAGAAAATATCCATTTTCATAAGTGGAAACCTACGGCAATTTTTTTTCGTTTTGATGGTGGTCGACTCATCATCTGCGTGCGCGAACCGAACGGGGTGAACGGCCCCCCTTACGGGATATTTCTTTTTTTCGGACGCACACCTATAAGGCTTTTTCGTGTGTAGATATTCAGAGGCGCCTTTTAACCAGTAAAGGAATAAAGAAAGAGATGTACCGTTAGCACCTGTGTGTTGCAAGGAACGGGCCTTATTCTCCCTCAACAGCCGCACGGTCCAAAGATTTTCTGCTCTGCTGTGGTGGCGATAGGCTACTTTTTATGGTCTAAGGGTTGTTGGTTGCACGCTTTCACTTTGAAAGAATACAAAACAAGAAGACGACAGAACATATTTTTATTCATAGAAAAAGACCGTTATATCTACAGAGACGAAGAATGTGACTTTTTTTCCACTCGCTTTTAGGTTTAATATGGGCTAATTCGGGTTTTGTAATGTTTTTTAATTGATTTTTTGTTCTATCAAAAAGTACCGTACCGTTTATTACGATGTGATAAGAGTCCCATTCAATCCGCCGTTATAAATTTATTTCCAACTTTTCATTTGTGAGTTCTTTAATAATAATAAAAATATCTAACTGTTCAATGTTAATAGCTTACAACGACCAGCCAGAACGTGATTCATTGGACGGCAATCTTCCCAGCACCACCGTAATTTCCTACCATTATAATTTACAAAAGAAAACACGATTCATACTTCTACATTAATTTTCATGTATATTCAAATAAAGATTGATCCTTCCAAGTCCAAGAGGCATCTGAAAGAGAAGGAAGCAGCTGCTTCTGGGTTGGATAATCCCGTCTTTGAACCTCCTCCTTTACGTTTGGCCGGCAGCAAGAAATCGATCCTGGCCAGCGGCGGTGGAGCCGGATCCATCGCGGCCAGCAAGTCCCTCTCCAAGATGAAGAGCAGCACGACGGCGAGCAACTGGAGCGGAGAGCGCGAACCTTTGTAAGTTGTTTATAATTATATGCTCTGTCTATATCGTCTATCTCCCGCCGGGGGACGACTGTGCAATCACGCGTTTAGCCACGAGGCACGAAGAAGAGCGATGGCACACCCTGTAACAACAGATGGTCATCCGGAATGGTTTGGTACCGCCAAGTGCCAAAATTTGGGTCATTCAGCAGGGCTATGCCCTGATACTTTGAATATTTTGGAAACACCATATGGTGATGATTCGTTGTTTACTAGGTTGACCTGCTATGGTTTTTTATTATGTATGCAGATAAATTTCATTTTATTATTATTATTTATGCAGCACTCACCTGTGGGTCTCGCTGAGTTCGATGTACGGAAAACTTTTGGTCGTCCTCATGCTGGCTTTCTGCTTCACTGAGGTCATGGACAATTCCATCGCACCACTTACCTTCCAGGTAGATCACCCATGAATTTTCTTTTGTTGTATGTTGGATCAATAAAACATAAGCTAAACTATTAGCTTATGGATTGGTTCTCACTGAGCTCGAAACCACAATGTTCCACTGAATGGTCAATAGACGTCAAAGAACTTGAATATCAGGCTACACTTGTGGTCGTCAATATGACCCTTGTTTGTATACTCTCTATTGATAAAAGAACGAATGTTGAATAGAAAACTACTTTAAACGGTATTGGAGAGAAGTATTTATTTGCGGTCAAAGTAAAGAGGAAATGACGCTCGAGAGCACCTGAGGAAAATCGATGCGAACAGCAACATATGGACTATTCTATAATCCAAAGCTAATCAGAGAAAAAATGGACAAAGTCCCGCGGGCAACCGCAAATATTAAGTTTCAAATTCCTTCCCAAAAAGCCAAAGACCTCTTTTTACGACCGATCATAACAATCTCAATTGTTACCGTAATATTTTTTTGAAAATCTCAGGGAGTGTACATGATCTTCCTCTATGTTGGAAGTATCTTCGCCATCATGTGCATCTACATCTCGCTACTGATTGATCAATGTCCCTCGCTCACCAAATCTCGCGAAAATCTTACAGCGGACCCTGAAATCGGCTCTCTCGGATCAACTGGATTTGATACGCTCAAGCGGGCTCATATCTCCCGCGCTCGTACTCCACGGACCTCGTTTTACCTTCGCGTTGGAGCACTCGGTCTGATTCTTGTTAGATTTGTCGTTTTTGATTCAAAGTCGATAATAAAAAAGTCTTTTGTTTTGAATGAACAGTTTTTGGATTGGCCACACTCATATTTAACGGACTTGAGATCGCAATGCACGCCACGCTTGAAGGAAAGTGTGTTGCCGAGATTGTTTTCGCTCATCCGATTCTTCAGGCTCTCTTCACCTTTCTTCAGATGCACTTCCTCTTCGTCAATTCTGAGGTATTTTTTAATGCCTAAAAAGTCAATCAAATAAACATTTATAAATCAAATTTGAAAATAGGTGTTGGTAGAGAAATTCGGTTTGCTGGCCCGCTTTGGTTTCATGCACCTAATTGCCACCAACGTGTCCTTATGGATCCGTACAGTTGTATGGGAATCGGCCAACGAGTGGCTCCACTATCTTCATCACCAGCAGGTTCAATCTGGATTCGGACTTGGTCCCGTGGCTCAACAACAGGTGGGCAGGGCACCCGTCTATCAACCCAGTGCTGACTATGCCTACTTTGACGACGAGTTCGACTCGGCCAACACCCTAGACTACGCCACAGGTGCGTGCATTTAAATCACCGCATTCGCATGCGACTTTTCTCATTATGGTCCTCGAAATCTGTGCTCAAGAACAACGAAAATGTCGGTCAACGTTTTTAAATGACTTGTCCCCATTGTATTGTTTATGACCGAGTACAGTTTAGTGTCCCTATAAGACATGTCAGCAATTAAAACGTTTTAAAAACTAATTGCTTTGATGGTACTAGGTCATGTTTATTAAGCTTTCTTTACCATGATGATTTTCACATCTATAAATTTTTAAAAGAATATTTGACTACATTTAACGTTTGAAATGTCTTTGCAGCCCCCCTCGGCGGAGTTACCTGTAATCAGAGCGTGGAGTTAATCAGCCAGGCTCACATTCGCAACATGGTAGGCCTCTATGAGTGCTTTAACAATAACACGCTGGGCAAGATATGGACACATTCAATGCCGCAATTGTTCCCGTTCCTTGTCGAATACAAGTAAGTAACTCATCATAAAATCTTCTTCTTCTTCTCTATACTACCAAGCACTTTTCCCACACTTCTTTTTTTCAAACGCACTAACACTCCGTTTAAATTTGACTATTCTTTTGGTTCCAATTTATAGACTTAAATTGGAACTTCATTTCAGCCTGATTGCGGCAGCTGTGGCCTACATCATGTGGCGTTCAGTCGGCAAGCTGAAGAAGAATGGTGTCTTTCAAAGTCGGCTGCACAAGCAACTCACTTCCGTTCCGGATGACATCAACAACACTCTGGACCCTCACAGACCCAAAGGACACTGGCGCGTCGATTGCCAAGGCGCCTCGAAGGGACTCTTCCTCGGACTCCTCTCCCTCGTAGCTGGCATCATCGTCCTGATTATTTTCTTCGTTATGAAAGTAAAAGTTTCTAAGCATTCATTGTAATTAACTTATAACTATATTAATGCTGTTAATAGGACAATGTGGATTTCCGACCGGAATTATTTTGGCTTTGTACTGGAACTCAAGTAACGATTCTGAGTTTGGCAGCTATTTTCACTGCAGCCGGCTTTGTCCAACTCCCTAAACTGTCCCTCTCGATGCACAAGCCACTTCATTTGGACGTCCTTCTGGCGAATATCACGACTTACGGTGTCTTCATCTACGCCATTTTTGGTAAGTTTGTATTTCTTACCTTTTAGAGACCTATAATATAGCTTTTTACGATGGGTTCAATAGGTTTGATTGTCGGCGGGACAAATTTGAGCGACGACCGTCACATAATGGTTTTCGTGAGCAACGCACTACTCCTGCTGCAGGCGACTCTGCAAGGAATGTTCATATCCGAGGCGAGCAAACGGGTGTGCACCTCCCGTTACCAGATGCTCTTCAAGCCAGGGAGACAGATTGTCACTTTCCTTTTGTTTGCCAACATCACATTGTGGCTACTAGACACGTTCATGTCTCATAATTGGATGACTCAAGAACTGCAGTTTTCCTTCTACGGATTCCTTGCCTGGGGAATCATTTCCCGTTTGGCTTTGCCTCTTCTCGTCTTTTACCGCTTCCATTCTGCCGTTGTCCTCATCGAGATCTGGAAGAACACTTACCGGACAAAGGATGTTTAATTCGTCATTATTATCTTTTAAATATCTTTGATAATTTATTCTTTGTGCATAAACTTCCATATTATATACAAATTATTTTTAAATCATCATTATTTCCGGCCATAGTGACATTTCTAAATGCATCTCTTCCATTTCTAAAAGCATTGATCCGATATTTATCCACCAGGTTAATCATTTGAATTGGTGAATAAGGTCATCGACGTCGAAATAAAGAAAAAGGACGTCTCGCTTGTTATTGTCATTGAAAGTTGTTAACAAATACTGTGTATATTGCGCTATAAAGTGGATCCCGTTACTTATATACGCTGGATGCATGCTGGATTCTCTGATTTTATGACATCTTTTCCTCAATAACTTATTGTCTACTACGTTTCTTTCTATATATATTTCTCAGCATACTTTTTTTCCTTGAAACGAGAAAATGTTTTCACGTAAGCCTAAAGGTGGCTAACTAAAGTACATGCTCACACTGTAAGTGATGATGTAAATTCATAATTTATAAACGATTCGTTATTTAAAATACATCCATTTCCACTTAGATGAATAGATGATAATGAAAATTTACAACCGTCAATCATACCTAATAAAGACTTAATTGAGCAGTTCAATAAAAATCTATTGAAGAGATTTAAGATTAAATCACTTTCAAATCAACAAACTTTTTATTTGTTAAGTTCATAACAGAACATATAACATCCACGGAATGATAATGACTTATTTTTAACGAGCGATTTCAGCTAGTTATTCAAACTTTTACAAATTCTAAATGATCCGAAAGAGTTGAAAGGCAAGACCCGAGAAAAAAGGTTTGGCGAAGAAATAGATAATCGTAAATGTTGGTAGGAAAACCATCAGTCTAAACCAAAGGAAATCCTAGCCCTTTGCGCTGCTGTTTGGCCAGCTGAAAACATTGAAGAAGGAAATCCTTGGCAGTTGGACTGAGGAAAAACTCCATTGTAGCGATGGAAGAAGCGGTGGGATCATCCTGTTGCGCATTAGCGTCACCATCAGCTAGAACGTTCGCTGCTTCTGGTAAAACGAAAGGCGTTGTCAAGCGGACGAATTCCGAGACGCGGTGGTAGTCGTAATGAGGACTGCCCACTTCTGCTGCGATCGCTGGATCATCAACGGGAAGCCGGATAGGAGGAGGGCTCAGAGGAGTTGGACGAACGAGAATCAAAGTAGGATCTGTCTGATGAGCCCAACACTCGACTTCGTTTAGATCCAAGACGACCTGAAGTTCTCCATCTTCCGCGTTCAGAATACAAAAGTTTTGAGTTGAGACGACGATGACAACGGGAGCCAATTGCCCACGGACAGGTAACGCGTCGTTAACTCGGGATCGCATAGCTTCCAAGCAACAGCAAATCCGGCTGCTGGCGGCTGCGGAAGGGTGCAAATGACCGATCCCCGACATCTTAAAAGGAGGCGTCTCATCGTTCAGTTTCCATAAAACCTTTAAAATAAAACAATTGTAGGAAATAGACCTCAAAAAGTGATTTAAAAAAGAGAGTATACCTTGGCCATTCCTGAACAGAACAGCTCTAATTGGTGATCACTGTTGTTAGACAGGTTTGGTGGACGTCGGGCAGCAAAGAATTCATTTAGCTGAGTCGAACTGAGTAAACCTTGTCCCGTCTGAGCTACCAAGTCAGCTGCTCCTGAGATAGGTTTGGCCACAACACCTACGATTCCCTTGGTGATACCAACAGCTAGATTTCGCGGACTAAACGATCCATCTTCCATTAAAGAACTGAGCGGATGATGAGCCAGTCCGCCGAGAGCTCCTAACAGACTGAGCCCGAGAGCACTCAGACCCCATCCGATCCCTTGGACGAGTCCTTGAGGCTTCTTCCGTCGTCCTTCTTCGCTCCGTTGCTGAAAATCAGAGTCGAAAGATAGTCGATCCACATTACGGGCTACGCTGCTAGCTAGCTGGGTGACGGACGTGACAGTTCCGGCGGTAACATGGCTAACTAATGAAGCTGAACCGTTGACGATCCCGGCTACGAAACCTCGAGGTCCACGAAAAATTCCTTTTTTAAGAAATAGATCCAAAAGTTAATATCCTTTCAATAATAATTAACACTTGGCGGAGATTTACCTTGGTATGGTAAACGAACAAAGTCTTTGAGACCCAGAGTGACGGTACGAGCAAGAGCAGTTGGTGAACCAAAGAGCTCGAGGGATCCTACGACCCAACCAGCCTTGAAGATTGCGCTGGCTACATACTATTAAAATTATAATAAGTTACATATAAAGAATAAATATACAGATAAAAGATTTAAAGAAAACTTACATGCATAGCTAACGTCTGCCCTAAACGATAAGGAGTGGTTGCGACCCAGTTGCGTTCAAAGGAATCTAAACGGAGTGGTGAATGATCGAGGGCGATGTAGAGCTTGATCGAACTACGAAGACTCAAGTCGAGTGACATGGCACGCACTGTGATACGTTCCAAATTGACAGCCGGACTGAGACCACTGGATAGTAGATCACTGATTCGAGCTGGGAAGCTGACTAATTCACCAGGAGGATCTCGATGAACAGGACTTGAACGCCTTCTTCTCGAACTTCTCCTTGCGCAGAGCCGATCCGCCCCTTGTCCAGATGTTTGAGTTGGAACGTTAAAAGAGTTGAAATAGTTCAATAGAGCGAAGAGAAAGTGATCTTCAACGAATAGGAAAATTGGCTGGACATCCAGCTCGAGTGTTGAAGGAGTGCCGGATGACGAGAGGCCTAAATCTACAGTGACTAGTGCCTTTTGACGGACGCTCTCTAACAATTTGGTCAATGACATCACGCGACTGTTCGCGTTTGGCCATTCAGGTGGGGTTTGAGCAAGCAGTACGACCGGGAAATCAAATCCATTGCTGGTCGTTTCTTCTGACTGGTCTTCTCCCGCCTCAGGAGAGGTGTTGTTGCGACGATACATTTGATTGTCGACCTGAAAAAAAATAAATGTTTTTATTCATTCATTCAAATTATTATTTATTAAGCTGCTCACCTGCAGATGTCCGAAACGAATGACGGCCGCCTTTTGATTGCGGTTTCGGCGATAATCAACCAACAACTGATCAATTGACACGCGGGCAACTTCATTTCGCCGAGGACGTGTATCATCTCTGAAACAAATACTCAATTCCGGAAGATGGAAAGAAACATTCCAGTTGGATCCCACTTCTTCGGCTAACAGATGTGAATCCAAGAGGGAAGATCCAAAGCGGTGAGCCCCTGCACAGAGTTCTCCTCCTATTCCAGGTGCTCCAGGAGATGGAGGAGGTGGAACCGGACTGGCGCACCAACTTCCGGCTCGACTGGTCGTCAGCCGTTTTGGATGAGTGGAAGGCATAACAACTTCGGATGCAGGAGGATTGGGAGGAGCTGAGATCCGCCCACGGATGTCTTTGGCGGAAATTTCCACTCGGCTGATCGGCTCGACATAAATGGCAGTCTGGTTGGCAACAGAAGTATGGAGGATGCGGACAATTACGTCTAAGCCTCGATCTTGCATACCCTCAGAACGGACAGGTGACGTGAGATTAAGAAACTGGTCATAGGAGTGACTCGGATGAATCGGATGGCCCCACATCAGCTTGACAGCAGAAGAATCTTCTTCCGGAAGGAGAGCGAACATCAGTCGTGGTAGATTGACTGGTGGAGAAATGTCCGGGTAGCGCTGCTGGAACCACGGCGGCGTATAGAAAGCCGCACAATCCGGCTGAATGACGTTTCCGGCAGAGGCAGGTCTCCAATCCAAAGAAGGACAATCGGACTCGGGGAGACCGGGCTCGGTATCCGAAGCTTGGGCATAAACGATTGGAAAGCAAGTTCGATTGAGGATGATCCACGTAGGCAGAGAATCCACAGCTACTGACAGGTAAACTAGACCGTTTTGCTCTACTACAGTTAAACTAAATGGAACGTTGGAAATTAGAGGAACACGGCCAGATCCTGCAGTGCATTTCTGAGATAAAGGAACGGAGAGAACATGCCGCTGAGGAGTAGAGAGTGAATTCGCTCCAGAAGAATTCCGTAAATTTGCAGAAGGGATCTGAATTGGATAACTCCATCCGGAGCATAGCCGCAGCGAGATGAAGGGATCTGAGCTTGCCCATCGATCCGGGGACTTTTCGAAATTCCAAAAGAGAAGTGGAGTAGCTTTAGAAGTGCAATTATTCCCAGGTCCAGTCCGGCGTCCCTGGATAACATATTGTCTCCATGAAGAAGGTGAAGAAACGTCTTTCCTCTCCGATGCCAAAAAGCAAGCACTTTTCAACTGCAAGTCTGTTTCGTTCCGGATGCGGAATGTGGCATGAAGACAGAGAATTCGGATTCCGTCATGCATTTTAGAAGAGAGCGTTAGGAAGCAAATTGTTCCATCATCTGTTATAGGGATGCGAACGTGACAGAATCCTTCTAAAGGGACAGTTCCTTCAAGTTTGGGCCGATAAGACATGAACCGGTAGTGTTCTGCATCCTGTAGAAGCAAGGCGGACGAAAAAAAGTTTCGACCAGAATCCGCACCTCCGAGTGTCAATCCGATCTGGAATGTTGTTTCAGACATGGGCGGTGGGGCCATAACGGATCGGTTCGGAATGGTCCAAAGGTCAGCTGGATCATCTCCAGTTCGTCTCAAGAGTATGTTGGTTCCCGTTTGATTGACGAGAAGAGCCCAAGGTTTAAGTTCCACAAGGAGAGAATGACAACGCGAATTCAAGTTGGAAAACGTCACGCGAACATCTGTTTTAGGCTGTTGAGGTGCGGCTGCCAAAGACTCGAACGAATCTTCTTCGGTGTACGTATAAGGCCATTCTTTCTCCTCAGCAGTTCGATCTTTGACAGACGGAAACAACTCATTCAGCAATGAATCGATGAAAGGCCCTTGAGACGGTGCGTTTACAAAGCTTGAGTTTTGTGAAGCCATGGTCCACGAAAGTGGTACAGGGGGCGTGGATTCCGGTAAATCAGAACTGTGAAAATAAATAAAATATAGGTAACTACTGCAATAAGGAAAAACAAACTATGCAGTGATACCTTAGCTGGAAGCTGAGCTGGTGGCCGTGATCAACTGTTCCAGGACAGTCTAATACAGATAAACGGTTCCGACCGGGTATCTCAGAGTGTTGAGAAATATTGAGTCCAGGTGTTCTTAAGTGCAGTTGCAACGGATTGGGTAGGTAAGAACGAACCATATACAAAGGAGAGAAAAGAATCTACAACAAAATTAGAAAATAGCATTTAACTCAACTATGACTTTGAAATTTGTAAAGAAGCGTTGGATACTAACCAGGAGACGGGAATAGTTCTGATCCACTTTCTCTGTCCATAGGTGACACCAAAGATTGATGGATTCTTCCGATTCTTTTTGGGCAACTGAGACAAAGGAAGTTAAACTTGTTATTCGTGATAACAGACAGTTGATTTTCTTAAAGTTTTACCTCGCACGAGAAGAACATTGCGACTCTTGGTTTCAGCTCCTGGAGCTGGAAGTACCGGGATAAAACCAGACCAAACATTACCGGGTAGTCGAACTTTGACACCTTGAAGTTGATCCAGGGGGAAAACGAAGGATGGTGGCACAGACAATGCTGGAACGGAAGCCCTCATCTCTCCAGCAACCAAAATACTAGGTGACGCAGTAGATCCGTCCACTGCCCCTTTGACGGGCAAGAGTTTCACCTCCAGCCCTTGTTGAAGCAAATTCGCAACTTGTACTTGACCACGTACAGTGATCTCTTTTTGAAGATGGTTGATTGGTTTTACGGTCCATATTAATGGTAGTTTGACTGTCTTCCCACCGGAATCTACTACAAGTCGGACAGTGGAACCCGGCCTGTCAATAGAAATAGGTTGGCACCATCGCCACCGACTGGCCTCAGTGCATCCTTGCATTCGATTCTTCCGACCCATAACTTTCCAAGCGTATTGGTGACAATGGCGAGATAAGAGCGGAATGGACTCTCCGGTCCCTGACTGGCCTATGCGCAATACGTCAAACGTATCGTTCCGAATGATATAGTGGGTATAGAGGGGAGTCACACTTGCTCCTCCACCGCTGCCTAGACCAAAAGGGCGATGGCCTTCCGTCACTAGATCCCGCAGAAGAAGTGAGTTCCAAGAAGATAAGCAAACCGAAAGGGCGTGAAGAGTGCACTGACTCAGATTGATATCGATTGCACGAAGACCAGAAAGTAGGGCCGTAATGGTTTCACCCTCATCAGACAATGATAAACAAATTTCCAATGCTAGATAAAAATAAATAATTATTATTTTTTAAATATTATTTTTATTTTTTTAGTAAATTGTACCAGAAGGCTCCAAGACGGACTCTTCCACCAAATACTGGAAGTTGATCAAGCTAGCTTGAAGTTGGGTACTCAAATTCAAAGAAGCGTCCGTCTTTGATCGAGGGCAGTGAAGGCCAATAGATGTCTGGTTAAAAGTGATGGCAGCGAATGGAAAATCTGATGGGATGGTTCCATCAGGTTGAAATGAATTTTCTAGATTATAAGAAGCTGATGAGCTGGGAGGAAACGGAAGATTTAGCTGATTGTGGAAGGTCATTGAAAGATGACTGAAAGTGGCACCCAGTTGAAAAGCTGGAACAAGCGCGGCGTTGAAATATGAGTCAACTCGAGTGCAAGCTACAAGGCTTGGAGGTGCGGCGATTATCTTTTTAGGTCGACCCCCTTCCGTCCGGATGTTATCCTCGGCAAAATGCATCACAATTCTCCACAAATCTGAGAAGATGATTCGTTTATCCAGCAGCTCTTCTTCCGCTTTTGGAATATCTTCATTCAAGTCGGAATCTGCGTGTTCCAGGTTAGTTCCAGACTTGGTGGATACTTGAGGCAGAGGTACACGTGTGAAGCGTGTCTCTGAGAGGGAGAAACGCCTCAGTGTTCGGAATTGCTCACTGCAATAGTCCCAATATTCCAAAAGGCACTCTACTTGCTCTTCTGACCCACTGGAAGTCGATGAATCATGATGGGTTCCAGGACCATCAGCTTTGAGAAGCGGAATGGGATAGACATCGACCCGAGTGAGAGCACGAGGCTGCGGATAAGCCCAACACATTGAAGCAGGCTGAACGTTGAATACCACTTGATACTGGATTCGGCCTGTCTTCCTCCTGGGTTCCACCAACTGAGGTATCTGTTCCGTTTTTGGAAGGGTCCCGAACTTGAAAATCAAAGGCTCCAGTCCTCAAGTCGTCCTGATAGTGTTGCTCGTCTGTCTCTAGTTCACTCTTGTGTGCAAGAGGTTGCGGATCGATCGGAAGAGCTTCATCTTCATCCATCTGGAATGCTGGACAGGTTTCTCGAAGCCAGGTGCCTAGCGCCCATAAGACGAGGATTTGGCGAGGTCCGACCCGAAGTCGCATATTATCAACGCGGACAGAATGCATGGACTAAGGGAGATTCATTATTTCCTGGAGTCATCCAACGAGGCCAAAAGAGTTGGGCACGTAGATCAAAGTTAATCTGTAATAAACGATAATAAATGAACTGTTTAAAAAAAAAGATATATATATATATATATGAGCAATATTACTGGATCACACAGCTGTACAATGTTATTGTCACCATCCGCTTTGACGGACAACGATCCAACTTGTAACACTGCATTCAGCCTTTCTGTCCGCTCGCCTTTCACGTCTGGCACAGAAAGCAGCTTGAGTTGAAGCTTGTTCAGCCCTCCGGTGAGGACAACAGTTTGATGGTAAAAGAGGCAGCTCTGCGACCATTTGAACGGCATCTAGATGAACCTCTCGAAATGGAAAGAAGAATGGACGAGTAGGACTCTTTTCTACTGATTCGCTTGTATCTCCAGCTTGAAACTCTTCTAACTGATGCAGTAGAAACAGAAGATGTGCAATATTGTCTCTATGCAGAATCAATTTCAATGGTCGGCCAAGATTTAGAGCGATTCGATCAGCGGTCGGTTCCTGCCGAAGAGTGAGAAAGGACGGCGGCACTCCAGTGGAAGAAGAAGGAGGGCCCAATCGGGTTTCGAGCAAGCTAATAGGAAAAAGAGTTTCATCCGGCAAAGAACTGCTCCGAATTGGAGATCGGTCTCCCCAGCAAGGTAGCTGAAACCGTAAGTCATACGCAGCTAGCTCGGATTTATCTTTCTGGAGCAATACGTGTGGTTGAATGAAGCAGATGGAGACATATGGAAGGTAAGGGTGTAAGCGAAGATTCGTCTCGAGTCTTCCGGTAAATCAATGTGCTGATTCTATTGCAGGTAACAAACCTGAGAATAAAGAAATTGTGAAAATTAAGTAAATTCAACAAAAAAAAACAGATTTAATCCTCACAGGTGAAATGGATATGTAGTTGGATTAGAGCCTTCATCTTCTTTGACGTCTAGCTGGGTGATTGGAACTATCGTTATTTGCGTTAGCAAGAGCCAACACTGGCAAGATCTTGGACCCAATGGAAGTAACGATCCAACTGATCCACATCCATAAGTAAGTGGAGCTCTTCAGAAGTGATGCTACTTAGTTCCACAGCATGGTCCAGCAACAACACAACCATGATCCAAGCTGACAATAGCTGGTGCACAAACTAATCGGAGAGAACATCGCGTCAAGACGGGTGTCAAGCGTACTCGTTCGGGCCCAGGCTGAGATCCAGACCCTAGATCCTGGTCCAGCTGACGGGCATTCCATTCTAGAGCAGGATTTTCTGCCATCGTATGCAATGAAGAAGCTGGATTCATCGTTTTGTACACCCAGCTAGCTCGACCCACCTCCATCCAACAACCTGAAACGAGAACAATATTTATACTTCACTGATACAAGCATAGCATACAAAGATGTTGCCTCCTACCCGAACTGAAAGAAATTCCATTTAAATCTATTTGATATTGTCGATCTTCCACGTCCTGGCCGGGCACAAAAAGGATGCCACTTTGCTCTGCTTCAGAATAGATATCTGGTTTAAGAAGAAGCCCACTCCGACCAATCGGGTTAAGAACTCGAGGTGATAATTCCATCCCATCGAGATTTAGAAGCAAGAACATTTGTTGTTTCTCATCACTTTTTTCCAAGTCGACAAGGAAGAGGCGGAATCTTTTGCTGTTGGCGAACATTAAAGGAAGAGTGTGACTACTAGTAGGAAGAGTCACACCAGTATCCGTGCCTGCGGATGCTGGAGGTTTCAACGAGAATAGAGGTTGCACCAAATGATTCATATGATTCAGTAAAGTTGCCTGTGACGACAAGATCAATAGCTTCAACACCCATGGTCAACTCATACAGGTAGTGATGATCCGGCTGGGCAGTAGCACCGTCCCCATCTCCTTGCTCTGTCTGAGTGCTCTTCCGGCGCTGTCCTTGCTGCCATTTAGAGTAAACGTGCTGACGCTTCGGCTCTTGTTAGAAGTTATACTCAGAACTCCGCCGGTTCCGGAAGCTGGAACGGTCGCTTGCTGTTGCTGCTGCTGTTGTTGGTACGCTTCTCCATTCTCAGACAGTGTTGGAGACGCAGCTTTAGTCAAAGGGGTGGAGTTGGTCGGAGGAGTAGCAATCAAGGCTGACGATTTACTATTTCCAGCATAACGGCCATCTAGCTGAAACTCTTGTGTAATATCTTCTCCGCCCACGGATAAGACGATTCCGTTCGTGGTCGGCTCCACTCCCCATGTACCATCATCTAAATATATAAATAGGGGAGTATAATAACGTTACAATATTTTTTTAAAGAAGGAAAACTCACCTGATTGCGTCAAAAGCTTCATTGAAATAGCAGTCAATCGGGACTTGAGCTTGGCATATTGGCCGCGTTGCAAGTCAACAGACGTCTATAATGATAGAAAATCATGACATAATATTTTTTTAATTAATATTTTAGTATATAAATAGTTTTATAGGCTATACCGTCACATCTTCCATATCAAGGACAGTTCGCACAGCATTGCTCTCTAAAGTTAAAAGGAACCGAGGCATGGCCCACTGAAGCCAGAGACCAAAATCGAGTTCCGGAGTATCATCTTTGCTGGACGCATAGACAGTCTCCTTCTTTTCCTTGGATGAGAACCTCGAAAGCCAGTCCGAGAGATGGTTGACTGTATCGCAAAGCAAATCTATCTGATCCACGCTCAATGAGACTTCAACGGCATTCATATCAATATGAATGCAGAGGTCTAGGCCAGGAAGAGTTGTCGTATCACTCTGGTGGACTTCAGAAACTGTACGGGTTTTATCGTTCAGTGCAATCTAAATTAGATAAAACAAATTTAAAATAACTATTAGTAAATAAAAAATTTAAAATATAATTACCGTGCACTTAAGCGATACGGGAGCCAGGACGGATCGGAGAAGATTACTAGATTCCGGCGCACTCGTGCTCATGCCAAAGTTATTTAAGGTAACTGTCCAAGGAAATGAAGATGAGGTAGATAAACTACCGGCTTGAGGACGAAATGGCAAATCCGCCAAGGTAAATCGGGTCGTCTGAACATGGGGGCAGGAAACGGAAACGGCGGGTAGCTGAAAATGAAGCTGCATTCCGCCTCGACAACCGGTTGGAATGATGAGACCGCTAGGTTGGATATCTACATAGAAGATGGAGCGCTGAAGCAGGTGGCGACAAGCTGACCAATCAATTTGACTGTCATTGGACCCAGAGCAAACTTCGGTTGAGCCCTTTCCAGATTGAAAGAGGAGACTGCTGGATGCGTGAAACGTTCGACCATCCATGGAACTGCTGAGACCAGAATCGCGAGCACCAATAGACCGATTGCTTTCTTGGCCTTCAGATACCAGAGTAGATGGATCTGTTTGAGGTAATAATTTGGCACTTTCTACAGTGGTTCCATCGCCAAGATCTTCTGGCGAAACGTAGTTAAACCAATCCAAAATAGCGGGATGGAGCCAAACATTAAAAGACGCAATTTTCAAGCTGACGATTGGCATGACATCGTTATCCGTCCACAGAATTGGTTCCGAGGATCGAAAGAGACTGGAAGGGACCTAGAAATTTCAATTGTTTAATAAATAGATCAAGATGGTACTGTATCTAACTCTAACCTGAATCAAGCTATCGATGAAAATCATGTTGGGTGTATCAGTAAGCTGATCAGCACTACGGAAAACAACTGTTGGAAGAGATTGTGATTGAGAAACGGAGGCTTCAAGAGAAGAAATTGAAAGTCCGTAGCATGTCGCAGCTTTAGAACGAGAATACTCTATTTTTGGATGACCCAAAGCTAGAAACAGAGTAGGATTTTGAGCATCGGTTTTCAGCGCTTCTGAAGCCAGTCGCTCCGTCGGGGTGAAAAATGATGATGTCGGATCCCTGATTAAGCTCTCCCAAATAGCAGTAACGTAGTCTATCTGAGGGCGAGTAACAACAGCGTCCATTTTCTCAGCTTCAAACGACAATGAGTGCAAGACTCGATCCGGTTGATCCTTCCAAAGTTCGGGAATAAGAAGAGACCGTAGGCGAACGGATGCATTGCAAGGTTTTAAGATTTCAGCTCGCCGATCTTCAGTCACTAATTCAATGGAGGTTTCATGCAGTTTGAGCTGGAAATCCAAGTGGCACTGATGGAAGAATTGACCAAAAGTGTTGGATGGGGCCTGAAGAACCATCAAAGTCAATCTAACCGGATACATGGGTTGAACAAGTCGGAGGTCAGCACAGGTTAAAGCGATTTTCAATACGGGCCATGATGTGACTGATGCGTGCTTCCGGAGGAGCAGAGCGGAAGAAGGATGGAGGGGTCGAATAACACGGCGCTCAACCAGCCGCTGTAAATCAAAGGCCGGATGCGGTGGGGAGAGCGAGATGAATATTAACGGTCGGAGAACGGCAACCTGATAGGTTCTTCGGGGGATTTGTTCCGCCTGGGATCCGATTGTAATATTTCTACCGGGTGGTGGAGCACGTATCAGGGACCTCGAAGATGGGCCGTAGTCCGGATAATTATATTGTTGAACAGCTTGGAGTAAGGCACTCATGCGATGGCAGAATCCGTAAGATATTTTGAGTTGAAGTGGTCCAACAGCCAAACGGAAAAGGGCTCTCTCTGAAAAGTCGCTGTATTCAAGATCTTCAGAGCCAAGGTGAGAAAGATATTCGGAAGCATTATCCTCGGGAAGTTCCAGCTTGGTAAACGTAATCGAATCCCATGGCTGGAGTACGCTCCAGGAGTGTTGCTTCCGTTATGCTCTGCATATGGTGCTCCCACTGGAAGACTCCATCAGGTAGTTGAGGGCTCACTCCATCTTCTTCTCTACTGGGCTCAAAAAGGGATCGGCGGAGAAATGAAGACCGTTCGCATCCTTGCAAAAAGTATAACGAGACTTCTTCGGGAGCTCCGCATAAGCAATGAGACGAGGTAGGCTCCAGCGTCAGATGACTTATTCCACCTTGGACGTCTACCCATTCGACGCCTCCCAGTGTTACTTCCAAAAAGGATCCTGGAAATCGTTTTGAAAAATTGTATTTAAAATTGAGAAAAAAAGTGAGAATGATAATGGTACAACCTTGCATCCGTAGTGTTAGAAAAGGTGTAAAACGGAGGCGGCTGGAACCAGAAATAGATCCATCTCGTATTATTTCGGCCCATTTGAATGTCCAGCTGAGCCTTTCTACGTGAATCCCTAAGTGAACTTGTCTCTCTCTTTCCGATGGAACGTCAACTCCATCGCTGACTTCTTCCTCCCAGTAAAGAGGGAGTATGGCTGGAACGTATCCCCAAGCCCATCCAGCCCACGATTGCGTGTTGCTCGGTGCATTGTCTCCTTCATCACCATCGGGGTCGTTTGGATTTCCCGGTGCAGCCTCTGATGCTCCGTCAGCATATTCTGTTTCCGTTCCATTATAACGAGGCTTGAAATCTCCTAAGTATAGAGCTAGAGCCAACTTGAAAAGGACGGATAAACATGGGGACCTGTTGATCTGATAAAGAGAAATCCAGTTTCGGAAATAGAAAATCCAGGATGAAGTTTAGAAGCCCGGACGCCTTTTGTGTTGAGATAAGTTGAGGACATCCTCACTGATAGAGAGCATCTGTATAAAAGAGGTTCCTGAAAAAGAGAATAATGATATTTTAAAAATACGAAATACAACATTTTAAGAAAAAAGAGTTATAAATAACCTGATAAGCTGGAATTTTTCCTTGAGCATTGCACTGATCCAAACAAATAGTCAGGTCTGATACAGAAATCAGTTTCCTCAGGATGAGTTCAGGAAGCAAGAGCTCTGAAAAATATTTTTCAAAATAATTTATTTAATACAAAAAATTACTTTCCTTGATAATAATAAAATAATAGGTTATATATTACCTGTAAATGCCTGTTGCCCATTTGTTATCAACAGAGGTAAGGGTGACCGTGCGTGCATTGAGCGAGAGAACAATGTCTTCCTCCAAGTATTTAAGAATCACATTATTACACACAATGCTAATATTATTCACAATCTTTGACATTAAAGACTGGATGTAGCCTGGTGCTGGACTGTTGGCTGCCATTTCTTGCCTACTTCAACCACAATAAATAATTAGTTCGAAAATTTAAAATCTACTATGAATAATCTGTTCACCGTTTTAATCTGGCTTTCTGGCTCTGACTGGATTTTTCTGAGGAGCGATCCTCTGTGCTCTTCAATTTCAAGGTGCATTCTAGACATTAAATGTGCTTATTAGTTTGAATTTGTCATGTGACAGATGAATTTGAAGAAAAAAATATTTTAAAACTACCTATGGTATTAATTGTTATGACTATAGATTCTGAAGCAAGTTTTGTCCAAGGAACATGGATCCTCAGTTCGTGAATGTGACCACTGGAAAATGTGAAAGGTGAATGCAGCTCAGCTTCGAGGACGTCAAGCCTGAGATCCAAGTTGTGGAACTACTGCATCTCCACCCCATAATGACACCTGTCAAAAAGTAAATATGAACATTTTTTCACAGGTACACAGCTGCTATCACATTAAAATAATTGTAAGATATTTGAAACTGCTCGATGTAAGTCTAAAAAAAAGAGATGTCAAGGAAAACAACAAGTTGCTTACCTGTGAATCTTCAGGCTTTATATTTTTGATATATTTGTCCACATAGCTCAAAATGAGTGGAGTGACGTAGGATTCGATTTTGAACATTGTATCAATCCCCCCACGACTTTTTCCGATGATACCGGCTAGAACACTTTACTTCATTGTACTGTCTAACGAAATGTCATGACACAGAGTGAAGCGAATTGCTTTCTGTACACGCGTCAAATCAAGTGCCTGGAGGCTGTTTATAAGAAAACAGCTGTTTGCGTGATTCACGATCACGTTTTACAAAGTATCGATATCTTACTTCATATCGATTTTCTATGGGTACCTGTACTACCTTTACACCTGGTATCGTTGCATGAAAAGTGCAGCTACGTGTCATACCTGAGTAGAAAATTCAACTGGAATTTTCCGCTTGGTATTATTTGCAGAGATTATTATGCCCCAGCAGATTATTTTTTTATAGTGGATAGCTATTCAGTGTTACTATGTCGCTAGTCGTTAACTCGTTATATAAAGTCCTCACGGGCGCGCACAGATTTTAAAATTAGCATAAATTCAGGCGACCCACAAACATACGTTAATAATGTTCTATTAATTTTTTCTTCAAGTGGAAAAGTGAGTGCATAATCAGTAATCACTCAAATATATGGCAGTAAAAAATGAATAGCGAATAAAATGTTTATATTATGTAATCTATGGGGGAAAGAAGTTGATCAACCCTTTAATCTTGAATTAAGGAATCCTTAATAAGGATCTATTAGTTTAGCAATATCCTGTGATTCATCGTAAAAGAATAGATTATGTAATATAACTAACAGCAACCTCAATTCCGGGTTTGATTGGGATTCAAAGGCTTTTTTCCGGGTTCCCCACTTGTCCCACTTTGTTGTAATAACGCAGAATTACGGAAACCTTATGTGCTCTCAAAGTTAAAATATAATTGAAAGTGAATCCCAATTCTACTATTATACTGAAATGCCACGTCGAAAGAACTTTATAACGAGGTCTTTAATTATTGTCCTATTTTCACTTTTCCTCACACAATTGGAAGCATCGTTAGCTGCTCATTAACATACATCGTGATAATACTTCTAAATTCCAAATACTTTTTTTATTATTGCATCGTCTTCAAAATAGTAATCGAGATTTTTCTCTACGCATCATTAATCATATCCACATCAACTTTTGATTTAAAGCTTCAGGTCACGCCAAGGGTGGAAAGCAACTACGAGAAAACACGAGATTTACGATGCCCGTCGGAAGACCTCTCTCTGTTCTATCAACAAACATGATTCAGCCCTTCTAGTATTTTTGTTCACCATATTTATGAAGGCAAAGTATTTTCTACCACTATTTGATCACGATTCCTCCTCATCTCGTATTTTTAAAACAAAATACCACCAAAAAAGGAAGGACTTGTTTTGTGTTCCTACTTTTTTACAGAAAATAAAGAATTTCATTATTATTAAAAAACAAATTACAGTTGGATGCCGGTATTTCATTATATTTTCTTCGACCCTCCAAAATATAGAAGAGAGAAAAACAGAGAAAAATGTGGATCATCAACATTTTACATCAGCTTTGTTTTATCACAAAAATAATCATATGGCCAACGATTGTATATAATAGAATTCGCATTATTGTACAGCAGCTCTCTAACGATCATCTAAATTCTCTCCAGGCTCAGTTATTGACAAAGGTTTCTTTTTCCAACACATATATCGCCATATATATAAACGCGGGATTTTTTAACATTACAAATATCTAAAACAAGAAGGAGAAGAAAAAAATTGGATGGTGTGAGCTGTATACATGATTTCCTTTTTCCATCTTCAACGGGGACGGTGATGATTGTTTTCTATACAAATATGAAGGACAAGAAAAAAATATTGCCAACTCTTTATCAATCACTCGTTTGTAAATATTGCATGCATTCTCTCTATGGACACATCATTTGAGCGCTTCTCTGTTTAATTTAGTCTAGTTGCTGTCATTGGTGAAATGGGGTGTAAAAAAACTAAACAAAACAAGAAATAATGAAGCAGGTGGGATATTGCTTAGAAAAAAATGATAAAGGATTCTTAAAAATGTACAGTGTGCAACGAGAGAGATAGAGAGTGAGTTGAAGGTAAACGAACTAGCGAAGAGCAAGAAAAAGTGAAAAGAAGCAACGATCGATTTGAAAGCAATCACGCACATTTGGCACGAACGGTAGGGCGTGTGATATTTCTTTTAAGAGGGTATTATTATTCTTTCGTATTTGAAGGCCAGATAGACACAGTTGTTCACGTTTTCAGGTACAATTTGGGAGAGGAAAGATGATGACGGGAGTCCAATATGACTGCGCATACACTTCATCACTCACCCACTAACAGACACACACACTGATTCATTTAGAGTAGCAGTTTCTCTTTGTTTCACCAATATGGCGAGTCGTTGACTAAATGATTCCAGCTGGCAAAGTCGGCCCATAGATCCACCTTGGAGCCGGGCGAAAGGAGGTCTGGATACTTGACACTGTTGGACCTCATGCTTCGCACCGGAGTGGATGACGAGTTGATGCTGTTGATCTTGGGAAGAGTACGTCTCTGTCGGCTTCACGATGACGTAGTTCTTGCCAATGTTGTTGTCCCAGTATTCGCCGGCATCCGAGCTGAAGCGCAAGCAGAACTGAATTCGGTTAGCCGGCACAACAGGCGGGATGCTGATCTTGAAGGAGAAGGTGTCGAAGAGGTTGATGGCTGCCGTCTGCCCGGCTCCTCCTTGAAGCTGGCTTGGAGAAGCGAAAACAGCGTCCACGTCCGTCTGGTTAGCCCAGTTGTCATACGAGATCCGGACCGTCACTCGTTTGGAGAAGGATAAGTTCTTGACTTTGATGGTGCCGACCAGTTGCTGCCCACCGCCCGGCTCATCTGAGACGACGACATTCTCCAGTGATACGTTTTGACTGTCAAGCCGGGCCCGAAACTCGAGATAATCCGAGGCCGGTTGAGCGAATTGAAGTTCCCAGCGATCAGCTGCTCGAACATCGGCTGAGGCACCTCCCGTCACTTGCTCCAGAAATTCAGCTGTCCAGCGAGGAGGGCAGTCACTCGGCTCCGTCATCATTTTGACTTGGGTCAGGGACAGACCTTTGGCGTCGGCAAAGACCACTCGTTTCTTGTTGTTTAGCCGGTTACTGCCATTCAACTGGGAATCCCCCAATCCGGGCGAGGACGGCTCAGATGTGGGTGACGTGCTGTTGCTTTCCTCTTCTGGCCGGATTACCAGACAGGAACGCAACGGCAGACCATTACTGGCGGGTGCAACTTGCTGTTGCTGTAGCTGGAAGGGGCGACGATTTGAGTTCGAGTATCCGTTGATTCGTCGGCCAAGTAAATTACTAGTCTGTTCGGCAGCGGCGGCGGCGCTTCGGATGAGAGCCGGAGACAGAGTCATGTTTCCGAAATCGAAATCAAGGTGGGAGAGAGAAGAGTGACGATCGTGATTGTTGCTGCTGCAGCGGTAAGAGCCGAAGGAACGGCGGTTTGAAATAGAAGAGCGGCCACCGGCAGTGGTGACGTCTAGCGGACCCATAGACGAAAGGGGGCTGAAGAGTGGAGGACTAGCGGCGAGATACATTTCGATGTCGACTTGCATGACCGGCAGTCCACCTCCGACAAGATGGTCACCAATCTGTTAAATGAAAAAACCATAATATAAACAAAACTTTCTAAACACCACACCATATTTCGCAAACATTAGGCCATGACCCAGAAATCTTCTGATTCTTTTTTTTCTGTCTACCCTCCCGGTTTTTGCAAAAATATCAGTCAAGGTCACAAATGATTATTCAGCACACCTGAACGGCCTAGCAGCATCAGATCCCACATGAAGCACCGAGGTCGTGCAAAAATAAAAAATCGATTGACCTTAACCTACTGGTGTGAAAATTACATAGTGTACTTGACAGAAGTTTGATCGATTTCGGCTACCTTTACTTCCTACCCCAAGCCGGCAACGGCATATAATCAAAACAACCTCGAAAGTAATGAAAAGAGGGAGGTCATTTCCCACTTACATTGTCCACATTAGCTGCCAGACGAGGTTCAATCTGAAGAAACGAAATTTGACAAGAATCCACCCCCTCTCGTAGTAAGAAAAATGGCGACTAGGGTGTTGTGCACACATACACACTCGTACACAGGGCACAAAAACACAAAATGGCGGAAGTGCAGAGAGCTTAATATTTCAGTGGTGTGTGTATGCAGTCTTTAAAGAGAGAGAGAAAAAAAAATAAAGAGGACAAGAAGTTAAAAACTCCCAAGCACTCGTCCCGAAGACGGGCGACGGACTGAAAAGCGAAAATCCGAGCCGGGCCGAAAAGAAATGCCTCTGCACCCCGCTGCTGTGTGTATGTTCCAAGGAAGATAAAAAAAAAGGGGAGGTGACGTCACACGAGCAGATCACGTGCACCACGCCTCTTGGCCAATCCGAGCTCAGCTTCCATGCGTGATGCAGCCCCGGTTCTTTTCTCTCCCTTGGCGACGACAATTTTCCCTCGCACGATAACATATTGTTGAAAAAAGGAAGAAATTAAACACCCCTCGAATTTTAAGATGTGCTTGTCTCAAATGTGTTAAAGATGAACAATGTATGTATTCACGCCTCTTCCTGGTTGTTTAGTATTATTAATTTTTTAGTTGAAGTACATTTCTTGACTCTTGTTTTGATTTATGTCAATGAGAACTTGTAGTAGTATATTAATTCAGCTAGATATGTGCGCTTGCGTGAGCGGGAAATTTGTCGACAGTAAAGTAGCATTCCCGTCTTTTTGAATTTGGCACGCAAATTTCTCGTCGGTGCTGATTAAACATGACAGATTGGATCTTCTCGGAAACGCTACCGCACTGGTACTATAAACAAGATGTTTTCAAAGTCTTAATTAACCATTTAGTGGAGTTTGATTTTGAGAAGGAAAGGAAACCAGGGCGTATACTGATTAATACGGAACCCCACGTGCCTGCTGCATGCCTCCCTCGGTCAACTTTTCTTAAGGGTTTCCCTCGAAAAAGGAAATCTGCGACTCGAAAATGAGGCAGAATCGAGTTAACAGCAAGGTTAACGCACCCGCTAGTTGTAGAAAAAGGACAATCGGTCACGTGACTATATGGCCACGCTTTCGTTGCGTGTATGTATATTGAATAGAGTTAGGTTGTTGCTATGACGATCACGTGATGAGAAAAGCCCAGACGTTACATTTCCAAAACATACAGCAACGTGTTCTACTGGCGCCAAAGAATATGTGGCTGATCCAGTAAACAAGATCTTAGCTACGCAACTTGCAGAAATAATTGCAACAGACGGTTTAGAAAAAGAAAATCACGAGATGAGAGTGGAACTTGTTTGTTTCGTGTAAGAATCTTGCTCTACAACGCAAAAAACAAAAGAAGAAACACAAATTGGAGGGACGCCTGTGGGGAGGTCGTTTGGTGCAGAGGAAGGTTTTGTTACAAATATAGGTCTAAATCTTTGGCAAGAAGATGCGACATATTTTAATAGTAGCAGCAGTAGAAGCATTTTGGCTCAAATTTGTTTAAATTAATTGACGATCTTAAATTTCATTTTCAATATATGTTTTTCCTAATTCATTAGCCATTGGGAATCAGGCTTATTATGATTTATAAGGCGATCCTTTTAAAGGCGTGATTGTTTACTTGGATCATATTTCACTTGCATGTCGAAAATGGCCGAGAGATGCATAACTTATCACCTTATTTTATCAGGAGGGAATACTGTTTGTCAGCATCGTGTCATGTTTTATCGCCGGTTTGTTTACAATTTAATCTGATGTACCAAGCTGAACCGAGTTAACATTATAAATTAAAACGTCCCTTTAAAAATAATTCAAAGGATCCAGGTCAAATGCCTCTAAAAAGAGGACAAAAGAGCGTTTCTATGGGATTCAAGAGAAAGTCGCTGTCGGGATTCGCATCGATGATGCTTCTTCCGTTGATTTTCTGTCTGCTCCTCAGGAAACTGGGACGCAGGATCACGCGTTCTATTCCTGTCCCGTTAGCAGGACTTGGTTTTAAAATTAGAGTTCGTAATAATCTCAAAAGCCAGCCACACGTGCCAGCATCTTGGCTCGTCCAACCACTGCAATTTTTAGTGTGGCGCCATTGCGTTGCAAAAATATTGGCGAATTCAACCATTACTTCACACAGCGGGAGCCAATGAGAACGGTGTTGCTAAGCGGACTAGGTATGGGCGCCGTCGGACCCGACGAATAAATTCGTGTATGAGCCACCACTAAAAACAAATCCCAGGTTTACTGAGTCCAACTATTACTATTTGCGCTTGAGGGGGCATTACACGAGACATTTAAACCAAAATGACGTCTTCAGTTTTACATTTCTCTCATTGTTTAAGTGGCAAAGGGAAACCGGTTTTTTCCCCATTGTTGACTTTACGTCCGGCGGTACGGTGTCAAATTCTGTACTGCCCTCCCAACAAATGTTAAAAAAGTCAATATTGAAGTTGTTCTTGGAAAAATGTCTCTCAATAATATGGGGATAGTGTGTGAGGCACATCAGGTAGCTACACCACCTGTGCCTAGAATCACAGGAATTCATTTAGGGGTGGAGACTTTTTGGTATTTAGAGGCACGTATACTCGTCATGGTAGGCTATACAAAGTCATCTCGCCCTCAGCAGGATTGAGAGGGGGGGTGATTCAGGTATAAAGTCATTTTCTACCTTTTAAATTCCAGCAGGTGGAATTTTGAAGAGAAATGATTCGTGCTGCTTTATGATGGGACGATAAAGATCGATCAGTGTAGAGAGAATTTTGTTACCTTTCAATTTATGTGAAGAACGTGCTCCAGACTAACACAGTTTTCTATGGATACAACTCGGTTTATTATGCTAATTTCAGAATTTCTTTTTTTGCATTTGCCAAGTTTAACAGAAATAATTCAAGGGCGGTTGACGTCACAAGTCGCTCAGTACAGTGCCGGACGTTGTGCAATTTTGGTTGAGCCAACAGAAACTTCCGGATGGCTCACGAATTTCTTTATTTGGATCTCGAACCCAGTTGGAATCTGCGTGCGGAATGTAGCATTGACGAAGATGTGCTGCACGAACTTATCAACTTAAAAGGGGCGGATGGAATTCCGGCGCCTGCTCATCCATCAAGATGGAGATGACACTGATGGATTCATTTTCTGGTAAATTTAAAACACGGTAGTAAACGTGTTTTTTTTTTATATTCTCACTTCCTATTTTCACGCCGATTGAGATTCTCCCTCCTTTTAAATGGCTTCCATATATCCACTTCAATTTCAACATCTCTCTGTGTATTTATTGAAGGAATCCGAAAAGGTTAATGCGGTTCCTTAAGTATGGCTTTATTTTCCGAAGGATTTTCATTATACATTGATTAATATGCTCTTGTCACCGAAATGGAGAAATCCTTGTAATAAACAACCTTCATACTCCTTATCGGGTAGCTAATGATTGACAACGGAAAATGCTACTTAAAATCCAAATGTAAATGAATAAGATATTAGAAATTTTTTATGCGCATAGAATAAAGGAAGATGGAATTCAGACGAGGACTGTCGCCAGTAGAGAATTTTTCGTAACTATTTATTGTGAGGATTGATGACGTATGTATTTGAAAATGCTATTTTCTCACACATAGTTGCTGGTACAACGAACCTCACTGTCATTTGGCCAACTTTTAGTTTGCAAATAATTATCCGAGAATCAGCAGATTTTTTAAGTAAACAAAGCTCTTAAAACCCCCAGTTGCCTCGATCATCAATTTTCCAAAGTCACCCTTGTTATTTCTGACCTTATCAACGAACACGAACAGTTCTCTTCAAATGAGAAATGATCCCATTTGTCTATGAAATAACGCACGCGCTATAGTGTCTTTCAGGTGTGGATTTTGGTATCCCCTATTCATCTCACGTCGACCGTAGACGAAGAAGAAATGATCTCTCTTCAGGGTTATCCTCTATTGAAAGTAATTTTCCCTGTCTGACCTGGAAAGAAATCTCTGGAGCAGCATCTTTTGAAAGGGCCGACTCATAACTCGTCGCGTCCACCTGTGAGAGGGGTGCTTGGTTATCGCAGGATCACCGCAACAAGGAGGAGGCCGATTTTCTCTCTTTCTGTCTGGCTTTCTAGGGAGGGAGAACCTCTCTGCATAATTTAACACACAGAAAAAGAGCCTATAGATTTATCACACCAGGAAATCTCCAAGGAAAAAAAAAGGTAGGGACGACGACCCTGGAATGTTTTAAAGGTCTATAAACCCCTACATAGAAAGGCCCATAGACCAAGCTAGAGGCGTTCCGGCATCCGTCCAAGGAATCACATTAAATATATAGATCCTTACCCATTTAACCTTGGATATCATATATTTTAAAAACTAAATATGTTACATTTCAGGATCAATGTCTCGTTGATTATCTATTTGCTCTACTTTTGGCGAAGGATCGCGCCATGTTGACAAGCATAGTGAGATAAAATGAATGAAAGATTCTGGGTTGCTTGGCAACTATACCACCCAGCAACAGTGACAGGGAGGGAAAAATGTAAACTTTTATGTTATACCAACGTATAAATTATTTATCTTACCGCCCGCAGGATCGTGCTAGAAAACTACCAGCAAGACGGAGCGGTGGCGTGACATAGTGCCATATAAAAACTTGCCTTAAAGGTACCGTCGTGTATTTTATCTTTTTTTAAAGAATTTTTTGTTCAATTTTTTTTCTTCTTGAAGGTAAGAACAGCTGTTTAGAAAGTTCAGAGACGGCAGTGTTCCCTCAGCGGGTTAGTGACTGGTGTTGACCGAAACTATAGGCACTGTCTATACCGTCCCTTCTTTACTCTTCTCGGTCACACCAATGTCACAAGAGAGAAAAATAAGGATAAAAACTACAAAAGTTCTACCTGAAATTTTTATCGGGATCCTCAAAATGTTTCTCATGGGAAACTTTCAAAAAGATTGCATCGCGATACCGATGTAGTTCTTTTTTTTTCTTCTTCGCAATACTTGCAGCTTGGGAGTATCCATGTATAGGGCAGTGGGATTTCTTATAGCATATTTTTAAAAAATCTGAAGGACGTGTACGTAACTTTTTTTTCCAATTCAGGCCAACGGAGAAATTTTGAATTATTTTTTTTACCCATTTATGTGTAGCAGATTAATACCATAAATATTAAAGAAACTCAAACTGCTATCGCTGATCTCTTTCAAGTACGACAATCTCGAAAAAAAACGAGTTATCAAAGGACAGTTGAAGGAGAAACGATAACAGACAAATAGCAGAAACGATTTGTCTTTCTGTCCAGTAGGAGAATGCATAATTTTAATATACAAAAAACTATAATGTAAAGTAAGGTTTTGTGTTGGAGAATCCTGTTGCTGGGGGATCAAGTGAAAGCTCTGCAACGTAACATATAAGAAACCCGTTCTCTTTCTCGAAAGCTCATCTAAGATTCATATACAGTAGAAGGAACCGGGCACTAGCCTCTCTCCATGACTGGCGCCACTATGTCCCACCAAGAGAACGGACGAATAAGACGACAGCAGCAGCAGCAGTGCGGTGAATACTAATCAGCCGCCCTCAAATGTGGCTGCTACATTTGTCCTAGTCGATTTCATCTATCAGTTGGATATATCAAGCTGGGATCAACGCCTTTCGTAGAATATAAAACGGGGTTGGACTTCTCAATGAATCTCGCTGCGGGAAAAAAAGCGCCTGTATTTTTTCTGGTCCTATTACAAATTGGGAAACAAGTTGGAAATGAATAATACATATTACCTACTTGAAATTCGAATCTCTTCGAGCAAGAAATGCGATTTTTAAAAATTTCAAACATTCAAAAGAAGTCAATGTAAAGGGATTTCCTTTGGATCCATTGAACCTGAACCACTTTGAAATCCGATATATTACCTATTACGAAATTGTGAATGGCTTTTTGGTTTTGGGGGACACCACGATTGGGTAGCTCTCTGTGAGTCATTCGACCGAGCCTAACCGGTCCAAGATTTGGGCAGCACTCAAATGCGGGACTGTTGAAGTTAGCATGGATAATGAACCTGTCGAAGTCACTTAGATTAATCTATCCGGTTGATCGACTCCGCTATATTGAGATAGAAAAAGAAGGGTCCTTTAATGGTATTGCTACCTATATTTGAAAGGAATGAATACGAGTTTGTTTTTTGGAATATGATACCTTAACTGGAAAGTAAAATGTCCACTGTAACCCTGTAAAAGGAATAATTGAAATGTTTTTGATCATTAATTAATTTTCTATTGAATTTCAACGAAATTTTGTCATTTCATTAAATCATCAACAAAAAACATTCATTAATCGTATGTTATAACAGACGTAGATACTTTGCGTAGCCGACCAGAAGATTTTATCCCCGAGTGCGGGAAGTATTTCTTTTAAGAAATACCTTCTCGAAGAGAGGGTCTAATAAGGGCTTTTATATATTTGATTTTAAAAACTTAAGGTATCGATAAATAACTTAATTATTCATGTTGAAAAATAGTACCGTACGTCTCTACGAAATGAATTAAAATCCATAAGAAAAAAGAATCGTAAACAGGAACTGAGAATGCTAGAAGGTGGCCGCCTTGTACTGCAAAGTATACGGAACGAATTAGCAGATCATAACGTTGCTACGTTTCTCCTTTGGCTGAAGATCAAAAGAGGTGAAGCTAAATTGACGGTCAAACCGGACGAAACCCTCATCAAACTGCAAAATCGCGCCGCATTAACGAAACAAAATCTTTGAGCTGAACGAAGAGGCCTCAGAAACTATTGAAAAATTGAATGAAAGGATCTCTGAGTTTCAAGAAGAGGCCTCAGAGACGATTAGAATATTGATTACAAGGATCGCTGAACTGGAAGGTCAAATGGGTGCTTACACCGAAATTGTAGATAATTACAGCGAGGCTCTTAACGTGGTCAAACCATTTTCTATTTGACCACCATTGCATATTGCCTATTTGAATGATAAATTAGTATTTCTTGTAATGTACTTTTCATGTATTGTATAGTGACTACTACGTCTTTGACGTATTGCACCGATTTTCTTCTTATACTGCTTCTCGTCTTGATCATATTTCATTTTTTTAAATAGTTATTGAAAAAGTTTAAACTACAAGGAAAATACGACTATTAAAATACTATAGTGTGTTAATGATGTGTAATAGTAAAATTCTTGCTCCGACATTTCTCATAGAAATTTAGGACTACAAAAGATGCGACAGGTCAGTAAACGTGAATAAAACGGGAGAACGAGTTAATAGCGAGGCACTGTAAAAAGTCAAATATTCTGACACAATGTAAAAGCACTTTTTAATTATTCTTGATCTTTAGTTGTGATTCAAATTTCATCTGAAAACCATTATTATATGAAGATTACTTCAAAACCACCATGATTATGTGCGCCTTTGGGCCACTAGAAGCGCTTTTCAAGCGTTGGTAGATGTTTTGGATTCGTAAGCCTTCTTCAACCTTTTCCTAAGAGACCGAAAAAGAAAATTGTTATCTAGAGAAAACTGCGGAATAACATAATGGGTTAACTCACTTTAGTTCTGCTGGGAATCGATCAAAACATTTCTTGCAAACCGGCTTCAAATCAAATTCGTAGAACTTTGTCTTTTGAGACATTTTTGTATCGCACACTGAACAGGCGAAATGGTGGACGCACCAAGCTTTATTCAGGGCAGTGAACACTAAAAAATAAAAGCAAAAATAAGTACAATTTATTTATTTTTAAATTATAGTAGTAATCGTCTTACCATCACCGGCAATTACTTGATTACACACAAAGCACAAATTGCCAAACAGCTGGTGATAATGGGTCTCGCAATAGGCCAATCCCTTCTTCTCGTAGTGGCGGTTGCCCAAAAAAGGCTTCTCGCACTTGGCGCACACAAAATGCTGCAATATTTAGAGATAATTAAGATACACTGTAAGACTTGTATAATCTTATCTGATCTAACCTCCACATGGAAATGTTTTCCAAGAGCAGTGACCACACGTTCTTCAATAGGGTCGACGGCACGCTCCACAAATTGGAATTCCCATCTTATCGTGACATCTTAGGCAATACAGCTCATTCTACATAATAATAAGGATATTACGTTATACCATGATAATCACGATAAGAAATTGATATTTTACCATTTCATTAGCAGAGAAACCCGGTCTACTTTTAACTTCACGGGCATCCGCGTTCAATTCGATTCCACAAGATGTGCAGTTGAAGTGGTACGGATGGTACACTTCACCGCGGAAGCGGAGCGGACGATCGTCGATCATCGAACTAAAATTTAGAAAATTAGATAATTTAATAAAAATAGTTTTGGTAAAAAGACATTGGACTTACTGGCACTTGTGACAAACGTGTTTCCCCATGCTAGCCGCTTTGGCATGAGCATTGCAATCGTGACAAAGCGCCCGATTCTGATAGCGAATGAATCCAGAATCGGCCAATTCCTTGTTACACATTTCGCAAAGGAAGCACTGAGGATGCCAATTAGCATTCATAGCTTTGATGACGCGACCAATAACAAACTCGCCTGTAATATGATATTTATATAATTCAAACTGTAAAGAAAGTTGGTGGCATTTATAAGACAATTTACCACAACGGCCGCAGCATGGAGCAAAGAGCATCTGAAAATCATGCTCGCAGTACTTTCGGCCTTCGAATTCATAGAAAATTCCGTCAGGAAAAGCGCGGAAACATTGGGCACATCTGAATAGAGAAATAAATAGTTTTAGAGTTAATAATTAATCATAGTTAAAATATATACTTACACGAAACATTGTGGATGCCATAATTCACCATTAGAATTAACAATCTTTTCGTGAGGTTCGAAACCCGTCGTCACAGCGCACACATCGGGTGCCCTTGTACATTTCACTGTAGAATAAAAGAAAAATATATTAGAATTATTCATAATAAAGGTAAATATTAAAGAATGCATCCTATAAATTAACCTGGCATAGTCTAAAGGAACTGCAATATTCTTATTCACTGGTGTAAGTATGGAATAAAGTAGAATCATCCCCATTTTTTACTAAATTTCTAGGAATCGGTACTGGTTTCATCAAATTTGAAGCCTTAATGCTGTTGGGGTTACAAGTTACTCAAAAGCTCATCAAGATCGTCAGCTTCATTGTCACTCAAACTTGGTTTAGTCTTTTCTTCCATTCTTCTTTTATACAAGTTACTTGTTTTGACAGGTTTCAAAACTAACTCGAGGGACTTGTCCACCATTTTGAAAAGAAACTGTAGTGTCACCGGACAGACTACAAAACTACTACTACAAGTTGATAAAAAAATTCCTTTAGGTACTAAACTTTTAGAAATAATCTTGAAATAGACTGATAGATAAAACTAAGCTACATTTCTTATCTGCTTGACTTATATTGAGACACTTGTAAACATTTTAATCTAATGTATGAAACATACCCTGGCATTTGAAGATTGAACACTCCAAAGATTCCTTCGTTTAATCAGTGCAAACCAGTATAGGAGATCTTAGAAGGCTACCACACCCAAAGATGCAATCCTACATACAACATGAGAAATATACTATAATTAGTTTGTTTTCCATTCCACAAACAAAATCATGTTAACTCACAAAATCTTTGATTTTCAAAGAGTGGAGTATGACGGAACCTACTATTATCACACAATTTCTTAAGTAATTAAAGTCGTTAACCTATTTTTCGCTTACCAAATTATTTGCAAACAAAACAGATGCTCTTTTTTCCCCTACAAGATGACGGAATATCGGAATTCCGAAAACAAGACCATAAATAGAAGTTTGCTTCCAGCGCCACAACAGTGTGCGGCAGCTGAGATAAACAACGTGCAGTCAGAGCCCGCGTTATTTAAAATCAGGCTGTCACTTGTCAGAATTCATAGTCTTGATTATTACGTGCAGTTTCACGTTGAGCTCTCCATCCTTCGTGGCTCATAAATAGACACTATCAGGTTTTGATTGGGGTTAACAGAACTAGACCGAGACAACCACCCTTAAAGATACACACTGCCCGATTACAATATAGTCCATGGTAAACTACAAATAAATTAACAAGTATTTTTTTTCTTTTTGCTGTTCGGCCAAACACTTGACAGAGTATTGTATTTCTAAAGGACGTACATAAGTTCAGGAAGAAAGGAGGAGTTTTGAAGAAATGAAAAAAAAGAGAGAAACATGTCGCCATAAATTTCTGTTAAGCTTCTATTTAGGCGGTTTTCTGGTAGACATACTGCGCGTTGTCCCATCAGTGGCGAGGCTTCTATTTCCAGTTTTTCCACTTGGCTACAACAATTTCCTGGGCCTAAATTAGCGGAGAGGAATGAATTAATATTTTATTGCAACTTGGAGCTCGTATAGTCATTACCTCGGCGAAGACAGCAGCAAATTCTTGAGCGGCAACAGATGAGGAAAACTGAGCTCGGACTCTGCGGTAGACGTGCTTCTCTGTCATGTAGTCGTCACAACTCCAGATGCAGACCTCATTTTCAATCTACAATAAAATAAATAAATTCAAATAATTGCAATCATAAAAAAAAATTAAGGATAGACTTGTTAATTTACCTCCAGCTTGATTTTGTTGTCGATCACGTTGCCGAACAAGCATTTACCATTCTGATCGGTGAATAGGGCGCGACAGCACAGCATGTCGTCGTCGTACACGATTTGCATCTTTCCCATTCCCATCAAGTGCCATTCGATGGTTGATCCAGGTTTGCGAAATCCCAAAGAGCAAGGCTTTTCAATCTTGACAAATTCAGATTCAGCAGCCGAATCCTCTTTATCCTTAGACATTTTGGTGATGCACTTTCACTAGAGGCACACTTACTCGGAAGAGAGCTAAATCACGAATGAAACAGTGATGGGCCTGAGGAGCTGCTATACATACGGAACAATAAATCCGACACTAAATAAATCCGACACTAAAAAATTCGACACTAAATAAATCCGACACTAAATATTTGCCAAGAACAGACGGCGGAGCTCCAATTTAATAGTTTGTAAACTTGATTTATTCTTATCTTTTTTTTTTATTCATTTATGCATTAATTAATTAAATATTTTTTATATATTATTATTCTTCACCATCGGCCGTCCACGATCTGAAGGATCTGGAGCCTTAGATGGATCCTCGGGAGAGAGCGAGCAGACTCTCAACCAACTCCTTGTTGAAATGGGTGGATGTGGAAATGGCTCATCTAATCAGGTATGTTGTTACGTTGGCTAAATGCGAATTACAATCCTCGACATTGACTGCGAATTTTGACTATTTACTTGGCCTTCTGTGTTGGCATGTTGGATGTTGAATATGCTTGGCAACTGACCGGAGCTTCCAATGGATTCACTCCGGCCTAATACAATAAAAACCATGGTTAACTACAAATAAATTGACTTTTTTTTACTGTCCGGCCGAGCACTTGGCGAATTATTTTATTTTCTTAAGAATGCACGCAAGTATCAGTAAGGAAGGGAAGGGGTCTTGTGGAAAGGAAAAAAAAGAAAAAAAAATATCGCCATAAATTTCTGTTTAGCTTCTATTCGGCCGTTTTTCTGGGAGACATACTGCGCGTCGGCCATCCGTGGCGAGGCTTCTATTTCCAATTGGCTGCACAAATTTCCTGGGCCTAAATTAAGGGATACAATTGAATAAATATTTTTGTTGTAAACTTTCAGCTATTAGTTTATTACCTCGGCGAAGACTTTGGCGAATTCTTGAGCTGCAACGGAGGAGGAAAACTGAGCTCGGACTGTGCGGTAGACGTGTCTCTCCGTCACGTAGTCGTTCCAACTCCAGATACAAACCTCATTTTCAATCTTTAATAAAAATAAATGAATTGGAATCATGGCAATCATAAGAAATTTAAGATAATTTACCTCCAGCTTGATTTTCTCGTCGATCACGTTGCCAAACAGCCACTTGTTGTTGTCATTCTGATCGGCGAAGTGGACACGGCAGCACAGCATCTCGTCGTCGTACACGATTTTCATCTTTTCCGTTCCCACCAACTGCCATTCGTTGCTTGATCCAGGTTTTCGAAATTCTAAGGAGCAAATAGTTTCGAACATGACAGTTTCACATTCATCAACCCAATCCTCTTTATCCTTCGACATTTTGTAATTTTGGTGGTGCACTACTTTCACTTGATGCAGACTTGATCGGAAGAAAGTTGAATCACGAATGAAGTCGTGGTTGATCTGAGACACTATTATAGGTAAATACGACACTAATAAATACGACACTAATAAATACGACACTAATAAATACGACGCTATAAATACGACACTAAGTATTTGTTAAGATCAAACGACGAGGCTCGAATTTCATTATTTGTAAACTTTATTTATTCTTACCTATTTTTGAATCATTTATGCATTAATTAATGAAATATTTCTTATATATTATTATTCCTCACCATCGGCCGTAAACGATCTGGAGCCTTTGGGGATCTCCTTCTTGACATGGTTCATTTAATCAGTTATGTTGTTACGTTGGCTAAATGTGCATTATAATAGTCGACATTATAGCTGAGAATTTGGACTACTTGGCCTTCTGTGTTGGTATGTTGAATGTTGTACCGGTATTTGTATATGCTCGACAATTGACCACGACTGAATCTGAACTCATAGACCTGTTGAAAGGATTCTTCGTCTGGGTGGGCGAGCAACCTTTTTTGTTATCCATTTTAAAAATCATTATCAAGTCCTGTTTTTTTCTATTTCCAGCAGGCCTTCTCTAAACCTACGATTCTTCGTTCGAAAGCTGAACAATTGCATTTGAAAATCTTACGTTCGCGGTTATGAAGACGCTCAACTGCCAATCACCTTTAATAGACACATTTATATTCGAAGCCCTAGTACCAGTAATCTGGATCTCCGCAGCTAACTCGATCATCTATAGCTTTGACCGTCCACCTGTTCCCCTGTTAGTAAGACCCAGAAAGCTTAGCTAAGATCTCAATCCTACTTGAGTGCATCCTCAGTACTAAACTCCTCTTCCGAAACCAATCATCCGCCTCCAGTGGGCAACTACAGCTTCCGCTAGCATTCGTCATAGCAACTAAATTTAGTAAGAAAGTCTTGTTGGATGAAAGAGCGTCTCACGCAGCAGAGCTCAATGCAACCAGCACCAATCCACCGGTCGCGGCTCGGATTTGGATAGCTCAGAGTGCAGATCTCGAGCTAGCGACTCGACTCCATCCAGTAGTTGTGCTGCTTCTTTTTCAGTAGAGGAGCACAAATCTAGTAGGCCTACTTGATTTGGCGGTGTCTGGCCCTCATCATGCTCAACTACATCGAGTTAACAGCGTAAAATGACATTCAAGCACGTTAAGCAGTATGAATAAAATTGTATAATATAGTATAAAACAGCAGTCTTATGCTAGTTTACTTTCTGAAATCTCTCTGGTTGGTATAAATCACCTTCTCAAGAAATGTTATATGGTACACGGGGAAAGGTTTATTTCAAGGTAGGCTGGTTTCAGTTTAACATAATCACAGCATATAAACAAATAACACATTCAAAATGAAAAACTTTAGTCTGAGGTAGTGAAATAATTCATGAGCAACATCATTTAAAAAATCATCAATCCTGTTTGAAGAACAATAAACACCTGAATATAGCTTTCTATTCCGAATCTCGCCTGCGTTTAAAATAAAACGTGACACTCAAATTGAGATTAGCGGTGTTGTCGAAAAAACCGGAATCCTGACGTCCATCGGGATTCAATGTTTGGGAAGTCACGACTGATGAGTGTTGATCCTCAACATAAGGAAAAGCTAGTGGTGGAATGGGATCCATACTGCACCCAAATCTTTCTGCTTTCAAAATTAAAATATAAATATATTGTTGAGTAAAATTTAATTTTGTTTTCATACCTTGCAATCGGTGGACAGAGAGCAGCACATGCTGGTTCCTGTAATATGTGATTGGATCAAGTCGCCTACTTCCGTCAGTATCCATAACCGCATTAAGAACGGGTTCACTTTGGCTTCGATTTGCTTGCCTCATCCAGCGGGATCCTCCTGATGGATGCGGTAAATCAAGGGATTGACATTTAGCGAGTGGTAGCCGACGTTGCGGACTCGATTGTTCGTCCCTCGGCTCCCAGAGAGAGGGAATCGTCTCTGTGGACCCTTCTTCAGCAAATTCATCAGTAGGAGATTCCAGAATAGGAACAGCACCGTTTCCTCGTTCACACATGTTGTCCACCAATTGGTAACTGTGGCTGAACATCCGTATGGATCCTTCTTCATAAGGTGGAGGATTCCGTCGATGCGCTACTTTATTACTATTCCGACGATGGCTTCCGATCTAAAAGAAAAATATCAGATTAATAGATGGCGGTTATTCATGAAACATGGATACATACTCGTAATATAAGCTGTGGCCACAAGGCCAATAAGAACGGCCAATCCAAATATTCCAGCGGCAAAGGAAGAGATACCAGCTGATGATAAAAATCCTTCGGACAGTGCGTTTATCAGGAAGCATTTAGTAGATCTCCTCTGATGTGTCAAATCGTTGGAAGTATACCTAAACGAAATAAGCAATCATTAAATAATGTGAATGATGAAGGAAAACAAAATTAAAGTACCCTGGAAGACAGAGACCGCATTCATCCTCTGTACGCGCGCATCCGGTGGCCGGTGGAGAGCGATTAAATGTGATTCCGCAAGGAACACAATGCTCGCATTTCGTTTCTAAACAGAAATAGCCTGCCTTGTTAGGACCGCTGCAATCAGCATCTCTTGTGCACTAGAGGGCGTATTCATACGATCAACATAAAATATTATTATGCCAGTTCAGTTGGGGTATACCTTCTGGAGAACTTGAGTAGCGATTGCGCAGTACGTAAACAAGAGCAGTAGCGTTGCTGCTGCTTGAAATGACCCCATATCTGATGACGAGAAAAATAAGGTTTAATAAATTTCATAAAAGTTGCTCGACAGAACAATAGGCTTACAAAATGCTCGTCTATTGTATAATAATAAAATTAAATTGAATTATATTCATCCACATTTAACATAATTACCTAAATCAGCGTGCGATATCCTTTAGTAGAAGACGATTGAAGCAGTAATTGCACATGGATTTCTCTTAAATTTATGAAGGATTTGTAACACGCACTTGTTTCTAAATACGATGCACCAAACTGAACTGCTGTATGTTATTAGTTTCAAACGTTAAAAAGAGGGGGGACTGAAGATAATTTGAGCTGCACGTCCAGACTCGTTCCATGGACACAGTGTTTAGCTCCGCCTTAGTTTCCCTTTTTATCGCTTTCTTTCCGCCTCCTACCAAGGATTTCCAGATGTAAAAAGGGAAACCCCAACTTATGGTTTACAAGTAGGCATCTTCTACAATTGTTTTTTAGGGGCCTTCAGGGGTCAAACAGGTAGCTAACCTGTGAGTCAGGTGAGCCCCAACTTGTCCTCTCTTGACGATGACTCACTCTTTTTGTGAACTGCTGGAATTCGTAGCATCCGCTTTCATGAACAATTTAAAACATAAAAAAATTATATCTACAAATTTGGTCCGCCATCTTCTTACACCATATAAATCTCAGCTTCAGTGACGCCATCTATATTACTTTGTATTTTTGAATGTCAGTGTGACATTCTAACGCAAAAAATTAGGAATGATTTAGACACTGTTGACATCTGAAGAGAATCTCTTACGCGCCATCTTGTTACAAAATAATGATTTTCACCTGCTTTCTCTTTGCTCGATTTAACTCGCTCTTGACCCTCACCTATGTGATGAATCATGCCTGGACTTGTCCTACTTTTTTATAAACATTTCAAACGTAAAAAGGCGCCACGGTTCATCGCGCGCGGTCAGTATACGACCAACTTTCAAGGGAGCAACAAGTGTCGGCTACTGCCTCCGGGTTCTCTATTCCTGTTCGCTTTCTATACGTACACACATGTTCAACACTCATGGTGAGTTTTGAATTATTTACAATTTCTTGGCATCATTGTAAAAAAAAGAAGGTTCAACATCCTATTGCATCATCTTACTTTTTATGGAAATGTAAATGAATGTTAAGGGGTCAACGATCAGTGCGACATTCCAGTAGACCTTGAGAAAGTGATGATGAAATCTTTTAGTATTTCAATGGGCTAAAACTAATCCCGTTATCTTAGACGATTGGTCCACCTCATCTCAGGTAGACGATAGAGGGCAAAGAGCTATATAGGTGACTCATTCTTTAGAACACTGAGAAACTAGTCTGTCGCGTTATTTCACCATCAGTCTTTCTCCAACTGCTTGCTCTACCACAAGCACTTCTTCTTTCATCTCTATGATTGAAACTTATACCCCGATTATTACTTTGTTTTAGTAGGTGTGGATTACGCCATGAATTACATCACATTACGAGCTGTTATGCTCGCCTTTGCAGCCACCCTAATTGCATCAGTCGAGATCCGACACAAGGTAACATTATCTATTGCTTAATTAATTCAATAAACCTTTCAACTAAACTTTTTTATTTAATAGTGCGATAGAGATTCGGACTGCGTTATTAACTCTTCGTTTTCAACTTCACATTACTGCAAACTATCTTTTTGTGAACGATGTTTTCCGTGCGAAATGGCCAACCGCTTGCCTTCGCCATCTTCACCCGGATGTGCCAGAGGTGAGGAAGATTGTGGCTCCTGTCTGCCTGGGTAAGTCTACTCATTTTCTTTTAGATATTTATTACTTTTATCTTAACCAATAGTTTTATTGCGCTTTAGGTATCAGGCAGAGGATTTAACAACTCAACGACGGACTTTCAAGTGTTTTGCAACACCAGACGATCAATCAGAGTTCACCTTTCCGTGGGCAAACATCCTTTCCATTGCTGTTACTGTGCTGGTCGTCGTAGCAGCTTTGATTGCCGCTTTTGCAACCATCTACGTCAAATGTAAGATGAATTTTACACAATTATATTTGATAGTATTTTAAAACTTTCTTTTTGAATTACAGTCCTACAGAAACAAGAGAAAGAATCAGGGGCAATTGAAGAGAATATTGAATTGATGCCGTGCGCTCCTCCGCCGTACTACGACGAGACCGACAACAGTGGACTCAGCACCGTTCGAGTATCGGAAATCCGGACTGTCGCCCAGCTCGAAGTGGATCACGTCTCACGTGCTGCACCCATGGGACGGTTCCACCACTTTGAGGAAATCATGTCGGAAGATGAAGAAGGTCCAATGGAGTTACCTTTAGAGGAACCTCTCATGGACGAGTCGGGATCAACAGAGACGATCCCGTCTACTTGGGAGCACAACTCGTTCTACAACTTGCCAGTAGAGTCGAGGGTATCTTTACCGGAAGTGACGGTAACCGATCAATCTCCACGAGGATCCTCTCGTATCTCTTTAGTCAGGAGCCAGTCGATGGAACTACCGGTGCTTCACAGACTGAGCCCAGCTCTCCATTGGGGATCCTCGAGCCAAAGTGATCCTGCCTTGCCCACTGTGGGAAATCGACGCTCCTCTTTGGGTGGAGAGAGTTATAGGCACAGGCATGTCCGTCTCTCAACTCATCGGATCTCATCTCAGCAGACCATTAATAATGCTTCTGGTAACATTTAATTTTAAATGAGTTTTAAATCGAATTTTAACTTAATTTTTAAAAAAATTATAGCCGAGACAGTGAGCTACGATGAAGAAGAGCCGAATGCTCCTCAATCCTTCATCTTTCCGGATGTGGCTATTCAGGCCAGCATCAGTATCACACGGACCGCTCTTCCACAATACCTCAGCCCCACGCCTTCCGCTCAAGGATCGCAGGATTCTGGATTTCACGATCAGAATCGACGTCGACCCCGACAGCCTCAACAAGAAGAAAGCAGTCAAGAGATGACTGCTGCTGAATTCGGGATCGTGTTCAGCGTCGCCAAGAAACCCCGCAATGACTATTCCTAGTGCCCTCTAATCTTTAGATGATTTCATCTATTTATGTCGTTTATTCCTTCCTTGTTGGAATTTTGACTTTCGTACGGTTTTCTTTTTACCTCAAGTTAATATGATGAATGATAATTAAAATGTGTGTTTTAACACAAATACAGAGCGAAATCGTTGTACTCCGATTCAGCTTATTGAAATGATCTTGAATAAATATAGTCAATGCCAAAAGTTCTATTTTTATATCTCTTTCCAATTCATGCGGGAAAAAATATGAACATTCGTGACAACTTTGTTTGCGAGCAAGGGAACCAATAAATAAAACCACCAATAAAGAGGATTAACCAGAGTTAACTTTACTTCGGTCATTTCATGCTGTAATTAAGTACGAAAATGAAATCTATTTTAGCAACAATGTGAGTGTAAAAGGCCCAAATCGTTTATTGTACAGCCAAAGTAAATACAAAAAAAAAAGAAGAAAGAATAATTTTACAGACGTTAATAGCAGTCAGAAAGGGAAATTTTTTTGTTCAGAACAGAAAGAGATACAAAGAAATAGGAAAAACTGAAAGAAAGGGGAGGAAACATCAGAAAGGAGGGATAAATTTAAAACGTGAATTTCATGATCAGACAAAAAGAAGAAGAAAAACTCAGCAATGGACGGGCGCAAAAGATCATCTCCTAGCCGAAATCAGTCTGCCAGAAAGAGAGGCAGCTCCACCGAATCTCCCCGACGATCGCGTGACAGACGACCCCAGTACCGCTCACGATCCCGTTCCCCTCCGCGGTCGTGGAAGTCGGAGAGAAACCCTGAGCGCTACGTCCCTCCTCGGCACCAGTCAAGGTCCAAAACCCCAAGACCTCTGCAGGCTTGTCACCCACGTAAGGAACAACACAATCAAAGGAGGAGTGGAGAGAGCTCAGCGACAAGTTCATCAGTCGGCAAACCTAGTCTCCGTCGCCAAACCTGGGCAGCTGGTGAAGATCGACCAAAACGACGTCTAGACGGGAGCTTTTCGCCCACGGAAAGCCCCCCACGCCAGAAGCAGAGAAGAGCCTCAACAAGTTCACAAGATCGAAGATCCTTGGTTCTTCCTCCGGAGCGAAATGCTTCTCGTCGACCGTATTCGCCAAGTTACCCCGTCAAAGGTCTGCAAACAATCCATCCAGTCGATGACAGTCGTCTCACAATCCAACCCGTAGCCGAGTGCATGGATCAAATCGTAAACCAAATCGCAAACTTGGTCTTTTCTTCGTAGGCGGTCATCTCCAGAGTTCCAAAGACTTTGTTTTCCTGTAAAATTAAAGTTTAAAAAATTATTAAAAACTATTGATTATTTGCTTTTTAAAATTTTAAAATAATATTGTAAATTGATACTTACATCGTACGGCAACGAATTCCGGTGTTGATGACGTCCGTATCTTGAATCCATTGCCGGATCTGTTGTTTCTGATCGAAGAACTCGGCAACGAGTTTGGGTTTAAGATGACTCGCTTTGACTGGGCGAAATGTGTGAAGCCCTTCGACGGGTTGAACTCGACAAAGGCCGTCGACGAGAAGAATTTAACTCCGAAGGAAGAGCCATTGATCTTCGATCTTGTGGAATCGTTGGGGTTTTTCTCTGCTTCCGGCGCGGCGGCCTTGTCGCAGGCGAAATACTCCTCTCTTTACGTCCATTTTTGTCGTTCTTCACCAGAATGTCCAGGTTTGCCGACGGAGACTTAGGTCTTCCGACTGATGAATTTGTCGTTGGGCTAAATCTACTCCTCGTTCGACTTAGATGTTCCCTGCGTGGTGGACAAGCCTTCAAAGATCTTGGGGTTCCAGACCTTGACTGATGCTGGAGAGTGACGTATCGCTCAGGATTTCTCTCATCTTTCCTACGACCGTGGCAGGGGAACGAGAAGGTGAGCGATACTGGGGTCACCGTTCACGCGATCGTCGAAGAATTGCGGGGGAGCGGTCCTCTTTCTCTGGAAGACTGATTACGCTCAGGAGATGACCTCTTGCGCCCGTCCATTGCTGAGTTTTTGGCAGATTTTCTATAATACAATAGAATTATAAATATTGTTCTTGGAAATTAATCTTTAATAGACCTCACCTGAAGAAAAAAGAAGTAAATAAAAGATGATCCGGATTCGTGTTGGTTGACGTTGATATAATCAGTTGGGAGCTTGCGAAAGTGTGAACTTGATCGCAAGACAGACGAATCACGAATGAAATGTACCCGAAACCTTGTTTCGGAAACTGCAAATAATCCGAAACTCCGAAACTCCGAAACTCCGAAACTTCAATTATTCCGAAACTACAATTAATCCGAAACTCCCGTATGCAACACACGGCAAGGTGTTTCGATGTTTCGGCATGGGAGTTTCGTATTTATTTTGACTTGTTTATTTGTACCTTGACATACGAAAATGTTGACTACTTAAAAAAAAAAATCCGTAACTTGTTACAGTCCCTGCTTTCTACTTAAATCAGCCGCCGAAATCTACAACATCTTTTTCCGGCATATCCCCGCAATAAAAAAAGAGAGTATTATAATCTGATCCGCTAGGTGTCTCTGAGTGTCGCGTTGTTTACCAAAATTCCCGAGGCGGTCCCCTCCCCTGTTATTTTTTTTTTCTTTTTTCACGTCTCTTTTTCCTGCTCCCTCCCCCTTCCTATTCGGCCATATTTCCTTTCGCGGTCTGCCATGTAGGAAGAGTTAGCCACACGCAGACGGGCTTCAATGTTTACCTTACGAGTCCGTGATCAAGTTTTCGAGGACGACTCGTGAAAAGAGACCGCTCTAACTCAAAGTCCATGACAGGGAGCTCAAAACTGGGCTGTTGAAAACGATTCTTCGCTTTTTGTGACTTGTCAGTGTTTCGGGAGTTGAGCTGCAGCAATATTACTGCGTGCTGTCTTTGTGTGTGTGTGTGTGAACGCGGGCAGCAGCGTGAATCGTCAAGAACGACGCCACAATAACACGTCACGTTGCTTGAAGCCCTTTTTGGTTCATCATCCCTCATAGTGGCCACTTCCCTCATAGTGGCCACTTGCCCGGTGAACCCCTGTCGACAGTCACTCTTGGAGGATGGCATCGGAGAACCCTTAGAGGAGATTTCAACATCCATTCGCAGAGTCCCTCATCAGGCTGCTACAACTTTTTCGTGTGAGCGTCGTCATGAGCAGCCCAACGGCCGAAACGGTTTCCAAGACCAACAACAACAGCTCTTCCGACACGCCTCCAACGGAACCCCTCCAGCTGGATACCGGCTCAACGGTATATTTCCTTTTAAAAAAAACATTTTACCAGTAACGCCCCCTAACTTTTGTTTAATTTCATTAGGATGTTACGGATAGTAGTGGTCCAGAAGTATCCAACAGTTTAATTGAAGTTGGCATTGAGAAAACTAATCGGATCGGAAGGACTCCTACTACTACACCTGGATCTCTACGAAACCACTCAAATCGAGCCGCTTCCGGCGACGGATTGGTGGTTGTTGCCTCATCTTTAGCAGCACGGAATACTATGGCACCGGAACCTTTAAGCAACGTAAGGCTTTTTCTCTTTTCTCTCCGGAAGTTCCGTGAAGGAAACAAGCACAAATCGGTTATATATTTCCACGGAGGTGGGCGCGTCGCGTGCATTTTTGCCGAATTTCTAAAAGAAAAGTAATATTTTTTTTTCATTCACGAATGGAGACGGAAAAGGGAGGAAGAAAATAGAGAGAGAAAAAAGAGGGCCCTTATTTTTAGGAAAAGAAAGAAGGGACGACTGATGATCACGTGATATTGCCCGTGGCGCACACACATCGCCGTGAGTACAGAGCCGGATGTGAACGAACCCCGGCGTGAAAGAATACGAAAGAAGAGAAGAAGAAAGAACTAGAAGAAACCCCTTCATTTTTTGAAGCATTTTCTTTTTTTTTTTTAACTTTGGAATGTGTCGTCTACATTGTCCGAATCATAATGCAAATTACTCACGAACGAAGAAGAAGAAGAGGAGCAATTATACACGAAACAAGTGAAGAGAGAAACCGGTTTTTCTTTTCCTTCATAGAGGAATGTGGAAGAAGGAAAAACGTAAAGAAGAAAAGATAAAAACCTGAGAAAAATAGTTGTGTGTGTGTGTGGAGAGAGAGAGAAAAAGAACCCCCGCGGGCCTTTTCCGGTCCGTGAACTGGTTATTTAAATATATTTTTACGACATTTTTAATATTTTCAAATGTCCCTGTTTCATCATTTATAATAACTCGACTCCTGACTTGCCTTTGACGAATTCTCTCTCTTTTTTAAAAGCAAGAAAAATAGATGGAGAATCATGTCTCTCCTTTAGAACGGGGGAGTGTGCGCGCCCGCGTTCGTTACAATGCGTGAGTAGCCGCAAGTCAAGGTCAACCTACACACTGAACATAGTACATCATTTTGTCCGCTAGTTGGCGCTCATTTCACTCCCGAACTCCCGTCCAACTCCCGCTGTAGCCTGAGAAGAGTCGTTGCTTATCGGTCGGGGGCCGCGCTCACGCTCACGCACACGGCCATTTTTATTTTTTATTTTTTAAATTCTTTCCCTCTCTCCCTCTCTCTCCCCTAGTGTAAACAACCATGAGAGAACACTGATATCGACATTGGACTAACTTTAAAAAAAAAATCCTGTCAGAAATCCTGAAGAGGATTTTGACACGAGAGGGAGCGCCGTGTTGTTGTTGTTTTTTGTTATTGTTGATCCTCTCTTTCTGAGAAGAAGAAGAAAAAAGTGTGTGTGTGTGTGAGTGGGGCGCCATTTTACGCCAGCGCGGCAAAATAAAAAAATCATCCTAAGAACCTGTTGGATGCGGTGGGAATAACGGAGGACAATGTCTCGTCTACTTATCGGGACTAGCTGATTTTCTTTTTTATTTAAAAAAAGAAATTTTATCGTTCAACTAGAGCGCCGTTTTACTAATAGTTTTATTTTCAACGTTTGGTCACCATGGAAACTTCATACCGAGTACGTGGATTTAATTTCTTATTTATAAATTCCTTATTATCAAACTCGTTTTTTTGAGGAATTTTTCTCGTCGTCAACCTTGAGAGTTTTCTATCGCACCTGAGAAAGTTCGACCGGTTTCCCCAATCAATTCATAAAGAAGTGAAGAGAGAGAAAAAACGGGCAGGTTTATTAATAGCACCGGGCGGGAGCGGGATATTTCGAGTATGTGTGTGGCCTTTTTTTCGTCTCTCTCTTCTTTTTTGTATTCGTGAGACACACAAAGTGGTTCGTCCGTTTGCAACGGGAGTGGGAGGCGACGTCACCTCATCGCCAAGGTTACGGCGTCGTTGACGTCACGGGAGCGTTCGGGAGGAAAGCCTCTTCTCACCCGACTTTCCTCACGCGCGCGCTGGCGCAGTGCGCGTGACGTCAATCGCCGTTCTAATACGAAGAGACTGCAAAGAAGGAGGTGGCTGTTTCTTTGTTCTCAGCTGGATCGAATCCTTACATTCAGGTGGACGTCATGGAGCCAATGCTGCCTGTGTCACATAGAGACAGCCTCGAACGTTTGTTTGTTGTGCGGCCTTGAGGATAGAAAAAGGGGGTTTTGTTGTTCATCACAGTGGATCGTGAGGGAAGCGTGCGTATTGATTGGGATCCCGCCGTCCGCTCCTCCAATTGGGAGCCTCTGTGGGTGCCTAGTAGGACACATTTCATCTAAAATTGTGTATTTTTAATTCATTTATATTTTTTGCAGGGAGGTGGAGGTGGTGCTGCCACCGCTGCTGCTGCTGCTGCTAGTGGGACAAGGTCTGCTGGCGGAAACAGAGGATCTCGACCGACAGCTCCTTCAGCTACTGCCTCGACAACAACGACGACAACGACGACGTCAGGCTCTTCCGGTGGAGCTAGTTACAGGCCGGCCATGCCCGGTGGTGGCGCGGGCGCTTCGTCGAGGATCGGACCGGCCCACCTCTCGCCGCCTCATCTCAATGCTAGTGGGGCATACAGCAACCAGAATGCCGCCTCTTTCTCCTCCTACGGCGTAAGACACTTTTTGTGTGTAAAAAAAAAAGTAGGATCGATCCTGTTTAGAAAAACTTTGCACTCACGTAACGAACTTCTGCCCATCTGTTGTTTTGGTTTTCGCTGGTAAAAGGCGGTTGCTCTTGGAGGAATGTCTGTACACATCTAATGACCACCTGGCGTTGAAAAAAAAGAAGAAATTTCATGGTCAAATAAAAAAAGTTATTTTTTAACAGGGCGGCTTGGGTGGTTCAAATAGCAGCAACAGCAGTTCGGGAACGGGAAGTCAGGGCTACAACAGCTCGGCTTCTTTGGCCGGAGGTGGAGCTGATGCGAGTCCAAGTGGATCTTCGACAACGGCTTCCGGCTCTGCGGCCACAACCGGCAGCAACAGCAATGAGCAATTGTCCCGGACCAATCTCTACATCCGCGGTCTGACGCCCAACACGACGGACAAGGATCTAGAAGAACTCTGCCGCAAGTAGGTCCTTTTACAAGTCACGCTTTTGCTCGTAAATCTCTTTTGCTATTTAAAAAATGCTTTGGAATCTTCGTGATCATAGCGTGAAAAAAAGAAACTGGTTTTTTATAAAAAGAATGTGGAGACAATGCCAAACGATTATCGGATGGATGAACAGATTGATTGATTGATCCTGGTTCTTTTCTTTTTCTTTTCTCTTTCTCTCACCTAACTCTACTCGCCCGTGGCGTAAATTGGAATGGCGGGTGCAGGTTCGGCACCATCATCTCGACCAAAGCGATCCTAGACAAGAACACTAACAAGTGCAAGGGCTACGGTTTCGTGGATTTCGAGTCGCCTTCTGCCGCCGAGTCGGCCGTCAAAGCCCTTCAGCTTCAGGGCATCCAAGCTCAGATGGCGAAGGTAATCGTCAAAGTAATCACCCCTTTTTTTTACTTTTTCATATTATTACTATGATTACGTCAGTATCTTCTAATTTTAGAAGATATTGAAATAATCAAAATTAATATTTTACATTGTTTTATATGAATAACTCTTTTTTCTTAAATTAGCAACAAGAGCAAGACCCGACCAATTTATACCTGGCTAACCTGCCGGCTCACATTACGGAGCAGGACCTTCACGACATGTTGTACAAGTACGGCACTGTCATCTCTACTCGAGTGTTGAGGGACGGAGGAAGCCAGAGCCGTGGAGTCGGTTTTGCAAGGTCCGTTTCTCTTATTCTAAGGCTTCTTCTAATTCCATCGATCCTTGCCAATTTGCTAATCCTGTTGATTCAATTACATTCAAACAGGATGGAATCGCGGGAAAAATGCGACGAGATCATCAGCATCTTTAACGGTAAACTGTTGTCCGGCTCGACACAGCCGCTCCTCGTCAAGTTTGCGGACGGAGGGAACAAAAATAAGCGTCAACACAAGTCGCATCTGGACCACCAGCGGTGGCGCGATGGAGCCGATGGTGGTGGAGGCGGACCTGGTGGTCTCCTCTCGGCTTACGACGGATCCGGCGTACACCCTAATGGCCTCCCTGCTCTCCTCTCCCACATGCAGCTTGGACGTAACTTTCCTCACCAAATGCCTTTCCCTATCGGCCCCAATGGGGCTCCTTGGCTCGGACAGTATATTGTCCAGCCTCCAATGCACCAGCAGGTTAATATACAACAATAGACTTGTTAATGAAATTATGACAACAACTTTTAATCAAACAGATGGAGATGCTGACGTCTGGAATGGATCCCTCACTGCAGTACATCCCACAGCTGACGACCCACCTGTCGTCTTTGCACGTTGGCCAACCTGGAAATCCGTACGGTATGGGCCCGGGTGGACACGGTGGCCATCATCACCACCACCACCATCATGGTGGTTACCCACTATATACGCCCGGTGGGTCTGCAGCGGCAGCGGCCGCCGCTGCTGCTGCCGCCGGCGTCGGCATGCCCACCCTCTCTCTGGCCACTGAATCGGATCAGTCGGCAAGTGCAGCCGCTTCTCCCGACGAGCCCTTCTCTTACGGTAATATTTAATAAGCTAGTCGTCATATATCAAATTTTCTCTTTGTCAGGATATTTTGGCAATTTCTTTGTGATTTAGATGGTGGATTGATTTATTGATTTCAGGAGCTATGTGAGTGGCGACGTTGAATACCAAAGTTGGATTTTGAAGAAGAAAGGCTTTGTTTGCAGCCGGGCAGCAACAGAGAGGACACCACTGGAGAGTTGTGACAGAGAGAGATGATCGGGTGAACCCCCCTTTTTTGTTGTTTTTTGTTGTTCTCGTTTTCATTTTGACATTTTTTTTTCTCTAACTAGATGTAGACATTCCATTGTGCTTTCCCTCCTTTTTTTTTTGTTCTGGGATTTTTGTTTCTTATAATTTCTTCCCTCCGGTTCCCTTTGAGCGTCTCCTGCCCTCTGCTCCTACCGGTTCCTCCTCATCCTCTCTGCTAAAAAAAAAAAGTGTTGTACATAGATTTTTCACGAAAGCGAGAAACACTCTCTTTCAATTGGAAAAAGAGGTGTTATTGTGTCCTTAGGAAGGCGTAGAAATTTCATATTTGTTTCCCCTTCGAGCTCCCTTCATCTTCTTTCTTGAGTACCTGTTGGATCCCTATTCTTTTTCAGTTCCAGTATGATGAGTATGTGAGAGATCAAAAAGGTTTCAAGGCGATGGCGAAAAAAAGGAGACTGTTTGTTTTTTCTTTATGGGGGGAAATTTATTGATCAACATAGGGTTGTGTGGATAACACTGTGCAAACTTACGCGTCTGCCAGCCAATCATGTGCCTTTTTCTCTTCATTTTCCCACCCACTTCAATTTTCATTTTAAGTAAAAAGTACGCAGGATTCTCCCTCCACCCCGTTAAAATATATATATAGGTATATATATTTAAAAAGACAGAAAAAGGAGCAACGATACCAAATATATATTTAAAGAATTGGGAGTACAATTGGGAAAGAACCAAAAAGTGAAAGAAATGGAAAGAAAGAAAGTTGTTTGTTGAAATTCTATTGATAGACTAAACTTTGGTTGAAATTTATGACTTGTTTTATTATGATTGATTCAAAATCGGAGCCAGAGTACAAAAAAATTAAGGAAAAGGATTGAAGGAAGACAGGAAAGAAAAGAAAAATACCCCTTTCATACACTGCCGCTCATCTCCCACCAACAAAAAAAAAAAGAAATACCGATAGATCTTCACTATAAAATATAGAATTTTAAAAGAATCAAGAATTCTCTGATTGAGCTCGGAAAAAAAAAATTGTTCCCACTTCCTATCCCTCTCTCCTTCTATTCCTCGAACCTTGTTGCTAAGATTTCCTTGGATAAAAAATTTGATTATGTCACTCCTTCACTTTTTGATCTACCACCATTTTGTGCTTGTTATTGCGTGTGTGTCAATGCGGGGTGCTTTGTTATACTGTTGAATTTTCCCGGAGAAAATGTGTCACACCGTACCCCTTCGTTATTTCTTTTTTCGCAAAGAAACAAATGGAAACCTGCTGCATTTTCATCAATTTTTTTTCATTTGGTTTTCCATCATCATCCAGCGTCCGCACTCCCCCCTCTCTCTCTCTCTCTTGTTACGGCTAAATGAACACAATCCTGAGGGATTTTTTTTTAAAGAAGAGATGGCCCTCTATCTTTTGTTTTGTTATTTGAGAAGAGATAAATTCAGATTTAATAGGAAAATAACCAGATCGTGTTTTTATATTGTGTGCGAGAATGTGTGAATTTTCCTTCTATAATTTTCGTTTAATTGATTGTTTTTGTTTTGTTTTTTCTTCTTCTTCTTCTACCCCCCTCTATCTCTCTCTCTCTCTCTCTCTTTTGGGTTGAATTGTTTTCCTCTTCTTTTTTTGTGGTTTTTGTTTGTTGAAAAATGCTGTTATGGTGCACGTGAAATGCGGGTTGGCAGTTTGTTTCTTTTCACAGATGAGGTAGAGACCAAAAAAAAATTATAAAAAACGGGACTAGCGGGAGCAAAAGAAGGAAAACTTTTCAAAAAAGTTGATTCACTCTTTTTTTCGGTTTGTTCACTTGTGTGTAGAAAACGACTGCCTACCCACTGAAAGAGCGAGAGGAAATTTTGACTTTTTTTCTTAAAGAAAAAAAGGAGGAAAAAGTTGAGAATCTTGTTGTTTCTTTTTTGTTACCTTCATAGTCTAGTAGTGGTTTTCTACGCATTGCAAACATGATGAGACTGTGACTAAAACAAAGCATTCGACGACCAGCAATGAAAGATGGGAAATAAAGAAAAATGAGAAGATAAAAAAAGAAAAGATAGAAAAATAGTCTTTGAGATTGGAAGCGTCTCTCCTTTTATTATAACTACAAAAACGTGTAAAAATATTTTACACAAATTCATTCATCGGGATTGGATGGAGGCGGTGGAGGCCTACCGGGCGGTATGCCGGCCTGCTCGCTGATCTCGGCTTCAAATTGAAGTGGGTCGATAAGGTTTTTCCGACCATGTGGAGGTGGACCGATGAGCAGCTCAACGTCGTTGTAGTTGAGTGTCTCTTTCTCTAATAAGGCTTCTGCCATCTTGAAGATATATTTAAAAATTTAGTCATCGTAATTTGATTAAAAATGAATGAGTCAGTAACCTTTTCCAGCATATCCTTATGCTCAATTAATAACGACTCGGTCCGCTTGTAAGCTTTGGCAATAATATTTCTAGCTTCGCTATCCATCATATTGGCTAAACGTTTGCTATTAAGAAAGAAAGGAAAGTGAAAGCTAGGCTTCTAATGCAACTTTGTGATAAATTTACCTATACGGCCTTCGTCCGGATTCCATAGACGAGCCGCCCTCTTCCGGAAAAGATAAGAGCCCCAATTCGGGGCTCATTCCATAAGAACGAACTTGAGCGTAGGCGATTTTAGTGACCTTCTGTAAGTCATTCTGAGCTCCGGTAGTGATCCGGTTGAAAGTGAGAGACTCCGCAACTCGTCCGCCCAATGCCATACACATCCGCTCAAAAAGCTCCTCAGTAGAGTAAAGTTTTTGGTCTGTGGGTGTATACTGAGCGAAGCCGAGTGCTTGACTAGTCCGTGGGACGATCGTCACTTTTAGCAATGCATCTGTATGCGGAAGAAGCCATCCGACCAAGGCGTGACCTGCATTTAAATAGAATTGTAATTTATCTTATACTCTGAATTCTATTATAACTCATTCAAACTTACCACATTCATGATAGGCAACAATTTGTTTCTCTTTAGGAGCCACAACACGTGAACGCTTTTCAAGTCCACCAACTACTCGTTCAATAGCATACTCGAGGTCCCCGCCTGTAACTCGCTTATGTAAATCTCGGGCAGCATGTAGGGCGGCTTCGTTGCAGACGTTAGCGATATCAGCTCCACTAATGTATACATAAAACAATAATGAAAATCAGTTAAAATAGCAATATAAAAGACTGGTACCTAAATCCTGGAGTCAATCCTGCCATTCGCTTAGAATAGTAAGAAGGTGGGTGTTCCATCTTGATCGATTTCAAATGCTGCTCGAAAATTTCTTGACGCTCTTCCCAATTAGGAAGGTCAATCATTATGTGCCTATCAAAACGACCAGGTCGCAGTAGGGCTTTATCCAGGACATCCGCCCGGTTCGTAGAAGCCAGTACAAGGACTCCTTCTCTCGTTGCCATTCCATCCATTTCAACAAGGAGCTGGTTGAGAGTCTGCTCGCTCTCTCCTGAAGATCCACCGAAGGATCCAGATCCTTCAGATCGCTGACGACCGATGGCATCAATCTCGTCGATATAGATGATGCAAGGTGATCTCTTGCGGGCTTCTTTGAATAGATCACGAACTCGAGCTGCTCCAAGTCCGCCAATCATTTCAATAAATTCTGAACCGTTCATGGACAAGAAAGGCACGGAGGCCTCGGTGGCGACAGCTTTTGCCAGTAAGGTTTTGCCACAACCAGGTGGGCCTAGTAGAAGTGCTCCTCTTGGGACCTTAGTAAGAAGAAAGATTTGATTTAGATTAATTATTTTTAATTTAAAAAGTATGACTATACTTTAGCTCCAAGTTTTTTATAGTGCTCAGGACGCTTTAGGTAGTCGATAAACTCCATCACTTCGATTTTGACTTCTTTAAGACCAGCAACATCTGAGAATCGAACACCTCTGCCGCCTCCAGTAAGGGGATCAACTAGAGTAAACTTTGCTCTGGTCATTTGTGACTGTAATCGAGTTTAAAAATGGGCATTAAATAAAATATTTTGACTGGAAAGAATAAAATAATTCATACAAATGAATCCATGGAAATGGGGGATTTGAATCCCTTCATTCGGCTAAAGATGGAGATGAGGATAGCAGCAGCGATCAGAGTGCCAAGTAGTCGTCCAGCTGTGTCCGTATTCCTTTCGTAAATAATTGGAACACCCTGGCCAGGTGGAATACCAAGCCGCTGTTCAGCTGTTCGTAATTTCTCTTCAAACTTGTTGGTGTCGATAATATTCATGTGAAAAGTACGATGATCCATTCGGCGACCCTTGACAACTGCTCCTTCGTGTAGTACGATTGTGACGATATCAATATCCGGCCGGATGATGACTTCTGCAACCTCGCCTTTGGCTAGCATGTGATGAAGAAACTCATTCCAAGAGACATATCTGTGGGAATTTTAATAATGAAACAGGAGAAGAAGAATTTTAGTTTAAAAGTTACCTAACAACTTCTGGTTGATTTCCACCAGGAAACATGAGGGACACTAGTGTAATCAGCATGTATCCAGTGAACATCCACATGAATGCCTTGGCCAACATAGACTGCATGTTTTTGTCATCATCATCAGGTTTTTTGTTGTTATTATTATCTGAATCCTTGTTGGATTGGCCATAATTTGATGAAGTGGAAAATGCCCGTAAAGGAAGGTTGAATATTGCAGGTGTTGATCTTTTCAACAGTCTCAGAGCAGCTGTATGTTCGTGTTTCAAATTTAGAAGGTCCTGTAGAGGAATAAGCCAAATTTGAATTATATTATTTAAAGAGTAAGATGAGTAAGACAACTATACTTTTCTAGTAATCCCGACATTGCGGCTAGGGATGAATGATGTAACACCCCGACGAGCTTGAAACTCATTTCCACGAATATAGAGAATCGATCGACATTTTTGTGGGTTTATCTTAAGCGTTGTAAATATGTGAGAACTATATTTTTTCAAAATAAAAGCCAACCTACAAGGTAAATTTGTAAGTTGTGCCATTCCAACAGAATGATTTTTCCTTTACTTTTACGTAACGATGATCTAGGAGCGGGTTTGTTATGTTTTGATCGTCACACTGAACTGTCGTCTGTTTTAATACCGAAGGGATACACAGATTCAAAGTTGCTCGATAGATGGGGCGGACCGGTAGTCTTGAAAAATACACAGTCCCGCCAAAGTTTTAAAAAAGCACTCTCTATTCAAATCACAAATGGAAACACAAATTCAACTGGATGTATTTCTTTTCTGTGCTTTGTGTATTAGCATACAACGGCATAATACCATTACATAAATTTTTTCCCACGAGTTCCACCACCTCTCTTTAACACATCTTGGAAATAGGGACTAGTGTACTGAAACGGATTAGTGACTCGAATTATTTGAAGCGCACGAATCAAATGTTGCTCCGTCCTGAATCGGAATATCTCAGAACTCTTTGGTGTATCAAGTTTGCTGAGAAGGGACAAGAGTATGGATTTCTGGACCGACGGGATGTCGAGTAGATCATAGATGTTGAGCAACTTCTCACCAGCGCTTAGGCGGCCCTCAGGAGACGAAGCTTGATGCATTTCTTCGTGGAGTTCTTTTGCTTCCAAGATTAATTTTCTCACTTCCTGATCGTTGCAGAAACAGTCGTCGGGACAGGTGATTCCCCAGCTCTGTTTTAAGACCCTTTTGTTAACAAAAAATTCGACTTCAAGCGGATGTAATCCTTGTTGAACCATGGAATAATGAAACTCGTTGGAGACACTACTCCTAGGAGCGGAACTTTCTCGTTCAAAATCAAGATCCAAGTGTGTTGTATAACAAATGCAAATTTCCTGTCCGGGCTGAATGTCCCGAAGGGAATAAACGATTTGGACGTGGGCGATATTTTCGTAAGCGATTCCCGCGTTCGGCCTACAGTTGTGGTTCACTCGAGAGGTTCGTAGACCGAGGTAAAGTGATCCACCTCTATTGAGATGCGCGTTTTCTTGAAAGGAATTCATGTTGAATTTAGCTTCCACAGAAGCTTCCTTTGGCCCCAGATCCTTGATCCCTGAAAATCAAACCAAAACTATTTATAAAATAAATTGGAATAAAATCTAGGTAAATTAGAACCTGGATGACTGTGAGGATCCCTGAAGACGGGTTCGACGATTATTCTGAATCCAGCAGGAATGAATTTTTTGGCAATTACTCCCAAACCTTTGTTGGGAACAGGAACAACTTCCCAGTCAATGTCCTCTTCTCCATGTTCATAACGACCGCACCAGTTTTTGTGACGTTGTCCAGTACCATTGGTTTTCCAATCAGTAATTTGGCACTTCTTGGAGCAGTAAGCCCTCTTCTTACACCCACTACAAAGTTTTGCAGGAACATCACACATTTCAAGGCAAAAGGCGCAATGTCTTAAATTTGCGGCAGCATTTTTCTATAATTCACATTTGAAAATTATAATTTTTAGTATTTAATTATATTTTAAAACATGAACTTACATTTGATTCGGATTGTAATGTAGATGTGTCAATAAGAGTTGAGGAAGACTCTTGGAATCGCGACACTTTTGCTTCATCTCCCATTTCTCAGACTAAATGCCTCGTGTACAGTGAGCAAATTAATGATGAACCTTCTTCACAGAAAATCAGAACAACTCTGCCTTTGGGTCTCTATATGCCCCTCTGGGACTCTAGGTAACTGGGTCTGGTCTTGCTTAGTCTTGCCTACGTTTCCTCTCCCAGAGAAAAAAAAAATTACTGAAGCGTTGTCGGATAAACGGATTCCCTGAAAAATAATCAAACCGAGACAAAACAAACACCCCCAAAATACCCAACCTTCTTCCATGTGTATCAACATAAACAATAAGAAATTTCCCTTTTTACCCATGTGTTTCGAAAGATTTCTTTTATAATTTGGTAGTAAAATTATTATTGCCTTCAACATTGCAAGGCATGATTAGCTAGGTTTTATACTGTTAAGAAAAATTTTAGTGAAAAACCAAACGAAAATAACGACAAAATAACAATTTTAAACGAAGGAACAAAATCTTAAATATGAATGATTTCGCGGTATCAACTATAAAACAACGGGTACCGCGAAGTTTGAAAAACAAGGTCCATATTTGGCAGGTAACGCAGGTTGAAATGATTAAGAATCGGATAAACAGAGCAAACAAGTTTCTCCATTACATTTTAAAATTTAATAACATAGACTCTACCTAAAATTTAACTTGCAAGTAGTAATCAATTTCGACCCTGATTTAAAATTTTAAAAATAAAGAAAGCGATTATTCGTTGAGGTGATGAGACAAGTTTTTAGAAGTGGCAACAGTGTAGACCGTTTCCAGGTTTCCTGAGATGTTTTCTTCGTGTATGTAAACATTCGCCGATTCTGTTTCCTCTTCATAGTTGAGACTAATTAAGTCCCATCAGCCTAATTTGAAACGTTTTCTCGACGTTATAACCATTGTGGCAAGCTTTCAACTTATAGACGATACAAAAAAAACAGTTTGCATCTACTTGATAATCAGCAGAATTTCTATTCTCCATTCTGCTCGTCATCACGCTACCCTTCCTGCGTAGTTAAATGTCTCTCCTTGGTCAGCAGCAGAATGGCAGAGGATATGCAACCATTGGCCCTGACGACGTGCCTCTTCTTCGCCCACCTGATTCTAATAAAGTAATTTTTTCTTCAAAATTGAGAATTCACAAGTAGTCAATTTTTTCCCATTTTTTAGTGCCGAGTGCTTAACTACTCTCTTGTTGTCATCACATTCGTACTTGTCTTAGCCACCCTTGTTAGTGCTATAGTATACAATAAAACCTCATCTACTGGAGTCAACATTTTCTTCCTGGTCTGCATTTTGCTCTCATGTCTCTCCAACATTTTATTGGTATCTATGCTGAATTTCAATTTTATTGATTTCATTAAGTTTTTATTTTATACTTATGTTCATTTTTCATTGTTAGATTCTGTATTATTCACGTCAAGCAGTCCCTTCCAAATTGAGGCTACTAATTTATTTCAACACCCTGAACACGCTTTTGTTTTGTATATGCGCGAATCTCTTTTTTCATGGACTCTAAATTCCCAAACCTTTGAAGTTTCATACTACAATACTGTGACTTACAAACAAGTGATTATGAACAATGTGCTATTTTCAAAATACACAGACTTTAAAAGTAAATTATTGTAATGCCAGTAGCTTGAACAGGACTGGTATTTTTTTAGTCTTCTATATACACATTCTTTGCTGTATGTATGGATTGAAAAAATGAAGAATAGAAGAATAATAAACAGATAACATAAGGATTGATTGGACAGACACAGAATAATTGGGCAAATTAACTAGAAAGAGAGTTGGAAAATGCCAGAAGCAACAGAGCGCGCTCTTCTTGTGAAGTCTTCAAAACTTATTGGTTTACTTTTGGTCCCGGGATTATTTAGATCGCCACTGAATTGTTCTTCACATATGGACAAGTTAAGGAAGTTTTTCACACACAATCTTTGTTCTTTTTTATGTTTCTTTTCTTTTTTCTTTTTGTGTCACAGAAAAAATCTGTACTCTGCACAGATAATGATCATTGGACATGCACATACAAATAATAATGGTAAACAGTATAATATAAAAGAAGGAAAAAATATAAATGGGAAAATACGGGGATAACGTTCAATCAACTGTGAATTTTTGTGATGCCAATATAATTTCGTTGTGTGAAAGCTAATTATGATTTGTGTTTTTAGATGTAATTTTTTTTTTTCAAATTCTGTTTTTGGAAAATTAACAAAATATATGAACTTGAAGCGGACTTGGAAATATTGTATGGCTCCGCAAAAAATTATTTCTTTTAGACTGTTACGGCTTGTTTACTGTCCATGTTCGGGACGTAATCCCTTGCCATAAGGGTAGCGAAGACTGTCATGACCATCTTTTGTTTCACTTCAGTGATATCCTCTGGTAGGGCGTAGACGCGAGCACCAATTTTGCGTGCCATAGAGATGGCGTACTTTGCGTTGGCTAGATTGTCCTCATCTGGGCCACCCTCACGAACCAAATCGTAGTTGATTGTGCCAGGTTTAATGCAGTCGATCAAGTCGATAACAACTCGTGCATTGGAAATGGACGATTCCTAATAGAGGACCACCCAGACAAAATGACACAGTAAAATAAATTGCCTCGATAATCTTAGTAAACCAGTTTTCTTTAATTACCTGAAAGCTCCTAAGAGACGACTGTTTCTTTCCATCGGCCAGTTTTCTGTTGACCCAATCAATGATCTCTTTTTCAACGACAGGGCTGCCCGTATCGGTCAACTGGGTTAGAATGGATAACGTGTACGCTCTCATCAACTGCCAAATCAGAGCTATAGGGGGGGAGAAAGAGAAGATAATCATCATTTCATTAGAGAGATCTCGTTCGGTTTTTTAATTACCCAATGTTAGAGTGGGGTTTCCGTCACTAATGTCTTTTCCGGCGATGCCCACCAAAGAAAACTTGGTCTGCCTTCCCAATTCGACAGCGTAGTTACAATTCTCCAACTTCTCCATAAACTTTCTCAACTTGGAAAATTCCCTGAAAAATAATATTTTATTAGATTTCTCTTTCCGGTTTAGTCAAGTGAAAAGAATGGAATTGTACTTGTGAACGCGGCTCCAGTTGACAATGCCAGGCTTAATAACGTCATAAAGCTGGAAGATGACCAATCCATCGGCCAAGTCCCCGTAGAGCCAGTTGACATAGGGTGCAACACCCAGAGAATTCATCCAGTTGCGGTACGTCTTCTCTTCGCGGCTCTCTTCCAGATTCTCCAATCCCTAAGAGTGAAATAAATAAAAATTTAAAAATTTACAATTTCATTGTCTAAAGAGGCTGAATTACCTCAATGGGAATGTTGGAATCAGAGTGTAGAGCAGGATGGTTGTTGAACAGGTTAGCGACGAAGGCCAAATTAAGCTTGTAGACACCGTTGACGACATCCTCGGGCGTCACAAAGCTCCTACATCCCAGTTTCTCAGCTTGTTGGAGCATAACCTCAGCACGGCGCAGGAGATCGCTTTCCTAAAGGTGTGACGAAAGAGGATTTTTATGACTGAAAGCCCGAAGGTAAAGGGCTTCTTTGATGAGCCGGAAAATAATCAAATACCCGCAAGGCTTCCATAGTAACGCCGGCATCGTTAGGTGCGATCTGCTTGAGCAGGTAGCTATAAACTTCCGAATCCGTGATGTCCGAGTTGAAATTGGCGCAGCGTCGGTTGGTGCCCGATTTTTCAAGCTGGTGATTAACCCAGCGGAGAAGGATGGCTTCGGGGGAAAGCTTCATTAACTCCTCGATACGCTCATTGTCGCCCAACAAATTCGTAAGTCCTGGACAATGCTCCAGCGTAATTTGGTTGAACAAACCAATCTGCAAGTTTAAATTAAAACATTAATAATAAAATGAAGAAGAATGTGGCGAATGGAAACGTACTCGAATAATTTGCCAGAGAAGACCGAGAACCAAATGAGGCTTTCCTTTGGACAAGTCATGTGCGTCGATATTGACGATATTGCAACCGATAGACTGAGCAGAATATAAGGCTAAAGTCAAATTTTCGTGTTTCGTGTAGAGCGTCAAATTCCTCTTATTGATTGCTCGTTCGTCGATCGTATCTGGGCACGAGTGATTGATGATTTTGCTGAAGCGAAAAAGAGAAAGCTTGAAATTCACACATTTTCCTTATTGGATTTTTTAGAAACTTACCATAGCAAAATACCATCTTTGACTTTATCGAACAAACCACGTCCCTCAGAATCAATGGGCAACAAATGCTTGAGATCGGGATCGTGGCCCAGATTGCTATTGACCCAGTCGGAGAAGGCCAGCTGTTCCTCCATTCGGATCTACCCAGAGGGAAAAAATAAATATTATCTTCGTAATAGGTTAAGTGGATATATAATTGCCAACAGTCAACAGATGTTTGGCTTATTTCATCTAGCGGTGCATACCGAGTGGGTTGTGCCTTCGGATGAAGCTTCCGAGGTACCTCCGATCGTTTCCAAGTTCTCCCTCTTGTTCACCATCTTTTTGAAAGTTGTGGCCACATCTTGTGACTTGAGCCGGGCACATAACTGGTTTTAAAATCAAATATAAAATTAAGACTTAAGTATAAATCCCAGAAAATAGAGTAATACGTACGTCTTCAAACTCATCAAATGAGAGGCGGCCTTTTCCTGGTCCGGATTGATCACGATCCACTTGGTCAATCATCTCTCGGACCTTGTAGTGGGGTAATTTGAATCCGCAAATATCCAACGCTGCTTTGAGCTCAGACAGGTCAATGTAGCCCGATCCATCTCGATCAATCTGAAATAATAATAAAAAATAATAATTAATCCGTAAATCCACAATTTAAGAGATAATACAACACAACTTTGAGATAGTAATATTCGTCCCTCAAATCGCGTCTAAATTCACTCATCACATCCCAGCGATCCACACCCAAGATGTCCATGATGGAAACTGAATCCCAGGACGTGATTGCACGCAAGGTTTTATTGTGCACGTCAAACAGTTTTGCCCAGCTTGAGCAAACCGCTTGCCGGCCTACTCTTGTTAGGTAAGTGGTTCAGTTCATCTCTCTTTTTTTAGGGGAAAAGGCAGATGTGTGCTACAAAACAAAAAACGCAGATGGTAACTCGCTCTCTTGAATAGCACGAGCGGCAGAGCAAACGTAAACGTTTTTTATAGAAGAAAATAATCTTTCGTCACGCACGAAATCAGATCGAGACCTCCTTCTTCTATATATAATCCAAACTATTTATCATTATGTGTTGTTATTGTTGTGAAAATGAACGACTCATCGACGTGGGGAGGATTCCATCTCATTCTGAATGGGGGAAATCTGCAGTTGCGGGGGAGGAATCATCACACAGAAGTTCCGTCGTAAAAGGAAGAAAGAAATTCGAGTCAGACCCCCAGTACTGATGCGCGGTCATTCGGTAGACACTTCAAATCGAAATGCAACGAATTGGAAAACATTGACCGGGATTTCACGAATGCGTGCACTCGTGTCATAGAGGCGGTGAAAACCTCATTCGCTTTGACCACATGAAAGAAGAAGAACACTACTATAGTTTTTCTGGTTGCTTCATTTCGTGTATTTTAGAACGAAAGAAAAACTCAAAAGAGAGAGTGCCAGTTTATTATTACGACGATGAACGACCTTCGGCGGGAGTCGTTAAAGGATGAGCTGCTACGTCCTAGCGGGGGGTTGAAACCTTCTCAACAACTCCCCCACAATGTGTCAACTTGTATAAATAACATTCTTTGTATAACTTAGGCTTTGTTTACACAACGTTTCCGGGGGACATGTGTCGGCTAGAGATAAGAAGAAGATGTAGGAAGAGAAGAAAAACGTTTGCTAGCTCATTATGAAATGACGACTGTTCGTTTTCTCATTAGAAGAACACACCCATTTTCTAGAGAAAATAGCCCTGTGGTAAGATAATTGAAAAAACCACTCACAAAGGAGAGTCGTCACATTAGGAATGCGTAAGAATAAAGGAGGAAGATGAAAATGTTGTTTTATTATTTTCATCTTCTTCTTGTTCGTCGTAAACGTGGGGGTGTGGCCTTGAAAGAGAGGAAGAAAAAAAAAAGTCGAGGCACGGCTTCTCTCATTTCCATAGCGGGAAACTACTTTGCCAAGGCCATAAAAGGTGGCCTGGTGGCTCGAGAGCCAAGAAATAATAAAAAGAAATGTTGTTTTTATTTCATTTTTTCTTAATTTTCCAGTTGATTGCAAATAAAAATCATTCCATCTGACGACGACAGAATTCTTTCAACGTTTGGTAACCATCATCACCTCGTTATCGCTGTAGTGATGTAGAGCCAAGGGAATATATTCTTTTCATAAATAAAGCAAAAAATTATTTACGAGCGCTTGACTTGATATGCGAGATTCATTATAAAAACATTGGCAGTGACACGCTCCCGGTTATTCAACAGTCTTTAACACGTCAGCTGTTTTTCCTTTTGCCGTTCTTTAGCAATCTAGCGTCAAGTAGGACACGGGCATGATGCAATCAAAAGCCACCGGACGTCCGGTTCTGCGGCAACGAAACGTTTCTTTGATGGCTTTCCTTTCTACTACGATAAAGTGAAACCGATTTGGGAAAACTGAGCTGGCTGCGGGTCTAATTCATCAATCCCATATTTGGTCGGTTCGAGTGTGACTCACGTTGCAATTCTGCGTCGGTCCGTTTGACACATCTGCAAACTTAAACATAACAACAGAGTATAACAAAAACCCGGCTAGCCCACTGACTGCTGCACTCGTGAATACCCGACGCAGCCACACCTGAATTTATGATTACTACTGTAAGATTTCGTTCTGTACGTTGTACGTGTTTCGATTATATAGTGAAAGGTGAGTCTATTGACGTAGATAACCAACAGTTTTTTTTATATAGAGGATTGGAGTGTAAAAAGATAAGGTCGATTTAACCTGCTAGGTGGGGCCCTGTCACTCCTGTCAGATGACAACTGTTGTACTTCTGACAGGAATTATACATAAAATCCCTCCAAAATTAACAGAAATAATTCAATTGATTAGTAAACTTACCGTTTGAAAATGTTCCTGAAGTTCCAATCGTTCTTCTTCAGTAAATTTGCGGACGTTGGACGAGGAAAACATTCCATTCGCCTGACGAAGCGCCATCTTAGCTCGGTACGACGGTTGGCCGCGCACTGTTGCCGCTAGGGTACCAAACAAGATTTTTGTGTGTAAGCGAGATGCCGTACCGCCGCCGTGCCGGTCGCCGGTAACATACGGGCCGCCCTTTTCGAACTAAAATAATTATGTCCCGCCCCTCTCTAGACAAGCTTTTAAGGTTTTTTAAGCATGGATTTTTTTTTGTTATCTTGCACAGTCTCGTTTACTTGATCTCTTTGTAGACTGGGGTGCAAAGTTGACACAAAAATCCCCACCTCCCGTATAGTCTCGTTTTACCCACTCACAAAATAATCTCGTTATCATTTAAAAACTAAAACTCATGACATATAGAAGCCGTGCGGTTTATGAAAAAAATTATTATGTGTACCGGTAAATACATTCTTGCTCACAATTTTCAGAACATGATTAATCACGCAAGAAGCAAAGGTATTATAGAATCGATAGGAATAAGATTTCACAATGAGGATAAAAGGGTCGAATATCAGTTGGTGTCGTAAAGGTAACGTCCCAGCTCGAAGTTGACCGTCCTGTAAGTAGTAATCACAGTTAAAAAATGTACCAAGTGAAAGTATATTAAAAGGGCATTAATATAACCTGGCTAAGCTCTTGACTAAATCGTAACTGGCGTTGCATCGGTATTTAGGCACGCCTTGGAACATGGCGGATGATCCGGTATGAGTAAGGAGTTTCAAAGACACTAAAGTGGATATCTGCGCAATCACAAACAAACATGAGTCCATATCTAATTTCAGCAATCCAAAAGCAAAAAGTTGTGCATCACTTGAACAAACAAATTGAGAGAAGGCGTCACCCGCTCTTCAACGATCGAGTAGAATATGGCCATGAGTCGGTCGATGGGAAAAACCTTGGGTCCCATAAGGCGAGCAGCGTTATGTAGCTTCTGCTTCTTGAGCGATTTAAGTCCCTTGGTCATCTTCTTCCGACCCTCCTTTGCTTTAACGAAGAGGCGCCTGTCATAACGAGCCGGATTGTATGAGGCAAGGTATGCGGCGATAAGCAAGAATTTGGAGAAAAAAGGAAGTTCAGTCTTAAAGGCCGCAGAGCTGTTGTTGCAAATTCCTGTGCTTCCAGCACTACAATCTGGTCCTCGTAGGTAGACTTGATTGAGGCTGGCACGCAATTTGGGTTCCAAATATCGCCAGAGTTTAACAGGCTGATTTCGTTCGATCTCGCCGCGGTGAATGGGCTCCATGAAAGCATCCCAATGTTGAGAAGCGATGTAGCGTAATTCACAGAGATCACGGCATGCCACTAGAAAGACACCGAGGATCATGGACAGATAGGTTTGGTAGAGCTCAGTTTCTCCAGGAGGACACTCTTTCATCAACAGGTCTTGCATCTCTTCTGTAAATTCGAATTAAAAGTGTTAACACTAATTTTTATCACAATGAATATTACATTGTATTTATTTAAACAACATACCTTTATTGTACTGTGGGAAAAATACATGGATTGGCTCTAAGGATCCACATCCAAAACGAAATTTCTCATAAGGGATTTCAGAGAGCAAAAGTATACAAATATTGATCTGCAAAAACTCTTGAAGCTTGAATAGCAGTGGAATCCTGTTGAAAAAGTAATTATATATATTTAAAAACCATATTGCATTACTGTAAGAAAAAATATAGTGAAAACTCACATCATGCCATCATTTAGGTCCCTTAGCCTTTCTGCTTTGTCAACAATTATACAAATTGGTTGACCATCATAGACCCTGCTGAGATACCTAGCAAAATCATTAGGATTGTCACACCTAAGATCTTCTGATCCAAGCTGTTCCAGCACTGATTCATATAGTGATCGTGGAGTGAGAATCTCAATACTGTGGACTACAGCAAAGTGGATTTTATTTAAGTTCTCAAGAATCCTTGAAATAACCATTGACTTTCCAGTGGATGTGTGTCCATAAACAAAGATACATGGTGGAAGTGCAACCTTCAGAAACAAAAAATCATAATCAGAGAACTATGGACAGTCAAAAATGTATTCATTATAACTTACACCTCCTAAAACATCCACTAAAAATTCCACTTGTTGTTGTCGGTGTAAAACTTCAGCATTTACAATATTTTTTACTTGTTTCAGATCCATTTCCATCATATCATAACAGAGCACTTTTCGTTTGACACTTCGACAGACGATTCTTTATGATCACAGATTCCCGGGGAAATGCGGGAAAAGTCAAAATCTATGAAACTGACCAGGGTTGCCTCCCTAACTATTAAGTTCTATAAACTTCTATAACTTTTTTTTTCAAGAAATGTTATTCAAATATAATCAAGTGATCATTTTATTTTTAGAATTATGTTTACTTGACTGCCTTTTCTGTTTCCTTGTTAATTATATTAAAGTCGCTCATACGAGTAACGAATTGACAACGCATGCCAGCGGCCCTACACGCCGTTGGCTCGTTCAGGAATTTGTTTCTGCTTTAATCCGTTACGTTTGAAATAATTCCTTTAACTGTTTTTAGCTATCATGTACGCCGTCCAGCCCGGCTGAACAAACGAACTTGGCCACTTTTGGCCAGCTGCTAACATCCCACACGGCCGCAAGCGATTGCTTCTGTCACACTACGTAAGCAGCCGTTTGGGCGAGCAAGGGCACCATATCGGCAGAAACTCGCACTACACGAGTACACGTTGCATATGTGGGCAGTGGCCTACTCGCCTATGGAATGTGGCCAGAAAGCCGTCTGCTTGACATTAGCTTGACGGGCTGACGAGGTCCTGTTCCGAGTTCTTTAATCGAGTTTCGTCTTAGAACTGTTTGTTCTCGAGCTGTTAAAAAAAAATTGTTTTAATGTGGACAACACTTACTGAGCTCTAGGAATAAATCGATATTCCTTTATATTTCTAACATCTTTTTGTTAGAATCCAGTGCTAGGCAAATTATATAATTTTTAGGCAAAATGGGTTTACAAGGAAGAGAAGTGCACATATTTATAGGTGTTTTGGTGTATGTTTTAAATGTCGGCTACGTTCATGGTCTAGTAGAAGGACTCTATTGTGGTGTAGAAAACTGTTATGATGGTGAGTTGTATTGTTACCTTAATAATATTGTATATTTTTATTTTTACAAAATAAGAAATGAACATTCCTTTTTCTAAGTATACTATTGTGTAACTTATGCATACATTATTCTAAATATAGAAATCTAAGAATAAAAGTTTGCTAACCATAAATCTATTTCTGTATTTTATTAGTACTTGGCGTAACAAGAGACTCGCCGAGAAGTGAAATTGCCAAGGCTTATCGGAGTTTAGCCAAACGCTTTCATCCAGACGTTCAGGGGCCTGACGTGAGCAAAGAAGAAGCGGAGAAGAACTTCCGGAGAATTGCTACCGCCTACGAAGTTCTTCGTGATGACGCCTCTCGAGAAGATTACGATTACATGGTGGATCACCCTGAGGTCTGTTACCCAACATCCTATTTTTCTTATTTATGGATTTCATCACGATTTCTATTTTCTTTCATTTTCTAGGAGCTGTATTCTCACTATTACCGATACTACAGAAGACGGGCTGCACCCAATGTGGATATTCGGCTTATCTTAGCCGTTTGTATCACCATCATCTCAGGAATTCAATACTATTCTGCATGGGATCGATATGAGACAGCCATCAAGTACTTAACGACAGTACCCAAGTATCGCTTGAAAGCCCTGGAAATTGCCAAGCAAGAAAAGCTTTTTGATGAAAACGCCAAACGACCTCGAGACAAGACGAAAGAAAAAGAAAAAGAAGAAAAAGAGCAAATTATCCGGCAGGTCATCGAGGAGAAGATGGATATCCGTGGCGGCTATGCTAAACCTGATTGGCGCCAAATTCTCTGGATCCAACTGGTTATATTACCCTACACTCTCTGCCGCTACTTTTCTTGGTGAGTTTCTGTTTCTAAATTGACGTCGTAAATATCTTTACTCATTGTTCTTTGTTCAACTGTTAATAGGTACGCTAAGTGGATCTATCGTTTTAATATTTTGAAAGAAGAATTTGGCCGCGACGAAAAGCTCTATCTTATTAAAAAGAACCTCAAGCTCTCTCAGCTCGAGTACGATGCTTTGGAAGAGCACACTTTAGAAGAATATCTCGAGTTAGATCTTTGGGAAAAGAGTAAAGCTCTCGAGTGGAAAGCTGAAAAGGACGAGGTTGGTCTATTATTTTATTATGTTTATTTAAAATAGGATATGCCAACATAATAGATTACATGTTCCTCAAGATTTTAATTGATAAGAAATGCAATCAACGTCTTAAATAATGTCAAACTTTTTCTTTTCCAGGAAACGAAGAGACTTCTTGCCGATAACCCAAGATACAAAGCTTATCGTCGTTACATGAAGAAAGGTAAATTTAATCCTAAAAAGTACTATCGCCATGAAATGGTTTAATTGTGTTATTAAATTTTTAATTACAGGGCCAGGTCGCCTGACGTTCGAGGATTAAGTAATAAAAATAATTCAATTGATAACCGGAAAATTTGTGGGAACAATAAAAATGAAGCTATTAAGAGATCCCATATTATTTTTTGAAAGCCTTGTAATTCCATTTCCAACAGTACAGAAGAAAAAAAAGTGACCGGCGGAATTTTATATAAAACATAAGGGAAAATACAGCCCAAGGTTTATTTATCTTATGCTTTTTTTCATTATTTTCCTCATACTACACGAACTTAAATAGTTCGTGAAGCAGATTACAACTAAATCCCCTATGACATAAATGGGGAAGTAAACGCTGGGTTAAAAAATAAAAAAGAACGAAAGTGTAGATTTTCATCTTTAATTGGGTCGGCGAGTGGTTCTCTGTGATGTTCTCATACGAGCAGTTTGGGGCGTGGCACGGGCAGCCAATCGGGGACTCCGACGGACTCCTAATGCGCTGCTACCACTTTCTTCACCAGTACGACGTCTCTGTCGCCAATATTGGGAATGGTTAGCGTCGTCCGATTCGCTATCCGAGACGCATTCCTCTGATTCGAAATCCATTTCCTCGTCCGAGTCCGGTGAAACGTGAAACCACTTGTAATGTCGACCATCCCACTGTAAAGATAGAAATCATAGTTTTAAAACTAGTGGTAGATTTTTAATGTACAAGTTGTAATAAATACCGCAGAGTCGATAATATCCATCGAATAAGGATGCCATGATACGTCCCTGACGCACTCGGAATGGCCGGTTAAAACCATGGCCGGCAAACCAGTCAAGACATCATAAACTAGAAAATAGGGTGAAAATCGGTTAACTTGTTGCTCTACTTCAGAAAATAAAAACTCAACTGTAAACTTTGCCGTCCGCACATCCGCTGTAAATATAACGCTGGCCTGTGCTGAAAGCCGGACTGAAACGGCAGCGAATCAGCGTCCGCAAGACCCTGTGACCCCTGTAAGTCATCAGACTCGTATCACCCTGTATCTTCGTCTTGGTGCAAGCAACTGTTATTGAAAGTAAAATTCTTCAGTCAATAAGAAACTCTTCGTAAATTACTTTGAAAATGTAATGAACTTACGCCTCCAAGGTACGTTCTGGAAGCTGTAATCCCAGTTTCTATTCTGAACAAGATTTCTTGTACGTTGAGTAGCTTCTGAACTAGAGAACTTACGCATATCCCACCTAAGATAGCGATAAGTAAGCAAAGTTAATAAATTGTAGAAAGTTAAATATCTTATTTAGGTGTTAAAATTTACAGCTTGATGGATTGGTCTTTGCTGTTGGTGATGAGGTGCCGGCCATCTCCACGAGAATCTATAAAGGTGAGCCCGTCAACGTGACCCGCCAGGATTCCCACCGGTTTCGCTTCTCCGTTTTCTGATAACGTTCGGCGATCCCAGACTTTGCACAAGCCGTCGTCCGCTCCCGAGAAGAGAATCTGTGACGTCTCGTCTGCATACGCAACAGTATTGATATCGTCCGAATGGGCATCTATTCGGAGTGTTCGCTCGTGTCTTTCACAGTCATAAATGTAAAGACAACCGTCGTTGGCACCACCCAGCACTTCAGTTCCGTCTTGGGAGAAAGTGAGGCTAAAGATACAAAATCGTCGGAGATCCGGACGTAGAGGAAGAACCTCGTGTCGTTCAAGATCACCCTGAATGTTGCAAAGATGGACTGAAAGGAAAAATATTAGTGTGGAAACATGAATGTAATATACTTAAAAAATGGTAAAACTTACTTGACTCCGACCAACTGGAATATATTATGGAGCGTCCATCCGGACTAAAGGCAGTATCCAAAATGCTCCAGCCTACATCCCGAGCTGGAATCTTTTTAAGACAAACGAATCTCCCTTTGGTCGTATCAAAGACTCGCAAAACGCGATCTAAAGAGTTAAGAGTTATTGGAGAAATAGTAATAAGTAGGAGAATATTATGTAATGAAGTAAATCGTTACGTAATCATATATTTAAAATCCTCGTAACAATTTCTTTCGATCTAATCCTACCATCGAATTTCAAAGCAAATTAGTATTTACCTTGGGATGCGCTGAGGAATACGTCACCCTCTTTTGAGTAAGTGCCACAGAAGACTTTATGATTGAAGTTTCCAACAGGTTTGAAGTTATTAGGCAGGTAACTATGACCGATATAGCTACGATCACCCTCGGAAAATGAGCCCGTCCCTTTCATTCCGAGTTGGCGGTTGTTTAGCAGACTGGGAATCTGTGTAGAATGGGCACTGCAACCATGCTTAAACTGGCCAGAAGACAGGGAAGTAGACAGGTACAAATCTGACTCCTGGATTTTTTAAAAAGATAAACATTTTTTTTAAATATTAAGAACTGTACTCAACTTGCAATTCAATAATCACTCATTTTATACCTTAAGGGTAGTCAAATCCGGCTTGACATCAGGAGGAGGAGGTTGTGTGCCATTGTAAAAGTCTGAAAAGGATTCACTCCGCTCTTCAAGGCCTAAATTTCTCTCGGAAAGGATGTGTGCTCTACCACTGTCCGACCGTGAGGCAAAGAAGAAGTAACCACCGATAATGAAAATATCAAAACACCACTGTAATAGTTCTAATGGGGGTGCAATTAACCTCCTGATAAGTTGAGTGAGGACTGTGGCCAAATCAGTGTCAGAATAATCGTCCGTGCCCGAGCTCTCCTGTTGGTCGCTCTCATCAGAACTCATTCCTGTTGCTATAACGGCGTTGTCAGTCGAGGGAACAGGATCAGAAACTTCTGTAATATAAAGATGAGATGATACGTAACCAGGATTCTGCAAAATTTTATGTGCGTACTTGATTGATAACGGGAATCGACGGGGTTTACTAGATCTCTTCGAAAATTCACTATCAGATAAAAAAAAAAGTGTTACAAACGTAGAGCAGACGAAATAACAATGCCACAATACAGCAATACCATCTAGTGGTAAAAAATAAAACCCTTTGCCTTCTTTCTTGAATGCTAGAATCACCTAGATGTCTCTAGCCTTCCTTCAGCGGTTGAAGAAAGAAAGATCAGGATCAGCAGGATCGACCTCTGTCAACTGGGCTTATTACGGCATCAACCGGACAAAGGATCGTCTGGGTTTGGAGTATCGTCGTTATGTAGAAGAATGCACGGACCGACGGGCATCGCAGTAACTAGGCTCCCTAGGGTATCTTGTCTACATTACGTACTTGATACAGACCGGTGATGTATTCAAGTGACCAAGCCCATGGAATCATCTTATATGATAAGAAGAAATTGTGCTAAAACACTAACCACATGACAAATATAAACTGTAATGTTGGTCCTATTTTATCTTTTTTTAAAAATCTCTTTCTAAAGTAACAATCATCCATCTAATTAAAAAGCGAAGCAGTTTGAACCATCTTAATGGCGCACTTGACAATTTTTATGTGGTTGCTGTACGGTAAATTTAAGCTCTTTGCTTATTTTTTACGATTTCATCCTTGAACGAAAATAGCGGAAGAATTTCATGGGTATCACACCCTAATTGCGTCTTATTTACAGGTCTAATATTAGCTAAGGCTCTGCGCTTCAAGTACACGAAGATTAGCGCGAAGTAATACGTGCCCTAGCTGTAATTACGCACACCTCACGCCAAGCTGTCAGGGAGCGATAATGAACGAGCCATGCTACGGTCTATTCTTTTATTTTTTTTTCTTGTGTATGGTCCATGCAGTCCAGCTGCCAAGGTTGATGTTGTAATTTTCGAGGTCCCTAGTTCCCGATTTGAAAAGCCTGTCAGATTTTCCGGAAGAGAGTGTATACGTGCCGTGATGGATCAATCTTTCAGGTTTCTTTCTTTAGAAATCTTTGGGAATTCTAGGGTTCTGCTCTACATATTTATTTGGCTGGATTTCAGCACCACAAGACGCCCACCTATCAATGCCTATGAATAGTTCTTCCTGACCTCCCTCTATAGGAGTCATAGATAAAAAAACGCTCGTTCCAAAGGCAAACTAGAAAAATGTAAACACATCAAGTTTTGTGTTGACGACTCGCCGCTCCTGCTGTTTTCCCTCCAACTATTTATAGCGAAATATATACCGCACGAGTCAAGTTATTATTGTAAAAGACCATAGAGTCTTCTCCTATTTTCCAAATAAAAAGTAATTTTACGCAACTATACACTAACGGCGTATACGGTGCGTCGTTACGGCATAGGTTATATACATCGAAATGATCATTATGCTGTAGACAAAACAAGAAATAAATGATAACCCAAACAAGAGTGGTATATTTTGTTTAGATTTGAATATTCTAAGGCGTATGGTTTCGCAACTTTTTTGACTGAATAGCGAAGAGCACGTGTTATTTCATCATATTTTAGGTCTATAACCACAAACTACGCTTCTAAATGTATGCATGGTGATTTCATTTGTGATCTCATCTACTATTTGAGAATTGCCCTTTTGCATAATAATATTATTTATTGACATTTACATTGTGAGTTTATTATTGATTCAGGAACACAAAATCCATCATTATCCAACTTTCCTATGATGACTTATTCATGGTGAGCAGCACGAGTAAAGCGTAATTGGTTCATAAATATTTCCTTTTACCCATAAGTTATATAAGCTACTGTTTTTGAAAATTTAAGAAAAACAACACGTGTTCCGTTTTCATCATAGAATAATCAGGCAAACAACCGAGAAAGCGGTATGAATTATTAATTAAAATTTTTAGCACTTTGTTTTTTTCTCGAATCTAACTTTGACTTTGTTCCAACTTTTGATGAATTCGTAAAGGAATAGTTTATGCTTCTAGTGTATTCTTTTGTAAAAATAGATTTCAATCTTATATATCCATAAAATAGTCCAATTATTCGACTGGAACAGATGCTTTCGTGACTGCCATCACCTGTAATAAATGCAAAACTCCTTGTTTGTGATGACGAAACCTTGACCAGCTGCATCATTAATATCGAATCAACTTCCCGATCGCCAGTTGCCAAGTGTACCTATCCTGCGTGTTGCTATTGCGAATTGATCCGCTGCTAACTCTAACTTATTAATATTGAACCATGAAGGACTCACAGTAATGAATTATGGAGATATGAAATGACTCCCCAGGGCGACCTGGTTTTCACAGACTTCTCTCGTGGGGGCCTTGTCGTCCATATTTTAACAGCTGCCTGTCATCTTTGCGTGCTGATGTGTATACCCTTGAACATTTGCTTTGTGTGTGTACACCACCAATGCATTCTCCATTACAATCGCATCGACGTATCGCGTTTTTTAATGATGCAAAAAGACTAATAAAAAAACACATGCTTCCACTCGATGGATCGCGTGCCAACAGCAGCTGCTGTATAATAGCCAAAGGACCTTTATTCCCAATCAGGAATTGCATGACCTCTAACTAATTCGTAGAATCGTAAAAGCTGTGTACTGCAGTTTTCATTATCATGATATAATTCCTGTGAAACTACTCCACCCATTATCATTATTTGCGCAAGAAAAAATCTCTTCATTTTATAATTGATAATAAAGTTTAGTGTTTCACTGCTGCTATAATATACGAATGATGAGACTGTGTCATCAACCTTTCCGACCTATTTACAGTAATAGACATTGTAGTTGTGTACACAAGTGCTATATATGAAATGAACTGCTGTTTACTACTCTCCTTTAGATGTAACCAGGAGGATCCGGGTACAATAACCGCTTATTCTGCTATAATACTAATGAATTCTTCAAATCGGAAAAGCTTTTCTTTCTCGTGATCTTGCATTTTTATCACGACTTTTGAGCCTCGTATCTCTCTGACGAATAAAACTTGAGATCGTTTATGACTGCTCACAAATGAAGCATCATCAAGATATCTGGGTAGTCAGAACCAGTTGGGTCGGGATTGTTTCGTACACACAATGTTTACAACACCAAGTTGGCAAAAAAGAAGAAAGACAGACGAACATCGTCATAACGATAAAAAATATATATAAGATCGTAGATCACATGTGTGTATACAATACACTATTAGGTAACAGGGTAACGCGACTGCGCGCTGCACTATTTGAGAGAGAAAGACTTTGTGAATGCGAATCCTGTCGGACCAATAGGAGGCCAGTCACGTGATCATCCGACATGGATCACCCCCTGCGTGCTGTAGGAGCGGGAGTACTGCAGGCTGTCGATGCCTTTGTGTGTGCTAGTTGCAGGACTCTAGGTTAGCCGACGACTCCTTTGTGTACATCACTGTAGCTGACGCAATATTTCTTCTTTATTACATACGTCCTCGTCGTGGTTTTTTCGCAAAAAGGACCAAGGACTGGCCACACATCAAGATCAAAGTGGAATTGGTAAGTTTAATAATTTTTTTATAATTTTTGGGAGGCTCAACGGGAAGCCTTTTCCTGTGCATAGAGTTATTATTTGCGAGCCAATGTGCTAGGGTCAGTCACTCTCATCTGAGTGTGTGTGTATGTGCATAGAGGTTACCTTCGCAACCGAATCCTGTGCTCTCATCGGGACCTCCCCATTGGCTGATGGGGAACCGGATCAATACAGTGAGCCCTTCACGTTATTTTCTTCTTCCTTTTTTGTTGCAAAAGGGGAGCGACTTTGTGTCACTTTCGCTCTTTGTTGTCCCAGAGAGAAAGAGAGAGGGATTTCCCAAGAAAAAAACATTAGGAGCGTGCTGATGGACGAATGGAGCGTGACGTGGCTATAGCTCCCTATTTAAGCAAACGCAGGGATCGGGATAGGATTAGGTTATTTCACAAAGGAAATCACGCCGACAGGATTTATGCACTGTCTGCCATTAAAATGGGATGCGCCGCCACGAACCTACACTCTCAAGTCGGTCGCAATAAATAAACAGAGCAGTGCTGCATAACTCTTTTCCCAGAATGTTCCCTTGCGAAAGTGGTATATGGATTCGGGTATCGTACAAAAGAGCCACACGACCTGCGGTGAAATATGAAACTCGCATCGTTTTCTAGTTTTGAGGAATGGTGAACTTCTAGTAGACATGCAAATTGGCCAACCTTGGATAAAGTTTCATTCAAGAAAAAAGTGAATGACACTTCCAAACACTTTATTTTAAATCTTTTACTACTCACAAAAAAGTTTTCTCAAATATTGATTCGAAGAATCTATAAACTAATATGATATCCAGCACGTTTCCTTCCGTACCCGATGACTTCGAACTGCGTTATCATTATTCTTCTCTTCTTGACGTGTTCAACCCGCCACCTGACAATTGGCATTGAATTTTTATGATGTTGACGAGCGTGTCCTTGTACATTTGTCATAAATTCGCCAGCTCAACTAGGAAAAAAAATCGAGTATTTGACAGACCATATAGCTAGAACAATATTTGTGTGGTGGTTACTTGGGAAACTCCCTTACACCGATCGTTCGATCTGTTGTAATAACTCCAGACCGTAAGGCAGAATGACGTAGACAAAGTTGGAAAGGCCCAAGTAGGTGTACCCTTGATCTTTGCATTGCGTGCTCCCCCCTCGAAAAGAGGGAAATTTCATCTAGTTCCGGCAATACCCATGCAAGTGTCGGAAGGTTCTGCAATCATAATTAGGTGTGTATAAGAAACACAATAACAGAGGCGCTTATATATTCAACAAAGGGCGTGGCGGCCGTACCGTGCCGAGCTGCTACGACGACGGACAGCGACGAGAGCTGCTGAACGCCCTGACCTACTTTTCCTTATATTTTGTTTCTCTCTAAACAGTGTTTATTGGTCAGTCGAGTCAGCGCAAAAGATGTATCTCGGAAATTCTCAGCCGATCCTAGTACAAAAATCCTGCGTAGTGAGCCACATTTTTTTCTCTCCTATTCGTCTTCTCAAATTTCTTACAGTCGTAGTCAACAATTTTGATATTTTAGTGACGAAACATGACGTACATATTTCTACATACGTATGGGATCGGTAACGAGCCTCCCGCGGCTAACCAATCACGTGCCGAGTTTCATTCCAACGACGACGCTCTGGGTATAGCTTCGGCGTTCCCCTTTTTTTCGCGAAAATCACGACGGGCTCTCCTTATCGGCAGTCCTTATTTAAAGCTCCCGCTCAGAGCGTCCTCCCATCCCAGTTGTTCCTTTGCTTTCGTTCAGAGCGCATCGCAGTCTTGTCACTGATTAGAGCACGCAAGTGTGAGTGGCCTAAGCAGACTAGGATTAGAAAGCTATTACTAAGAGAGACTAGACACTTTCTCTTTCATTGGTAAGTCTGCAAAAACCCTATATCGATCCATCTTTGTGTTGTGTGTGCAGAGTTTCTGCCAAAAATTCTTAAATATATCCAAGTACGAGGTCGTTGCCCCCCTCTAGGACTCCCGACGCTGCTAAACGATGAAAACGTGCGTCTCTACATTGTCCGAGTTTAAAAAAGAGGATAATTTCCTGTCTCGGGACACGTTTCCTTTCCAACAGAAATAGATTTAGCAGAGCGGGTTTTCAACCTCATTATAAGAACTAGTTAATTTTAAAATAAGAAGAAGAAAGAAAAATAATCAATCAACGCGGTTCGTTATATTTTATTTGCAGTTAGGTTGGAATGGTTTGTTGGACCGGTGAGCAAGCCACCGATATGCAAGTCCAGCAGGAACCACCACCGAATCAGCAGCGAGCCAAAAAATGTAAATTATGGGCAGACGAAACGGATCAGCAGCAGCGGCAAGTCCCGATCGAGAATCCTTGTCCGGCACTACTACAGCCCTTCAATCACCAGGTGAGAGTGGATTTATTATGTTACATAAGCAAGTAGGCTGATTTAGTCTAATTTTATATTCCAAAAGGTTGGAGGTCACACGCAGTTTCTCCAGTTGGACAAGTCGACCGTCTGTAAGCCTTTGATCCCGCGTGAACTGAGTTTCTACCTCAATGCCCCTACAGAAATTCGAACCTTCACCCCGCAATATAAAGGTATGATCTTGAAACATTTCCTCTGGCTTCTAAACTTGCGAAATGGAAAACCCCAATTTTTTTTTATCCATCAATCAAACTCCCACCGCGATTCCAAGAAGGCCAAATAATCGAAAGTACTTATGGCCACTGTGTCGTTAATAACTGTTAGCTTGCGTGCATCACGGCATGTTGACCAATTCCCATTTCGCCAATTACATGTAGTGAAATGATGACGTCAACAGAATAAAAAAAAAAGGTTCTCCCCTGTTGGACATGTCAGCAGAAATGTCACTTTATGTTTAACGCCCACGCGCTGTGTGTTCAACCTGAAATAGAACGGGTAGAGTCCGAGTGTTTGCCTCGCCAAAACACATTCATCTTGTTTCTAAAGAACCGAAAGAACAAGGGTTTCTATAAAAGTATTTTGGTGTTTTCTAGGAGTGATACAAACGTGGAACCAAGAAGGACGTCAGTATCTTCGGCGTTTCGCCGCAGACGAAGTGGGAGTCGCCGCCGTTGACGTCGCTCAACTACCTTCTTCATCTCATCATCATCGGCACGATGCCCCCTTGAGGTAATAATAGCATGATCCTATTGTTGAGTAATAAATATTAAATTAATGATGACATTTAGAATATCTTTGGGAGGTCATGAAGCCATTTCTCATCATCCCGCCCACACATTCACCGACGGATCTTCTCAATGTAAGTTGACAAGCGTGATGATTATTAAGATCTATTTCTGCTAGTGGATGGAATGGAATTCATTTTGGCATATAGCAAAAAAAAGTTGAAGGGTAATTATGAAGGAGACATCAAAAGAGTAGATACGCCCTGTTAAGACCAGCTGACCCATTTTTTTCTGGGTATCCGTTGAGGAAGCCGGCCAACTGATTGTTACATCCTTGGCTGGGTTCTCTCACTCTCTTATATTTTGAAGGTCTTCATTTTCACGTGACTTGAATCCATCACTTTTGATTGTCGGGATTCATAGATTATATAAAACTGTCCGTCACGATGTTTATTATAAAAAAAAAGTAAATTGAACCCTTTTTGAAGTGGTTGCGTGCAGAGTTGGGCACATGACACCTTATCAATGACTCCCGTCCTCGCTCTGCTAGTCTCATTACACAAATATTTCATTTTTTCTATGAGCTCGTTTTTTGTGATTATTGTGTAATTCATAATGACGTTTCCCGCTCACCTTTACAGTTTTCTTGATGCTGGAAAACGTGGCGTCGAAATTTGAGCGCCCTTGCGTGTTGGATCTTAAGATGGGCACACGTCAGCACGGGGACGACGCAACGGCCGAGAAACGCAATCGCCAAATGGCCAAATGCGCAGCCAGCACCTCTGCCTCCCTGGGTGTCCGGCTCTGCGGCATGCAGGTATTAGCAAATTGCTCTGTCATGGCAAAGTTCCAATTGACCTATTTTTGGCACAAAAACATTATTTTACAGGTTTACCAAGCCACTTCAAATTCCTTTTGGAGCCAAGACAAGTACTTTGGTCGCCGATTGGATGCGTGTGGATTGAGACGTGCCCTCGTCCAATTTTTTGCCAGTGGAGGTGTTCGAAGTGGCTCCATTATTGAGGCTATTATAAAACGGTTAAAACTGCTACGAGAAGCAGTCGAACAGCAAGAAACTTTCCGCTTTTACTCCAGGTTTGAATTGCTCAATATCTTGTCATATTTATGATGGATAGTTCTTATCTTAATTGAAACCAGGATATGATGAAACATTTTTAAAATTTATTTTACAGTTCCCTGCTGATCGTGTACGAAGGTTGTGAAGAAAGTAGCGAATCATCCCTCATCCAAGATTTTCATTTTTTGGGACCGGTCTGCCGCCGATCCAATTCCGATTGCCAGTTGCGTATGGGAGATCAAATGACGACATCTCTGGGTTACCAGCCAGCCAGGTCCAGTTCAGACGCTCAGATTCTGACGAGTCAAAGAAACAAAAACGGGAAGAAGAAGGTCCAATCATCTACATCAGCATCAACGACGCTCGACTTGCTAGATCTAGACTCATTGTCAATTGACTACCTGACAGACACAGACACTCAACAGTCCTTGATCAGTACGAGCCCTCAATCCGTCGACAGCGGACTCGAGTGCCTCATGGAGACCAACTCGAGCAGCTGTAGTTCAGGATCATCTTTGGGAGGAGCTGTCCGTACCTTTAATAAGCGCCTCTTGCGCGCATCAGGCGGTTACGAATGCGACAATTCGACGGACAGTACGGACAGTGGTGTCTTCTCAGGTCGTTTGGTTAAGAAGCGCTCCGTCAGTAGCACTACAGACAGCGAGGACAGCGAGAGCGATGTCGATCTTGTCCGTCCACTTCATTTCATGGCGGCGGGCCAGCCTGGAGAAGAAGACGGAGAACTCACACCTGTCTTGGAGGTGAGCCGGACAGAAGAGTTTTCGGACAGTCAAATGAAGAAGAGACGTTTGATGAAACAGGAAGAAGAGGAGGAGGAAGACGAAGTCGAAGATGAACATCAGGTGGACGACGTCGACTGCTGGTCAGACCACGTCGATGTCCGCATGATCGATTTCGCTCATACCACCTTCTCCGGCTATTTGGGGTTGGATGAAACGGTTCACTGGGGACCTGACAACGGCTACCTCCTTGGTTTGGACAGCTTGACTGGGATTTTGAATGAGCTGCGCAGCTGTTGCGTCTCATGTTGATTGTAATGGTTCTAGGTACCAATTTCATTTTTATCTTCTCTTATTATCTGTCTCTTTACTGGATCTCTTGTACGTTTGTATAACTCTTCTCAGAGATCATCTCATTTTTTTATTAAATAGGAAAAAATGGAATAAGATAAAATTCCTTCCCACAAAAAAAAGAGAGAAATTTGTACCTGCAGATTTCATTATATATACATAAAAATATATATTGTGTAACCACTCGAGAAAACGGACAAATGATATCGGACGAGCGCTGTATTTTGTGGCCTCTTGTTTTATTATTATATTGTTTCTGTTTTCGAATAAAATGGCACCAAATCCAAAGCAAACAAGTCTCTTTTTTCAATTTGTTTTATTACTGGATCTCATCGTTATATCGTCATCACCTTGCGGCACCACCTTTATGAAAACATGCAACTACATATTCACGCTCCGTCCCTCCGCCTAATAATAAACCGTCGAATAATTTTTTCTTCTTTCTTTTTTTCTGGTCATCTAATTGGCTAAGACTTGGCGAGCGCTGACTCTTTGGTGGTTGGAAAAATTTCAATAATATAGAAAAACAAACATGAGCATCGATATACAAGACACAATTCTCTCAGGAAAAAAAGGGTTTCATTAAAATAAACAACATGAGAACATAAGACATCAATCAACAGACTTAAATATGAAGAAGAAAAAAAAAATTGTGTGCACTATGAGAAGGGGGTGACGTTATACAAAGTTTGTATACTCAAAAAAAATTACAACCGTTAAAACAGGTTTTTATTCATCTTCTTTCTTCATCAATATTATCTAATACCGGAAGATATATTTTCACAGCGGAGAAATTTACGTGATCTATTTGCCTATATGATTAGAAAATTTGGTATTTCATATAGTGGGCCGGCTATAGAAAGGAATCACCGCTGGATGGGCCTTCTTCTTCTTCTGTTCTGTGAGCAAGACCTTCATTTTTTTTTGTACAAAGCGCACAGGCTGGGCGACGAAAGGAAGTTTTTCACGAAGCACATACACAATTCAATGTTTATATTCAGGGAATTTCGCGGGTCTAGGAGCGTTAGCGACGTTGGTCGGCTGTTCTGGAAGATGTGGACGATGGACTGGTTCGACAGTGGCTGGATGTTCGATCACTATTGGGTAGGACTCGTCCGAATTTCCAGGTGAATGAGGAAGATGGAAATCCTGATGACGGGCCTCAAAATGATGGTGTTCCTCCTCGTGACTGTACAGTTCTGGATGATCCTCTGCAGCCGTCGCTCCTAGCACCTCACTATAAACAAATGAAAACATTGCTACATGAGTTTAACTACAAAACGAGATCCAGTAAATTATCTATTTTGATCCTCTTCTATTAATAGGCATATACGTTTAAGTGGGCATTATTGTTGATAAGTTTCCTCACCTATCGAAGTCGTGAGTGAACTTGAGTGAGTGTGTAAACAGTCCTACACTTGATTTGATTTTTTAAAACTTCTCTCAGTACAGACCGAAACACCTGAAAGTGAAATATATGCATAAAAATAAAAGTCAAATAAAGAACATAAGAATTGGGAAGAAACGTAAGACCACCAGGGGCAACATAATAGTGATAAAAGGGAAAACAGCTTTCTATACGACTGCGTCATCTATAATAACAAGTGCTGTGGCAGGACAGTTTGCGATACTCAATGATTGATATATGATATAGTATTAGTAAAAGGATCTTCGGGAACTGTATACCTGTCGCTCTCGTCCGAATCACCGGGATCCCTGTCCTTGTCGTTCTCGTTGGAAGATTCGTAAAGGTTGATGCCCGGAACAGCCGCTGGTTGCCGGTACCGGCCATAGACGAAGCGCAGTGCATCACTAGAAAGAACAAGAAGACAATTTTATTACATCAGTAATAAAGTACTTAAGTAGATCAAAGAATCAACTCTGACGCAAGTTCAACGTCAATCTGCAACCGCTGCTGTACACTAACTTTGAAGTTGTTGAAACTTGATTATATTATACATAAGGTCAATGATGCAAGAATGGTATACAACAGTTAGGAACTGCACAAACTTGAAATTCGCTGTATGCGAATTCAGTAAAATGCTAAAAACGATTTTATTTTTACAAGAAGTTTCTTGACAAGAAACGAGAATCACAAGCTTCGATTGAATGGTTGGCTCGTTGCACTCGTGATCCGCTTACGAACGGATTTCTTGACGGCTTCTTCCGTTGAGCTTTTAAGAGGATTTATATCGACCAACATCATATGATGTGTACGTCAACAAGAGCTGGGACAAACTATCGATCCTATGTATGGTTATGAATAACATGTTATGTTATTTTTACCAACCTGGACTGAGAATCGGAAGCCAATCCTGGCACTCCAGCCGCTTCCATCAACCGATAATGTCTCTCTGCCTCCGTTTCTGACATGCTACGGATGTCTTCTGAGCCGTTTGGACTTGTGTGCCGGACACTATGCCGTTCCAGCTGCCGGATCAAATCTTCTAAATTTCTAATCCGGATGGGTCCACAAGGAGGGACCAAGTCCCCTTCGTCTCCACTATCTCCACCCCCTCCGTGAGCCCCAAGAGGGACACCAGGTAGCGGACTGCTCAGTCCCGGTAACCTCTCGCTCGTGCTGCTGATGCTGCTGCCCGGTCCGAGTCCACCGCCACGTCCACCACCTAGTTTGTCATGATTGTTGAGGCTCCGCATAGATAGATAATCTGGCGGTGGAAAGTAATCTGCGTAGGACTCGGCGAAGGACTTTCGGAGTTCGTCCGAAAGGCTGGCCGTGCTGGCTGATCGCTGACTGGCCGCAGCACTTCTCAAGGCCTGTAGGATATCTTCGTGATAACCGTTGAGGCTCTTAAGAGTTCTCTCGACATCGGAAAGACTGGAAGTGCCCAACCGATCGCTCCTCATTCCGTCGGGAGATAAGAGGACAGACATGACCTCTTGATTGTCCGACTGGGACTCTTCACTCCATTTTTCCTTGTTCATGTGCGAGGCGTTCATACGACCCAGTGGCAGGGTCAGTGATGATCCGCTGACACTGCCGTGATGACCACCGCTTCCACCTTGAGCTCCACCACCAACTGGGCCATAAATACCACCCGATTTCTTCAAGATACCTTTCTCAGGCTGTTTCGATAAGTTATTGGGTGTCATTCCATCGAGAAACGCCGCCCCTTCGTCTTCCCCTGAAATAAAAGAGAATAAATTGTTACTAAATTCTGTGAAAATTAACTACAGTTTTAACTAATGTTAAGAAAAGGTTCTGCTTCGTCTGGTTCAAGGAATCGGGAAAATGAAATAAACAGTCAAAGGAAATGTTTGCTTTGATATGATGAGATCTAGTTCAAGGTTTTCTATATAGCTATAAAGTTTATTGATCCAAAGAGACTGCATTCGTATTTGCTGCTGCTGCTGTGTGTTTGTGAAGATGAAAGATCTTTCATCATTTAGCTGGGAGTCTTCATGATCGATCCGTGTTTACCGACAGCCAGGAGAAAAAAATGCAGCCTACCGGATTGAAGGGTTTCATCTTCGCTAGCCGACGCCTGCAGGATGTGATTGTTGATGTGGGCTGGCGTCGAATTGGGGCTATTGACGTGACTGTGAGAAGCCGAGCTGATACCGTCCATGTGCTGCCGCTGCTTGTTCATATGCTGGACGATGTGCTGTTGCTGTTGATGGTGATGATGATGTTGTTGCTGCTGCTGTTGTTGTTGCTGTTGCTGTCCACCAGCATAGCGCCCACTACTGTATGATAAAAATAAACGAATTGAACGAAATGCCAATCTTGTTTGCTGTACAATGGACGATGTAAAAGGTCACCGTTTAGTAAACCAACTTTCGTAACTAAAAAGTTTTACCCACCGCACGAATGGGCTTACTCTCTAGTCTGAATGTGAAACAGCAAAACTTGTCAAATAAGGGTTCATCAAGTAAACTTTTTGGAGTATCGCAACATTTGGTTTGGATCACAAATGCCTATTTATGAACCCAAAGTACAGAAATAGATTATTATTTTTAAACACCTGTATGTGCCAAAAGAGATTCCTTGAGCTCCAACTTCCAGGGACAAAGAGTCATTGGGTAAGGGCGTTGTTGAAGAAGGATTTCCAGTATGATTGCCCATCGGGTGTTGTTGAATTATTCCAGATGGACCTGGAAGACCGGATGGCCCAGCGCCCCCACCAATCGAGTTACCGGTACCAGCTGATCTGGGTCCTCCGGCTGCTGCAGCGGCGGCAGCAGCAGCAGCAGCCGCCGCCGGGTTGACCAGAGGTCTCTTCAAGTAAGGTGGATCGTACTTGGGCATAGTACTCTTCCGCCTAATGTTTTGAAAACCATTTAAAGAAAAAGATGTTGTAGCATTTGAACTCGAGTCAAAGCAAAAGTGAAACATTTCTAAAAAAAGAAATAGATTAAAAAAACCTAAAGTTCATGCAAGTAATAATATATACGATGCGGGAAAACCATCAGGAGAAGAAGGGCGTGCACCATATAAGAAGAAAAGGATCAGCTGGAAGTAGAAGATAGTGTACCGGGGTCACGTTCCATCAATAAAAGCCGACGATGACGAGAGAGAGAGGGTTGTTAGTGTGTTGGTGAGCGATAGAGCGAGAGAGAAGCGAGCGAATGGTACATAAAGGTATACGTAGTGTGTAATAATTGAAAAACCAAAAAGCTCGACAAAACCCAAAAGAAAAACGTGTGTGGGGAGGGGGGTATATAAACAGATAGAACACTCAGAGTCTTGTCTATATAAAAACAAAGAACTCGACTAACCTGAGGCAAAGGGAGAGATTTCTGTGAACCACCACTGACCTGTAGCAGAGGGCCATTAGGGCAAAGACGATAAAAACGCCCCCTACTATCGAGACCAGCATAACCACCATGAATACCGTACTGTGACCACTCCGGTCCACTGAGAGCCGCAAGAAAAGCAAATAAGCATTGGGTTAGTTTATTTGATTAGTGCAAGACGGCGACTCTCTTGATTAGTATTTATTATTATTATAGTCTCTACGGTATATTCCAGGCAAGGGGAGTTGCGCACACAACACACTCTCCATTTACGATAGTAATATACCTGTACAGAATGGTCACCAAAGCTACGCAAAGGAGACTTGCTTTGACCACCAGGACCACTGCTAGGATCATGGTCACAGAACTCACATCCTTGCTGCTAGCCTCTGCGTAGCGTATCACGTTTCTTTCTTTCTTTAAATAGCTTATGATTTTCAAAAAAAAAATGTAACCAAAAAATAAGTTCCAAGTCAATATACCGTAGGAAGTGGTCTTGCTGTTTTGAGTTTGGGTAGCTGGAGCGGGAGTCGTCAGTCCGTTAGGCGGGGGCGCTCCCGTGATGGCCGAAGCCTGTCGAATGCTGTCCATATCCTTGTCCACCGGATTGATGTTGTACGCCGGATACGTGATGTTGGTCTGAGTGGAACAATCATGCCCAGTCCAACCGGGAAGACAGAAGCAGGTGTTAACATTGGAACAGATGCCGTGACCGGAGCAGTCCAGAGCTACGTTGTTGCTAGGGCATTTGGACCGGTCGATGTACGGATGGATGCTACTGCAAGTTTTATTAATGCAGACCAAATTGTTTCCGCATGGGGTTCCATCTCTGACGATGCCCAAGTCTGGTAGATCAGCAACCGCCGCCGTTCCACTTGTGATCCTGTTGTATTATCTTATTTATAGACTCGGCTCTGCTTTAAGTGCTTTAAGAATTCAAGTGGTTCGCTTACTTGCACTCAAACTCTCGTCCGGCCATGGAGACCAGAGTTCGAGAGTACATTTGATCCATTCCGGCCACAATAGGATAGCGCGTACCCATTTGGCATTGTAAAGAGCCACACATGACGTGCCTGTTTTAACAATTTAGACAAATATTTTATTTAGAAATTATGTAATGACAATATAGAAATATATATATGCATACTCGGGATCACAACGGATGTAATTGTTGTTGTTATCCTGTCCGCAGTGCCCGTTGATGGATCCCTGAGAGTTGAACTGCTCAAAACATTTGCGATCTCCAGAAAGACCTCCTGTAAAATACAAAAAAATGTTATGCCGCATAACTTAAACAATTAAATATTGTTACATACCATCGCCCCAGATGAGACGACACTGACTGTCTAATGTTGGACAGACGCCATTGAAGCAGTAGCCCTTGTTGGATTCACACTGGTTTCCATTCTTTTTGAATATGTCGTTCGGACATTGTCCAGAACGGCCCGTACAAATTTCCGGCAGGTCACATTCATTGCTGGCTTCGCGGCAAAGATATCCTTTCGGTCGCAGCTGTCATCATAAGTAAAACGAATGATGATGTATAGTGAGCCAAAGAAAAACGATAGACGAAGAAGGATTATATTGAACTAACCTTGCAATCATCGCAGCAGGGTCCTGAAGCGCATTCAGCTTCAGCCGTCAGCTTGCAAGTGATGGGATCGCAGCAAGGATCCGAATCGTGGCACTCTTCGATCGTTCCACAATCACACTCTTCTCCATCTTCCACAACTCCGTTGCCACATGTACGGAAGTCTTCCATCTTGATGGGAAAAGATAGTAACACAATAAGGGCTCAGTTTTTTTTTTATATTTATATTATTCTTTCTTCTTTATATATGCTCCATCAATGTTATGATCTATTTTGAGAAAGAAGATATTGAAAAATTCTCTATACTGTTCCTTCATACTGCTACAATATGAGATTGAACATCAATTCCAACTCTAATTTCACGAATGAAGACTTGCTCCGCTGGAAACAAAGCACAAAGTCTTGGCCAAATTCGATTTCACGGAAGGAAAAAAGAGTGGGACGAGACTTCAAATCTAAAGGTGACCTTTCCAGAGAGACGATCTTACAGAAACTAAGAGAGAGGAAGAAGGATCTCTTTTGACAACTTTTGCCCCTCTCTCTGCTCTCCTTCAAAAGGAGTTGATTGAAAGCTCGTATATATCCGACAATAGATCCCCAGTCTAGCGTGAAGCGTCCTTCCTAAGGGAGTTGCCGCGTACACGAACGCTTGAAATTGCTACACGCGCTCGGGAAAAGGTCAGAAAATCGTCGCACGGCGCACAGATCGATGATCCACCCTACTGCCAGCCCCCCCACCAGTATATATACGAGCTGTTTTTATCCGCCAAAAGAATTAGTAAATCCTTTCGATCCTGCGCTGGCGTGTCTTCATATCCTTTGACACGTCAGCTGTACCATCTGGTTCCTGTGTTGTCAGCGCCATAATATAGACTTCCTTATGTACCTGATTTGGTCGGTTGAAGAGGCAGATGCCGTGACCGACGCGAAGGGTGTCGATGTAATCCGCCAGGCTGCACTCGGAAAACTTGTAAGGTTGAACGGCATCCAGCCCGACTATGGATTGGGACATGATGCAGCCGTGCCAATCCCCACAATGGCACTCTTCACCTGTCAATGCCAGACACACAGAGAAAAGTTATGAAATGGAAAAAAGAAATGGTTGGCATTCAACTTACGGCCGTCATCGTGGCCCATGCCGATGTTGTGACCAATCATGTGAGCCATAGTCCCGGCAACCAAGTGTGGCTCATAAGGATTTATATCCACACTTATACCAACGGACTTGGCCGTACAGACTGTATCGGGAATGGCCATTCCGGAGACTCCACTCGAGAAGCTTTCTCCACTGTTAATAACCATTTTTAAAAATCAAATCAAAATTAGCTCCTTCATAAGCGCGTCTTGTATTAGCTTTGAAGCCTGATTATTTTCATTTTACACGGACGGTGCACCCGAATTACATTCGGGTGCGGTCTCTTACAAAGGTCGGTTCTCAGAAGTGAGCCCAATTAATTAGTAGAGAGAGAGAGAGAAGTCTTACGACAGAAGTTGAGTGGTGTCCTTGTCGACTTTGTACAGCTTGCGCGAAATGTAATCATTAAAGTTGAGCAGAGTCCGGTAGATGTCTTGAGACCGGTCCACAAGCGCTTGATTCTCGCTTGCCCACGTCTCGATATAGACGACAGAGACCCGAGTATTGAGCGTCCGGAAGTACTATATCAAAGAGACAAAAGAGAGAGAGAGAGAGAGAGATTGGAGCGTTATTGCGACGAGAAAATCGGCACATGCTCTCATTTCTAATCCCTTTGGTTAGATAGGGAAAAGGTCTACATGTTTAGTAAGCTTTTAAAATGAATTCATCCGCCTCAAAAAGTTCCGCTTTCGCTTCAAAGTTTGGTCGGTTACATAAAAGCAGTGAGAAGGATGGATAATAAGAGTCTTGATTACGTACCAAGTCGGCGATGTTAGCAATCTGAATAGCGTCCTGTACGACTTCGATCCTTCGGCTTCCGTTCCTCTTTTCAAACTAAATGATAAGACACACACACAAGGAAGAGAAGATGTGAGATTATATACTACTACTACTAACTAAAAGATAAAAGAACAAACCATGGCTTTATCCAGTACAAGGGCCGTCTCGACATATTTGGTGACTTCTCGAACGTCTCTCTTGAAGCGTTCTTGGGAAGATCCTTTCCCTCCGCCGGATCCTTTCGAGTTCTTTCTCATGTTGCGGAATCCCCATTCGTGATTACCGGAATTGCCGCACATCTGACGGACCTTGGTACGTGCTTCGAAGATGACGTGCGGATGTTTCCGAGAGAGGTCACCCCCGTAGAACGGATGAATAACAAACGTCTCGTTTCCGATGTGAATGATCCCGCTGACTCCGCTGCAGGTCCGGAAAGCGGCCACCGCCCCTGGGTAATCTTTGACTGTTCCGTGGTAGTAGCAGTGCTCAATTTCCTTATATTCAAGATGGAAGAAGAAGAAAAAACATGTTTCATTAGTTTTAGTTACTGTCTGACATACAGTATATTCTTTTAAAGTAACGATCCTTTTTACTATATAATAAACTAACCTGTTTAGAAAACTGTTCAACTCCGCCGGGCAAGAAATGCTTTTGAATTAAATTGGGAGCTAGTAGTTGGCCATTGAGCTCCAAATCCAGACGGAATTTATGATTGAAGGCTTTGATCAGCAAGGAAGTTCGATGATAGTGCTTTCCAGTTTGTTGCTATTTATAAACACACGAACACACAAAAAGAAAAGTAGAACAAGACGTGAGATAAATTGATTGATAGACTACGAGTAGCAAGAAAATTGAATCAGTGCTATTGAAATGAAGGCGCGAAAAATAAAAATAGAAAAAAATAGAAAAATAGAGAGAAAAAGAAAGTGCGCGAACATGGTCCAGGGATGTTTTGATTCGTCTTTTGATAAAATAAAATAATAATAAAGAGAGAGAAATAAATTATATCAAGCTTGAACGTTGAGAGTGCGACAGCAGCAGAATATATATAGCAGAAGCCAAAACGAGGAAGTGATGTAATATAAAGAAAGAAATGAAGAAGCTTGCGATTTTTTTTCCGATTGGATGCGAGACTAATGACACATCACATGGTGAGCTGTGACACGGTCTCTACCTGAGTGCTGTAGCGTTCATTCATCCTGCTAGCTTCAGACGGTCGCTCCATACTCTGCGCTCAATCAATATCATATGTCACACACACAGCAACACACACAAAAGAGAGGGAAGAAAAAACGAGAGTAGCGTGATGATGATGAAAAATCGTGAAGATATACATTTCGGGGGAAAAAAGTCTTTAAAATGGGTTCCGCGGGACCATATTCCGCGCGCACACAGAAAATCAATACAATATTCTTTAAATAATCAACCGAGGATTTTTGTTTATGTTATCAGGAAATTTTTATCTTTATTGTGGTCGCATAGCAGCAAACTTGGTGGATCTCATTAGAAATAAGAAAAAGTCCTCTTCTTTCTTTAATATAAGAAAACGGAATCGTTAATTACCTTGGTGGCCCCTATCTCTCTAGTGGAGATGCCCATCTTCTCTCGATGTCTCAACTGTACCGGGAAGACGATCTGGTATTGGCTGGCTCCGATAGAGCGGACCAGATCCTGATTTTCTCGGTGCTCCTTCATCAACATCTCCACATCACCTGGAAAAAATATACATATTAAAGGTTTCGATATGAGTGATACTCCTCGAACGTAATTGATGTATAAAAGTAGATAAAAGCACCACAGATAGGAAGGAAATCTTGATTGCAAAATTAAATCTTGAAAATAAATCATCCCTTTCCGTCTGACTTGATTTTAGATAGTTCCAAGCTGGCAAAGTGCTGCTGCTCCAAGTCTTAATAGGATATTCCGTGCTGCATTCGATTACAGCAGACTCTACGAGCAGCTAACTAGCCGAAGAGAGTGTTGCTTAATGGACGGAAATAAGGGTTATATTATAGCCCTATATAAGACTGGGACTTGTAATGCATTCTTGAGTTATATACGGCCTGAATCTTGTCGCCAAGCCGCAAAGCGAGGGCGGCGTCGTTCTCGATGCTCCTTTTCAATATAAAGCTCTTCGATCTATCCGAGTGGAATCAGATTTGATTGCATTATTGATATTAAGATTGTTTATATCGCGTCACTATTTCGCTATACAAGGAAAAGGAGCAATTCTATTTCGCTTTATTGTATGAGAAGCATTTCATCGTTATTGACATTCTATACACCGCTGGTGAGAGCAGTGCGAAGCGGGAGCGTTATTAAACTTTCATATGGTCTCAGACGAGCGGACCCCTTCAGATTACATTTTAATGAGTGAACGTCGTGATTACGGTTCTATTGTTGTAGCTGTGTTATTTCGTTCAACTTACCGACTGAAGTTTCCTCCGTCCAAAACGAATCGTCCAACGTATCCGACGGATCTAAATAAAAAAAAAAGAGAAGAATTTAAAATCATCTATAGCTTTTCTTTTCATCAAAACAGAATGAGTTTATTAGTTATATGGACATAGAAAAGAATCGAAATGGATGGATTGTGCGGGATCGCTGCCAATATTCCTCTTTACATTTTCCCCCGTTTCGTGATTGGTCTACTATAGTCCCTTTATGTGTTATTGTATGCAACGGAGAAGGATATCAGTTTGGAACAATAGGCACGTCCCACCATCATAGACGGTCCATACACACAGTATTGCTTCTGAAAGGAAAAGAAAGAAAAAAAAGAATCGGTGGGGAGGAAAAAAGGAGGAGGTGCCTATCGATGTTGTCTCAGATGGACTCATTTGTCAAACAGAGACTCCCACTCTACTGGCTGGTTCTATATAGACGTATCGATTTGGACTCTGCGCGTGTGTGTGTGAGCAAGGAGCGATCCTTACAACTGGGATTGATCGCTCTCCCACCCGTTCGTCTCCCGATCGATCCAGCAGCGGCGGCAAGACCTGCATAAATTGTTTTCTTTCTTTCTTTTTTTTTAACTCTCTTCTTCTTCTTCTTCTTCTTCTTTTCCTCTGTGCTTATTCTTGTCTTGTAATTGATGGATGAACCAACTGCTTGTTTTGAAATATTCCAGCAATCCGGCTCTAAACGTAAAAGATGAGCGGGTAAGATTTTTTTTCTATTCTTGCTTCCCGTTTCCGTAATAAAAATAGAACGTGAGACGGCGACGTCGACATCTGTCAACTCGTTTCCTTGCTCCTCCCTCTTCCTCGTTTTTTATATATTTTTTTTCGCGCTGGATATTTATAGAGTATCCCAACAGCGATAAATTCCTCCGGCTATGATAATGCTCACTCAACTCGAAAAAATTCATTATTAACCGACGTTTCCCCCTTGATCTCCGATTCAATTTTTAGCTCCCAAAAATAAATATTTGGCTAGATTGGAAGAAATGAAGGACGGAGAAGGATAGAAAGATTGTCAGCACGTGTCAAAAAAGTGCGAGCCAATTTCGGCAGAGTGCTTCTCAGGCCGCGGGAGCAAACTAGAGCGTCACATCATAATCCCGCGGCGCGCCCTCGGTCGTCCCGTGCGCTATATAACCCAATCTGGTCTACTGTTGGAAGAAGAAGAAGAAGGCCGAACAACGGTCGTATACTTATACCGTATTTTTTCTCTCTTTCTCTCTTTACTTTGCTTTTATTTTCAGGTGATCAATATTTCATTCTCTCTCGTCCCACACTCCACCTCTAATTTATTGATTAAATGCTCTGAGAATGACGTCATCAAGGGACTGAGCGTGTGCTAAGGTAATGACTGTACCGCCCTGGTCAAACTACCCTCATAGCAGCTCACATCCCGTCGGCGATTTGGTATACGGTACGCCTTTTTTTTACTTTTTATTTAGAGGGAGGCGGGCGACCGACCGACGTCAACGGAAATGCATCCACCGACTTGTGAATACGACAGAGACAGACGCGTACAGAACCCCATTTTTCAATTGTCATTGTAGAAGAAAGGAGAGCAAACAAGGAGACGACATCTTAAGCCAAGTTCATTGATTCTCATCACGTTGAAAAAGTGAAAACAATCCCCGAGAGCCAAGAAAAGAGAGAGATGTGTGTGTGTGTGTGTGTGTTATAGCTGGATAGGATCCAGAGCCATTTCCTTCAATCCTTTTGTCCTCGAAATGTATCTATAAGAGAGTTGACCGTGTGTTCAATTGAATCAAGCCCAATTAGCTAGAGAGATGGAGTTCGCTGACCATCCCAAAAAAAAAAGAGAGAGCGAAAAGAAAGCAGTTAGATTATATTAAAAGGTTATGATGACGACGGAAAGAAGAGAAGGAAGGAAGGAAAAAGCCGCTGACTTTTCTGCGCTCCAGCAGTTACGTCGCCGGGCTTCGATTCGACATCAATTGCTCCATTAGAGCTCTGGGAAACCCGACATCAGCTTCTAGCTTCTCTCTCCCACCCTTTTTTCCCTTCTAGTACACACAGTGCTCCTGTAGCTTTGATGTTGAATAAAAGTTGGACGGGACCCCAAAGGCTTCTCAAGTTTTAGTTTTTTTTCTTCCTTTTACGTGACGCGAGAGAAAACTCTTTTTTCTTCTCTCATCTCCTCTTTTCATCAATTCAAGTAGAAGAAATGCGAAGAGAGCGGTAAGAAAAACGAAAGATTGTGTTACAGACTCTTGCACCATTTACAAGTCTAAACGATTAGGCTTTCTTCCTGAAAGAATATATATTGTATATAGATAGCGATACATGCAGTGTTTGCGAGTCATTGAATCCACTCGACTCCCATCCGAGTGAGGATATATATCTTTTTTGAATCTTATATATTTTTTTCTTTCCTTCTTCTACCATGGCCCTACTTTATTTATCTCTCTCTCTTCTCGGTATGTATATGCACCATTACGGTTAATACATCAAGACGACTACGTCGTCGTCGTCATCGTCAACGAATGGAAGGAAGAGACGAAGAAGGAGAAGGAGCGAAAAGGATAGCATGGATTGTGCACAAGCTACATGGAAGGAAGGGTATTGATCGTTTAGCGGGCTTGGCTCCAGCACCGCTGTCGTGACTTGCACGTCTGCGAGAGGAGGTGGCACGTACACAATTTCTTCTTCCATATTACGCCCATGATATGTAAATATAGAGATAAATTAATTTTTAAAAAGTAAGAGAGAAGAACCCTTACCTCGTTTTTGAGCGGATCCCGCGCGGACCAAGAGAAGGGTGGCTACGGCCACTAGGAAGATCCAGTGGTGGTGGCGCTGTATCCGCCGCGACATCTTCGGTCCAAGAGGTCGGTGAATGGACACACTGAAAAACACACCGAGAAACCAAAACAAGAATGCGGCGTGTTTCAGAGGGTTTCTCCGAGTTCCTGCAGCAGCACAATCCAGGAGCAAAGTTTTGAAGTACACATTACTGAGACAAGAGAGAGATACAGAGAGAGATAGAGGGAGAGAAGGAGTGAACTAGAACATGTTGCGGTCGCCCAGCAAATGCCTACAACTCTGAACTGAAAAGAGAGAGAGGGTTTGAGGGACGGACATGGAGGGGGAGAGAGGCACCAAGTCGGGCCAAAAAAGAGTGCCGCGCACCGATCAATAATCCTTCCAGCGCACGAAGAGGAACAGGATCCCGCCCTCTGCGCAGGGGCGCTCGTAAGGGCTTCCTCCGCTGGATATGAAGAGAAGAGCTGAAAAACGCCCCCATTTTTCTTCTTCTCTTCTTCTTTGGGCTACTGAAAATAGCCAAGACGGCAACTATATACTCTGCAAACACAAGCCATTGATTCAATCCGATCAATGGCCGTGTGACATTTTTTTTTTTTTACGGGGAAAAAAAAATCTTGGCTACAATACCGACTCAATCCATCATCAAGGGCTATGACGACGGACGGCGACAAAAGACCTTCCGCATTCGAATTTCATGACCGTCTTGGCACACAGTGTGGAGCGCGGTTTGACTTGGTAAACTGCTGGTAGCTATATACTACTCTCGGAGAATGATCTCATGTTCTACTCGGATTTCAAAAGGGTGTACACGCTCTCACAAAGTACCAGCTGCTGTCCCAACTATTCTTGGAAATCCAGCTCTACTCTCCCAGATGACTTTTGAAGAGAGGTGACTTTCTCACTCTATCCATACGACGAATCGAGTGCACGAACCGCAATCACATCCTGTCAAAAATTACTATAGATATGCTATTCTAGATAAAATTGTATTCGTATTGCGCGACATAAAAGCCTATACCACATCGATAAGAGGATGTATACCCACGCACTCCTTTCGTATTCTTGTAGTAGAAATCGGCTGAATTTTATGGCAGATGATCAAAAGGTGAATAACATTTCGACTGGGATGACCTTTTTATGGATCGTTTATCATCACATCAAAGCTCGCGAGTGAAATGGCGATAGTTTAGTAGAAAAATTCAGTCACTTGGAAAATTGCCGGATGCTCATACCGTTGCTATACATCAGACGCTATATAGTAAAAACGTCTGGTTTTGTTAATACAACTCAATGCACAGAGTTACGTACATACGCATCATAGCTACATATAATAGGTCTGCATATCCCACACATATATATATATATATATATTTCCAAATCTTCGTCTAGAATATGTAGTTATCTGAAGAGACATGCAGTACTAATCTTTTTGAGACGTCCAAAAAAATGCCTTCAATTCTGTGACAAGACCTTTTCCAAAAAATTGAATTGGTTGGTAGACGTCAGCATAAAACGTCATATGAGCTTCACCTGGGTGAAGGCACTGCACTCAAAAGAGGAAAACACAATTTCTCCGACGATTTCATTGATGCATAACGTATCGATTCTATTTTAAAACTTTCCTGTTTCTGTCATCACCGTACTTTTTGGATGAAGACAATGGGCTACTAATAATCTTTCTAAAAACAAACTCACGTCCATACAAAGGTTTGGAAAGTTTAGACCGGGTAATACGTACGGTATTATATGATGATACAATGGAAGTGTTCCTGCAAAATAGTTTTCTCAGACAATCAATGCTGCTCGCGGGAGGTGCCTTAACTTAAAGTTAATTCAAGAAGAGCGGTACCGTACTGTTGCTCAGATTTCAAAATGGGGTAGGTCAGGTGACAAACAAAAACGATCGATACCGTCGCGCAGAAAAAAGGCAATTCTGCTCTTTTTTCATATAGGTGTTAGTCATAAGCAAAAGGTTTTGTATGGTGTTTTTTTATGATCAGCAGGGCGCCTGCTCATTTTTTTTTTTGGCCATACACTTTCAGGCGCAATGAATCTTTTGTTCCTGGTCACACAAAGTGTTGTTAATGACACCTATGACGCACATACACAACAGAGCAGAAAAAAGCGGTCCGCTTAGATCGATATAGCCATGCTCCTTTGGCTTGATTCGTCTCCCTAGATGATGATAGACTAACGTGATTGACCCGTGACGCCCTCCAGAAATGTCAACACATCAACATTCATCGTACCCATGAAAATGCTATTACCAACTATCGTAAAGAGAGTACGTGCAGTTTTCTTCCTTTCTTTTTCCAATCGTTATGCCGAGGTCAGCAATAGCAATATAACAGCAATCCTCTTTATTCAATCACCGAGTCGTCATATAGAGAGGAAGAACAACAAACCGCTTCTTTCATAGATATCTGATATGGGTCTTGCAAGGTGCATAGATCCATGTGAGCCCCCCTCTCTCCATAACAATGAAGTTGGACAGATTGCGTGCAGCACCCTTGCTCCCTCGTGCTCACGTAATGATATATGGTACACGATATGGATCGATGGATCATTTCGAGAGCGCGGGGCCATTAAAACAACATAGGGCTCTCCCATTCGAAGATATATATATATTGATGCACAACGCTGCTGACCGGCGCCTCATACACAAATGTAATTTAAAGCTTGCTCTGTCGTAACATTTATGATCCTTATACGCTATAAATAAGCAAGAGATCCTCTTCTTGGGACAAGTCGGCATGTGCCTCTCACAAGCGGACGTAGATATATATAAAATAAAACGAGAGTGGATAATGTGATGATCGCGCAACTGGGCTCCTCATGTCCTAGAATCAATTTGAGGCGGCATAGAATCTAGCGTATACAGCTGTAAGGATTTCTTGTAGTAGTATTAATGAATGTATACCGCAGCATCTCAAAAGATGGATGGTCTGCCTGCACAGAACCTGGCACGGGTATTCAATTAAGTTGCCGCTGACGTTTTCTTCTCTGCTTTTTTTTCTTCTTCTCTTTTCTGAGGAAGGAGATTGCGGCAGCCCGGCTGATGCGGAACTCTGCTCAAGACTCACACTTCCGGATCCGCAGCGATCCATCCTAGTGAGTCAGCGATAGCTTTTTTCCTCTCCTTTTATTCATTCCCGTAGATACATATATTTTTACGTGTTGTTGTTGTTGCTACTAAACACATGAGAAACGTAATACGAGAATGTACTACTTTCTATCGTTTGCTGAATTTGAAATGCTAACGAATGCCGCCGTCGTGGCTTATTCAGCAAGATGTCTGGCTGACGCACTCTGCATGCAGAGAAAGAGGTGGAAATAAGAGCCGTCGAATTGGACCCCAGTTGACAAGTTTGTTGAAGACTTGCAGGTGACAACGTCATTAAGAGAATCGCGTTATCGCTTCTGCAATATGTATACATGGATTCGACACCTAGTCTTTTATCTGAAAAAAAAAATGGCTACAACGGTGGATAAGGTTTCAGCTACCGTTCTCCGGCTCTCGTTACCACACGTCCTCGCTCCTTTTTTTGATTGCCTTCGTGGTTGGGTCCCTTGGATCTCGTTACAGAGTGTCAGTAGATGGCGTTAGACGACGGAAACCCACTGAATAATAATTAATTTATCTCTCGTGCTATTAATTTTGAAACACAAAATAAATTATGAAGACACATTGTATCCTTTTTCAACTGTTCCGTAATTGTGTGGAACTAATCATTCATCTACCAAAAGAAGAAATTTCGTCTCTCTCAAATTCCTTGTTCCTATGGTAACGACGTTGCTTCCGACTTGTTGTCTGCTGTCTTCATCTTCATAGTTCGTCCCCTTGTAAACATTCACATGTCAAAAGCATGGCGGTGGATTCTATTTTATCAAACGTTTACACGAGTGTAGGGTGTAATCGCACTCCTCACGCACTTGATTGGGGTCATAATGATCTTGTCTGTTTTGCTGCTTCACATGCTGTCTCAATTTATGATCCACAGGTAATATGCTTGTAGTTTAATCCTCATTGACATTCACACATGAAATCGTTCTTTTTCAACTTTCCAGTTTGCCAAATCCCACGGTAAAATTACTCAAATGCTTTATGAGCATAAAGGACGTGTAAATTGTATCCGTTGGATTCAGAGTCCTCAACCAGCTGTAGAGAGTGAATTTTTGTCAGGTGCAACGGACAAATGTGTCATTTTGTGGAGCTCAAACATTTTAGCCTCAAGGTTAAAAGGTCTGTTTCAATTAAAATATTTATTTTAAATTAATAATAATTTTAAACATGTAAATATACTTTTTAGATTTGGATGCCAATATTAATTCTGTGGATGGAATCTATTGGGAACACCAAGGAAGCCTCAAAACTGTAATTGTAGCAGTGGGGGACAATCAACTGTGTGTTTGGATTCGTCACAATATAAATAGTAATTTATTGTCACATATTTTAGCTGAACATATTTGATATGTTGATGAAAATTTACTAGGTGAATGCCAACTTGTTCAAAAGTTCTGCTCTGGAGCGGTCCTTTTTCTTGATTGCAAGATCCAACTATTGCCTGGAAGTGGGAGTCCTGTGATTGCCTGTGCGGGCGACGATGGAAATATTCACTTATTTCTCTTACAAATGATATCTGATGAACTAAGCTGTGTTAAATCTTTGAAAATCACTGGTCATGATGATTGGGTCCGTACACTAGCTTTTACGGTGGAAGGTAATTCTTAATAATTGATTGAACGACATTCGACTCAATAAAACATATCATGCATCTGATTTAAAGATAATGGGGACTTGCTTTTGGCCTCCGCTGCACAAGATTCATTGATCCGTGTGTGGAGGATCACTCAAAATACAGTAGAAAATAATGAATCTGGAACTAATTCGTCTACCCAGCTCTATTCCAATCAAGGAAATTTCAGTTTGACTTTTAAAAATCAATTTCAATTTAAGTGTCAATTGGAAACAGTACTGCAAGGGCATGAAAACTGGGTCTACGGTCTTCATTGGCAACCACCCGTTCTTCAGAGTGAGTCTATTATTATTATTTTTTAACTTAATTTAAAATTTACTAATTTTATTAATGGATTTTGTAAATAGATGGTTGTTGGATGAACCCTCTTCGATTACTTTCGTGTTCCATGGATAAATCTATGATCATATGGGGGTTAGATGCTTCCAGTGGAGTGTGGCTTGACCAGGTTCGTGTAGGTGAAGTGGGTGGCAATACCTTGGGCCTTTATGGTTGCCGGTTTGGTCCACAAGGCACCTCAATTCTAGCTCACGGATACCAAGGTGCGCTACATTTGTGGCAAGATATTCAGGTATTAGAGTGGGCATTCTGCTACCACTGTATTTTATGTTACTAACGTTTGAATCACCAGGGCGAGTGGAAGCCAGGTGTAGTTTGCGGTGGTCATTTCGGCTCTGTGGAAGATATGATCTGGGATACCAAAGGACAATTTGCCATCACTGTTAGCACTGACCAAACATCCAGGCTGCACGCGCCATGGATCCAAAATGAAGAGGCGGAAACAACTTGGCACGAAATTGGCCGACCACAAGTGCATGGATACGATTTGTCGTGCATCGCTTCTCTAGGCCGTTTCAGTTTTGCTTCCGGTGCGGAAGAAAAAGTCATTCGCCTCTTCGAAGCTCCGCGCAACTTCTTGGAGAATTTGACTCGAGTGTCTCGAATCGATGGAGTGCTTCCTGAGAGTGCCCCAGAAGGAGCTGCAGTTCCGGCGTTAGGATTGTCAAACAAACCCGTCTATCAAGTGGTTGAACGTCAAAAAGAGACAAAATTGGCCTCGGGATCCGATCTTTATGCTGAAAACTACTTTACCCCCAGTCATCTTGATGGTATTGATTCTTTATTTATACATTCTTTTACTGATATATTTTAAGCAAAAATGGTTTTATTTCAGTTCCTCCGACGGAAGAGACGCTGCTACAAAATACATTATGGCCTGAATTGCATAAACTTTATGGTCATGGATATGAGCTTTTCAGCCTGGCTGCCGATCCTGCTGGAAAAATCTTGGTATCATCATCTCGCGCTCAACAAGCAGAGCATGCTGCTATACTGGTCTGGAGCCTAGAGGATAAGACCCTTATCGGACGACTGAATGCGCACACGTTGACCGTCTCTCAAATGGCATTTTCACCCGACGGTTCTAAGCTAGTCTCCGTTTCCCGTGACCGCTCCTGGGCTGTACATGAGAAGGAGAATAACTCGTCATCTTTGATGCTGAAGACAGTAGCCCGCGGTAGTGGCGGAAGCCGTATTCTGTGGTCCTGCGATTGGTCCCCGGACTCCCATTACTTTGTCACGGGCTCGCGTGATAAACGCGTCATAATTTGGGAGCCGGATCAAAATGGATCTTACCGAATCAGCGGACAACCATTGGAATGCGAGGATTCTGTAACGGCGGTCGCCTTCTGTCCGACCCTGATTTCGACTGAAATCTTTCTCTTGGCCGTTGGATTGGATAATGGAAAGATTTTTTTGCACAGCTGGGATTCGTCCAGTTTTAAGTGGACCTTCCTTACATCTCTAACCCAATGGTAATTTCCAATCCTTGAACACATATTTATCATTGAAAGTAATATATGCGTTCTTAATTGCAGTCAAGCTCATCATATGACTATCAAGCGCTTAAAATTCCGTCCAGTCGTCTCTGATCACCCTCGGACCGTCCAACTAGCCTCATGCGGAGCAGATAATGCATTCAAAATATTCCAGTTAGACCTGAAAATGTAATTATGCTTGCAACCCCAAAGTGTGTATTTTTTTCATCAATTGAAAACCAAGTTTCAAATAAGAAGGCTAAGGTTTCCTAGATTTGGGGAATATGGTACTTTACTGTGGAAATCAGCCACTTTACAACAGAACATGTAACCTTTAGAAATATCTAAACGGTTGCTCCAGTTTGCCCAGTTGTTCACTTGACTACATACGTCAGTACAGAAGATGTCTGAACCAACGACAGTTCCTATGTGGGGATTGTTAATTCCGATGAATGCAGTGGCTTTGTTACCATTGGTATCGTGAACTATCTTCCAATAGTACTTCGGAGCAGGGATAACATTGTTGTTGTTAGTATCCTTGGCCAAGTAGATCGGTTGTTGTACTCCTTTGATGTCAGCTAGGGTCAATACTCCATAAGTACCACTAAATTAACAAACAACAACTTTTTGAGTCTTCTTTCTATTAAATAAATTTTATTTTAAAAATAGATACGTGTAAGTAACCAAGTCCATGTTTCTCGTAATGGCCAAGGTGCGAGTGTCCGTTTCGAGCTCTTTCCAGTTACCGTTATTGAAGCTTTGCCATTGTGGAGCCACGTTAATGTAATAATAGGTAGCATCCTGACTTGCGGCGTCAATGAAATCACCTGCGCACGACGTATTGTTGTCAGTGAAACCGGATTCATTTAAACTTAAATTCTTTTTACCATCTGGAGCCAAGTGTCCGCGGGAAAAGAAATAGCTCTTGGTGGTATCTATGTATTTACTGGCCAAGGTACTGTTTCCAACAATGTTCTTGATTGTAATGAGTTGCTGGGCTTGAGTGTACGCAGTTTCAACGTCAATACCGACAAAATAGTTTCCCCTTTGGAAATTCGGGCGAGCATTGGATTTATCGTCTGCCGCTATATTTGCTCCGTAAATGGTGTCGATTGAATATAGAGTGTTGGCATTTGATTTAACGTGACACACGGTTATCTGATTTGTAAAAATCGTGCTGGTAGTTTTCCAGCCAATTTGAACCTGAGTTCCTCCTGTTCCGCATGTTCCCGATTCAATAAAGGATTCTTTTGGTTGAGTGACGCATCCTAGATCAATGTAGCCGAGATTTTTGGTTCCGACTTTAAGCGTAGTTCCGGATACGCAAGTGGCCGCATTGTATTGAGCACCGGTAGCCGTTAAAGTACTTCCCTCGCAGGCTACGGACAATTTTTGATTTGCCACCAAAGTGATTGTCCTTACCTATTGCACGTTTATAAATTGGACTCTTAGTTTTTTTTAAAATGTAAAATGTTTGACTGTTTCAATACTCCACTTTTTAAAGTGGGTTGAATGATCTTCCCTGTCGTGTCAACCAAATGAGGAGGGTACTTCGGCGAAGATGTGTCCAAATTGAAAGTACAAGCTAAACCCAGATAAAAAAAAGAATCTATACGAAACGGTTTGAATGAATAATATTACCTGCATCAGTGGGATTGAGAAGGGCGAAAAACCCTACAATAACAAGAAAAGAGCCCATTTTCAATTGGAACATTTTGTCATTTTTTCAACTCTTTATAGCACAATTCTATTGCGCAGAATTGATAACAGGTGCGTGGCATGAACCCATAATGAACGAAGCAGGGCAGCACCTGTTAACATTCCTACTTTTATTTATACAGTTTTCATTCGTTCAGGTGCGAATATTTGTTAACCGGTCTATAACCTTTTGGACTTGCGACTGTTGGATGATACGACATGTTTTGCTTGCAATAGTTAAATAACCACGCTCAAAAGAACCCCCCAAAACTGACATAAATCTCATACCATAATTTTCTCTCCCGATTTCAAGTGACGGTTCAACAATTTTCTTTCAAGACAGAAAGAGCGGAGGTAGCCATTGTTGCTGCGTATTTGGCTCGCAGGGCAAAATGCTCTCAACTTGCTTTGCTCTATTTGACCGCCCATCACTCCGTAACAGAAAAAGAAAAAAAAAGTTTAATCTGTTTAGTTGCAGTTCTAGTTGACATAAACTTAAGGTAAATATACAAGCAATCTTCCAATTATTTATATTGTAGGGGAAGCTGGTCCTATACATGAGGCTAGTCCATTTGAGGCATGTACCCTGCGCCATGCCCATGAGACTTGTCGATTGAGGGTCCAGGAAAAAATTCTAGGTCTCGACATTCCCCCAATACATTTTTTAAATTAAAAAAAAAACTGGATAAATCAATCAAAACCAATATAAAAAATTCATGCATACTAAGAATTTCAAAATCTGCAGGGCAGAAGTTGTCTTTCCGATTCCTTCTTGTTGTACTTTTCGGTGCTCCACACTTTCCGCAGTACTGCGGCAGATTACTCCGATTATTTGTTGCTGTTTTCGCTCTTTGGAGCGATGTTTTCGGGGTGCCAAAATGACCATGATCTTTAGTTTATGGTCGTTGTGTTCACTTGGAGTAAGAAAACAAGGAATTTCACTGTATAATAAAAGAAGGAGGGAAAAAAATGAACTCATAATGAAATATTAATATTAATAAAGTAAAATTCTTATATACTTAATGAAAGATCTAGGACGCTAATCTCGAATTCATCTAAAGAGTCTCCCGCATCATCGATGAAAGCATCCACATAACTATCATTGGATTCGGCTATTTTAAATGCTATTGAAATTTGAGAATACTTTGAATGTCAAGCTCGTACTAGAACCATTAAGATATGTGTTGATTCCGTTTCTGATCCGTGATCCCTATATACAATTCCATTCTTCATCAAGGAGATATGGTAGAGTGCTAGAACATTTGTTAACCGATCTATAACCTTTTGGACATCTGGCGACAGTTGGATGATAGGAAATATTTTGCTTGCTTGCGCTCTCTTTTTTATTACATTTATATTGCTACTTTTGCTGATTTTTCTTTCTTTCTTTTTATTAATTCTATTCAATCTATTTTTTTCTGGTTCTGCCATTGACGTCATTTATTTGATATCTATCAAAAACATTTGCTCATGTTTGAACAAAGTGAATACCCTTTGAGTATAGTCAATGGCGGTCTCGATAGCGGTGGTTTTTTCCAAAATAAATAATAATAACCAGATTAAAATTCAATTATAACTTCAACCATTAAGGGTGTATTTCTCACGGAAGTATAGCGAAGTTTTAAACAAGGAGACCAATGTTTCCTAGATCAGGGGCATAGGATACTGCACTGCGGAATTCGGCCACAGTACAAGCAAACATGTAACCTTTAGGAATCTCTAAACGGCTGTTCCAGTTTGACCAGCCGCTCACTTGACTCCATACATCAGTACAAAATATATCTGAGGCAACTACGGCTCCTATGTGAGGATTGTTAATCCCGACGAATACGATGGCTTTGTTATTGACGGTATCGTGAATGACCTTCCAATAGTATTTAGGAGCTGGAATGAGACCGTTGTTGTTTGCATCTTTGGCCAAGTAGATTGGTTGCTGCACTCCATTGATGTCAGCTAGAGTCAGAAGTCCATAAGTTCCACTAAAATGCGGAGTGAATTTTTTTTTTATGAGCTATCAATTAATTTCACATTATAATTCAAATAAATATACGTGTAGGTAACCAAGTCAATATTCCTTGAAATGGCTAAATTTCGGGTGGCAAATTCGAGCTCTTTCCAATTTCCATTGTTGAAGCTTTGCCATTGCGGAGCCACATTAATGAAGTAATATGTGGCATCTTGACTGGCAGCGTCGATGAAATCACCTTTTCATCGTATACATTATCAATAACAAAGCCCAAAAAGCTCGAAGAAATTGATTTATTACCATCGGGAGCCAAGTGTCCACGTGCAAAATAATAGCTCTTGGAAGCATTGATGTATTGGCTGACCAAGTTATTGTCTCCAACAATGTTCCCAACCATAGAAAGTTGCTGAGTTTCAGTGTAAGCTGTATCAACGTTAATTCCAGAAAAATAGTTTCCTTTACGGAAACTTGGACGAGCATTGGCTTTGTCATCTGCTGCTATATTGGCTCCGTAAATTGTGTGGATTGAATAGAGAGTGTTGGCATTCGATTTAACGTGACACACGGTTATCTGATTTGTAAAAATCGTGCTGGTAGTTTTCCAGCCAATCTGGACTTGAGTACCACCAGTCCCGCATGTTCCCGATTCAACAAAAGATTCTTTTGGCTGAGCGACGCAGCCTAGGTCGATGTAGCCGAGATTTTTGGTTCCAACTTGAAGCGTACTGCCTGATACACAAGTGGCCGCATTGTACTGAGCACCGGTAGCCGTTAAAGTACTTCCTTCGCAGGCTACTGACAATTTTTGATTCGCTGCCAAAGTAATGGTCCTTACCTGTTGCGTATTTTAAAAGTTAATTTTGTTTTCTAATATATAATTGTTTGTCTGCTTTTTAATACTCCGTTCTCTAAAGTGGGCTGAATGATTTTTCCTGTCGTGTCCACGAAATGTGGCGTAAATTTCGGAGACGAAGTGTCCAAATTGAAAGTACAATCTACATGTTACGTTAAAATTTTTTATTTAAAAACTTTTATTTTCGAAAAAGCTGAAAATGAATTGGTGTTACCTGCATTAGTAGGATTTAGGAGGGCGACAAGCCCTGCGAACACAAGAAAAGGACTCATTTTTTCGATTGAAAATATTTTGTTATTTTTCCATCATTTATACTTTTGTGAAGTACTAGTAACAAGTGGGCTAGCATAAGAACAATTTGACCGCGGCAGCTGGTTGTACTCCTTATTTATCGTGTCTCTTTCAGATTTTATAATATTTGTTCACTTGTTTATACCTTTAGGTGTACGATGAAACTCTATATATGTTCGCTTGCGGGTTTTTTTTCAGCTATTGTGTTCACTTCTGCGGTTCTGCTTTGTCCATACTAGGTCTCTTTTTCTAGTACTAGCATTAACGTCATTCAATGGGTATTGCCAAACTCATCTGTGTAAACTTTAGACCAAGTAAACTGTAAGTATGAGCAATGCATAGAAAGTGGTTTTATTCGTATACAAATTCGATCTAGTGTCTAGTGAAACCCAAGGCTGCCGACGGAACCGGTTTTCATCGGATTGCGATAAAATCGTAAGGGTTTTCTCTTTAACAAAGACTATTTCAATGGGATTTTATCCTGTCAACAACTAATCCATTGTATTCATATTCTTACAAAAATATAAATTTTTTTTTTTATACTGGGAACAATATAATTATAGATACAACTAAGATGCTTTTATTATTCTCAACAATTTCAAGTCTTCATACAAGAAGCCCAATGTTTCCAAGATTAGGAGAATAGGATACTTTGCTGTGGAAATCAGCCGCTGTGCAACAGAACATGTAACCTTTAGGAATATCTAAACGGTTGCTCCAGGCTGCCCAACCACTAACTTGACTGCATACATCAGTACAGAAGATATCTGAAGCAACGACAGTTCCAATGTGCGGATTGTTGATCCCGATGAACGCGGTAGCTTTGTTATTTTTGGTATCGTGAACTACCTTCCAGTAGTACTTGGGAGCTGGAATTACGTTATTATTGTTTGCATCCTTGGCTAAATAGATTGGTTGTTGCACTCCTCTGATGTCAGCAAGAGTCAGCAGGCCATAAGTACCACTATAAGATTTAAATGATAAATAAAGCCGGAAATTTGAAATTGAAGGAAATTTAGTGAGTAATACCTGTAGGTGACCAAATCAATTTTCCTAGAGATGGCCAAGTCGCGAGTGTCTGATTCGAGCTCTTTCCAGTTACCGTTATTGAAGCTTTGCCACTGTGGAGCCACATTAATGTAGTAATAGGTGGCATCCTGACTGGCGGCGTCAATAAAATCACCTGCATTACGTATTATTGTAAACAGGGCCGAAAGAATTTTAACTTAATATATCATTACCGTCTGGAGCCAAGTGACCGCGTGCAAAATAATAACTTTTATCGACATCAATGTATTGGCTTGCTAAGGTACTGCTTCCAACTATATCAGTTACCGTGATGAGTTGTTGGGCTTGAGTGTAAGCAGTGCTAACGTCAATGCCAACATAATAGTTTCCTTTACGGAAATCTGGGCGCTCATTTCCTTTGTCATCCGCGGCTATATTTGCTCCGTAAATGGTGTCGATTGAATAGAGAGAGTTGGCATTTGATTTAACGTGGCATATGGTCATCTGATTAGTATAAATCGTGCTGGTCGTTTGCCAACCAATTTCGACTTGAGTTCCACCCGTTCCGCATGTTCCCGATTCGCGGAAAGTTTCTTTCGGTTGAGCGACACAGCCCAGGTTGCTGTAGTCGAGTGCTTGTCCTCCGACTTGCAGTCTAGTTCCCGTTGCAGAGCAAGTGGCCGCATTGTACTGAGCACCGGTGGCAATTAATGTACTCCCCTCACAGGCTACTGACAACTGTTGACCCACTGCCAAAGTGATGGTCCTCACCTTTTTTTCGTTTTAAAATTTAGTTCTTAGTTTTTTATTTTATTTTTAAAATTTAATATCTTTTATACTCCGCTTTCTAGGGTCGGTTGAATTATTTTTCCCGCCGTGTCCACAAAATGCGGAGGGTATGTCGGCGAAGAAGTGTCCAAATTGAAAGTACACGCTAATACCGTAAAAAAGCTTAATTATCTATTCTGGACTGCTATGAAACAAATAATTTTACCTGCATCAATTGGATTAAAGAGGGCTACTAGCCCTACAATAAATAGAAATGGACTCATTTTCCAAATTGAAGGCTATTATCATTTTAGTTGTCCTTTTATATTGGCTGAAGAGATGCGCTCAGCAAGAGTACGACAGCTGTTGATATCCTCTCTTTTATCTGCGTGTTTTCCCTTCATTAGTTTATGTTTGTTTACCTGTCTAGAAGTACTCTTTGGACGGCGGCTGATACAAACTTTTTTCTCGTTTGTGAACTGAAATCGTCCCCATCTCCCTTGCTTTCAAATTCTATTTTAATCACTACCTCTGATTGGGCTCAAAAGATGCCGACAAACACATCTGTCGAGATATCCATGATCCAAGTACGGTACCTTAAAGTAAATCAAACATCAACATGTTGTCTCAAAATGAGGTCCTATTTTTAAAAAGAGAACGTGATTTCTTCTTTCGGTTTCAATGACCTCGGGAAAGCCTTGTTGTTGTTGACATTCTCACGCAGGAGGCGCTAACGCGCTTATGTTTTGGACACCTTGAAAGTACCTACATCAGTTTATCATTCCTTCCGCAATCATTTTTCTTCATTTCCGGATTTTTTTCTTCGCTTTTTCACCATAATAAAGAGATTGATTTTACAATTTGCTCCATTTATTTAACGTCTGAGACATTAAACGAATACTATAAAGGTTGGGAAAAGATACAGAAAGGCCCATATATACACGCACTCACGCACGACCACATTATCACTGGCAGGTCAATAATTGCTTACATTTGAGATTTGAGTGATAGTTAGGATATTTTTGGTATGAGGATTTAGATAGTTGAACACTTCTACAACTTAATGGTTGCGGAGGACAGCCTGGTTGAAGAGGGCCAAGTGCTCGTTGCGGGCAGCAACCACCTCCGGGGTGTCGTGGATGACAACAGCGGCAGGGGCGACGGGCAAGGCGTTGGAAACAACCTGGAATCCACCCTTACCAGCGGTGTAGTGAACAATGATCTCCTGACCCTCAGGGTTGATGTAGGAGTAGGAGCCAACCTGGTTACCGTGGATGTCACGGAAGTTGGTCTGAGTCTGATCGGGAGTAGAGAAGCCGAAGGAAGCCTGGCCGAGCTCATCTTGGGAGTGGAACTTGTGGACATCGGCAATAGGAGCGGTCAAAACGACGGGAGCGGGAGCAGCGTGAACAATGGGAAGCGGAGCGGGCAAGACAACGGGAGCCGGAGCGACACGGACGACGGGAGCCGGAGCGACGTGAACGACGGGCTGGGGGACGACACGGACGACGGGAGCAGGCTTGTTGTAAGATTTGCGGCCGGAGTAAGAAGGTCCGCCATAACCGGCATGACGACGACCACGGCTCAGAATTCCATTGCGAGCCTTGGCCTCAGCCACGGCGGCAAAGTGGGCCAACTTAGCTTCGGTAACTTCGGGAGTGTCAAGGATGGGTCCGACGGGTCCGACAGGAAGAGGAGCGACCTCGACGGGAAGAGGAGCAGGGAGAGCGACGGGTCCGACGGGAATAGCGGCGGGAAGAGGGAGAGGGGCAACGGGCAGATCATTGGAGATCACACGGAAACCCAAGGCATCGGCGACGTAAGAGACGCGGACCTCTTTTCCCTCAGGGTTGATGTAAGTCCAGGAGCCGGCCATGTTTCCGTTGGCGTCGCGGTGGGTGACAGCAGCCTGACCGGGGTGAGAGTAGCCGAAGCTAGCCTGACCCAGCTCATCCTGGCTGTGGAATTGGCTATTGACGGTGTGAGGCACGATGGGCACGGGAAGAGGAGCAGGAAGAACTTCAACGGTGCGAATAACAGGAGCCGGAAGAGGAGCGGGAAGAACCTTAACGGTGTGGACGACCGGAGCGGGAACAACTACTGGAGCAGGAACTACATGGCGGATGACAGCAGGAGGAGGAGGAGGAGGAGCGTATTTTGGAGCGTAACTACGAGAATGATAACTGCCGGCCTGGCTAGAAACCACCAGACTGACGAGGAGCAATGCGACCTGTCCGCCAAAATAGTAATTAAAAAGTTATTCAACAGTTTATGTAATGAAATTTTTTTAGACTACTTACAGAAGAATGCATGCTTAATCACTTAAAGAGATGCTTTTTACTTAAAGCGCTTGGCTTGTTTGAGAGTTTGAGACTGATTTGAAGCTGGGAACTACGGCCATATTTATACTACGCCCCGTGCCCTACCAAATCTGCGGCCAAGGACTCGGATAAAGGAAGTGATTCCGTTCCAGCCCAAATTAGCCGTTCCGATTTGTTTCCTTCCGCCTTTCAGATTATTATTTTTGTTTGAAAAATTCGTGAGGCTAAATAACCTTGCCATTGAAGTATAAGGCTAAGTAGACGATGTGAACCACACCCAAACCCACATCCATTAAGACACACAGTATATGGTGGTGCCCCACTTTCCCTCTTTTGCTCAACGATCAGCATACACGCTAGCCAGTGAGTATGAAACACCTTTCTGATCCCAGGAATGCGCGGTGACCTTGATTAATGTAGGTAACAGTTCTTAGCACTTGTACCACTTGGAGATCCATTCTCGGTAATGCTTACGTACTTGTCAACCTTGATTGTCTTGTTCTTATTAAATTGGAAATTATTTTTCGTGAAAATCTTTTCAATGGCAAATTCTACGATGTTGGCTATTTTGACCCCCATTTTTTGCTTGATCAACATAGACACAAGGTTAATTAAGTCGCTCCCGTTACTCGCAATAATTAATCTAATTTGAAAATAATTTCATGATTTATTTGAATTATTTCTAATTGCATCATGATACTCTTCCTGGATTTTTGTTCACTTCCGCTTCTTGCCCATATGCATTAATCCAATTTGTGATGATGGTGCTTAATTTTGACAATTTTCTTTGGTAGGTACATCTCACCTTGAAATGAGAAGGCCGCTCTATACAATATTGTTAATTATCTATGGTACTATAACCAAGGCGATAATCCCATTAGCTGTTTATTGAAGCTTTGAGAGATGAGAATTAAATATTTTACAGCCAATCCTTTCAAAGAGCAAGCATTACATTTTCAACCATATCTAATTGAACGGCGAAAACTAATTTACGAAGGGGACTACGGGGTTTATAGATTCATCTACAATCGTTGCGTTAGAGAAGGATAAGCTAGCTAATTAAATGACTATGGTTTTAATCAATAAGCTGATCCAAGTACCGATCCATAACATGCGTCACGAGGAATTGAACACAAGCCTATTTTCAGTAAATCACTGATCTGCTAAAACAGTGTTCACCACAACTTTATCATGGAAGGTCAGCATATTACTATCTTACCTATGGTGGTAAGCGGCGCGCTATACATACAGTAGTCATAAAAATATTTGCCCTTGCTTGAAGATAATAAATATTTCCCTGAAAAATTGACTGTTCCTTTTCAATATCTATTTCGTTCTATATCGTTGAATGGCGGAAGGTCGGGAATTTGCTGATGGTTAAACATCGCAATAATTCTTCGGAAGAACTGACTGGCGTACTGCCTCTGATGATTTCATGGATGGCTCTCAAATTCAATTTCAGGTAGACGCATCACAAATATTTATGGAGCTAAATACGAATAAACGTTCTACTATATTAACTTAAACTTTTTTCATTGAAAAGCTACTCTTATACACCTGATGCGGCACCAGAGAGAATGCGCGACTTACCCAACAGAAAAGGAGCCATCAATAAGCTAGAAACTGGAGTACTAAGTTAATTTTTTTAATACCAAGATTGATAAGTATATTTTAAGGGAAAATGCGCTATACAGGCTGTTGATCTGGCTCTCGGAGCTATATACCCAGCAGCAACTTATTTTAATAAAATTGATGTCACCACTTCTTGGATGCACTCTACTCTGGGCCTCCTCATCCCTTGGCCTCGGGATGCAGCCTTAGTCAACATCAGTGCTATTGCTCAGCCCTTTACGCTACAAGTTTACACAATATAAACTATGTTAATAAAATCATACGGAATTGATCAGTTTGAGGATTAAATCAGGTTTGGATCATGATTCTGGTAGCTTTTCTTACGATCCTACCGAGTCTTTATTACATCAATCGCTTAGAGTGCAGCATCTTTCAAAAGAAATTCGGAGATTTCCACCGCTTCGATCGAGTTTACAGCTACATTTCAGAAGTGTTACTTCAGCAAGGTTATAAATTTTATGCATATGTTCATACAATCTAAACGATAGCGTATTTTATTTTGTCGTTTTTGAATGCGTAGGAAGTGTTTGTCACACTCATCGTCTGGCCGTTCGATTGGTAGCGGCTGTTTGGTGTTTTGGTTGCTTCATCCTCGTTCAGGCTTACAGTTCTTGTCTCATCTCTTATCTAGCTACACCAATGAGTACTAAACCGATCATCAATGGTCTTAATGACATACCTCGAACACCCGGAATTGAAGTCGTCGTCGATAGCGGCGCCTCCGTCGAATTAACATTTTTCGTAACACACTCTTTCTATATATATAAATGTGAAATTGTGTACAATTAATTGTTACACGGACCGAGATTGGCACGAGTAGAATAATATAAGTAATCAACTTTGGTTGATATCCCCTCACTCAATATAAAAATTAATCAAGGATTATGAAAGGACATAGAATGTACCTGCCGATATTTAAGCTTTAACGAATCTGCTGAACCATAAAATATTAACTTTTTTCGTATTCCTTGTTTCAAGGATGCCAAAAGGGGTGTCCTTAAATATATAGGTGACATGCTCCTTTCCAACCCAAGCTTGCGCTGCAACTTAAGTCAAGACTGTGTCGATCGGGTTCTTGACGGTAGACATGTTTACATCAATGTAAGAATAATATTCACATTTAATCTAACATAAAATAATTTATGATAAAAATTGTCAATAATTAATTTTGGTAAAATATGAAGGGTGACCCACTTTTGAAGACCATCATCTATGAGGATCGAAAACGAGCTGGTACGTGTCGCCTCACTATTGCGAAACAGTCCGTGTTCCAGCCTTCGCCCATTGTTCTTGGATTGAGGAAAGCCAGTCCTTACGTTGAAACCCTAAATCGTGGGTAAGTACTCCTTTCAGTTCTCTTTTGAACTACAACATCAATTGAAAAAGTTTTGATTTATAGACTGCTGCTACTTCGAGAAAATGGATTGATTCAACACTGGATGAATGAGTACGAGCATCAAACGGACGAATGTTTGAATATGGAAAGGAAGCGACCTAACTACTTCATTCTGAAATTGAAGCATTTATTTGGTGCTGTAGTCTGTCTCTTATTCGGCTATTGTGTTTCATCACTGGTTTTTATGGGAGAAGTTCTACTTTTTAAATTTGTTTTTTGTTTTTATGTCATCTATCCTTTAGCTAAATTAAATTTTGTTTGAAGTTCGTGTTTAAAAAAAAAAACAGAATGAAAGAAACACTGAACTTGATTGGAAAAAGTAAATTAATTTTAACTCCTTAATTTTAAAAAGTAATTAATAAAACAAATCGTCGGAATAAAATTCATAAGGAACTAAAATTTGTCCTGGGTGATTCCGGTATACATTATTTTTACTTTATTATATTTTTTTTTTTGCGTGTGGGGCGAATTGGATATGCGGAAGTTCCCCGGAATAGGGCCGAACCCGAACGGCTTAAACAGTACTTTTTTCTACTGTTAATATTTTTCTGTTTTTATGTCGTCTATCATTTAGCTAAGTTACATTTTCCTTATTGTAATAGAATAGAAATGTAACAAATAAAGCCGAACTTAAATAGGTTTATGATATAAAATATTTAATCTCGTAGCTTAGCATCGATTATCCTGATACGTGGACCATTAGCTTTTAAAGTATCACATTTCATACCTATTACTCAGCTGCCCAATAAACTATCACTACCATTAAATTAAGAAAAACACAAAACTAATGAGCCAATAAATCAAGTAAAAATTGTTATTTTGTTGTTTATTTGATCATATTTCGGTAAACAATAAGATTTTATTATATTTCAATTAGCATCAAGTCGCATTCATTACGGCTAGCTGCTTCTTTTTCTTCCGTCGTGTACTTGTATGATGTGTCTCAGCGATTTCACTGCATTGGCGATCACAATAATTATTTTATCTGTTATTATTATTATTGAAATATTATTAAATTATTCTAAGGCAACTATTTCCTTACCCTAATTAACAATAGGAATGTTTCCTTCAGCCAGTGCGACTGGTTCAACAGAATCTCCGTCCTCGATGTCGCCATAGATGGAATATAAGTTAGCCAAATACGATGGGACACCTCCAACGTTTTGAGATTCTTTCACAATTTTCATAATTTCTTGTATAAAATCATGGTTTTGAACACAAACTAAGCTTGAGTAAACTGAATAGAATTGACCCATCGTATTTTATTATTATTATTATTTTACCAAAGGATTCACCCGATCCAATTCTCTTTAAATAGCCAACTATTCCTTTCATCAACAAATCTGAAATCAGCTTTTTACTCATCTGAATACGAAAATAATAAGGTATTTCTGGTTTTCCAACTCGACTTTTACTCAATTCGATGTTGGCCTGCTTTACAAATAGAGAAACTACTTCTGGATCCCATTTAAACAATAGTCCAGGGTTGTTTTTGTCAATCTTGATTCGGGATGTGTAACACTTAAGTGCGTCACTCTCCAGTGTTTTCCTACTAGATGCACCGATTTCCATTTTCCTTTCATCAAGAAATGTAAATAGTTTAAAATATGACACATTTTATTGTTTGAATTTTTTTAACCTGCTGATAGAAGTGAATTTAATTCTTTCTAACGATGAAGGAAAATTGAATATTAAACTAAATCACTATGATGTAGCGTAAACAAAATGCAAACGTTTTTGTTTCGATTTTCTACGGCGAATTCAATTACATTTTCATACTGTAGATAAGGAAAAATTTGCAGACTCCTGGATTTCCCGGAGTACTGGATGATATCTCTTTCTCGCTCTGCCCGCCCATAAAAAAATAGTGCGCGACAGGCATCAAGTCTGATATTCTTTCTTTAGTATATTAAAGTGGGGCACCGTTTCCGAGAGACGGCTCCGGCAAGTCCACACCATAAGTCAACCAAGTCGCTCATTTTAGGTAGGCACCATTCAATCTGCTGAACGTATAGCATAAAGCTTTTCCCCATCTCTCTCTATGTGATGAATAATGCAATTCTTCTTGTCTCTGCCAAGAAGCTCATGAACCAAAGCAAATATAGATGATCCTCCTCTTCGTCTCTTGTCACACACATTCCTTTTCGAGATTTTTCATCGTGTATCCCTCTTATATCCTTTATTGTCGTTCTGCTTTATTCCGACTTAGAGAGAGCGCCATATCAGCTTAACTATCATAGAGTGCTGTTATTAAATGAAGGATATGCGTCAATTAAATAAAGCTTCTAAATTTAACCATCAGGATCGTCATAGGGCAATTGTACCCCATACACCTTTCGGGCTTTCGGACCATTTGAATCATCCTCATTTTTAAGAGCACTATCGGTACTCGACCCGATTTACTTATTTAATAAATTCAACGTTTCGTTTTAGAGGACGTCTCAAGGGTTTGCTTTTAAATCGCCAGGGCTCGCAATTATGGTTGCGAAGAAAAAGGGATTTTAAACGATTAGACGGCTATCATTTTTTGAGTGTCCTCTCGTCTTGTAAAACACTTTTAATTTAAAGGTTGGCGCGCGCCCTTAACGAGGTTGCCCCTTATCCAACTTAAAAAAATAATTATTTAATCCAATAATGAGTGAACTTAAAACAGTGAGAATTATAACTCGACGCAGTATACGTTAAACTGATCAATATCCAGAGTTCAATAGCATCCAAACATTTGTGTACAACTTGATACAAAACATGTAGTGCAGTAATATTAAATCATACATAGGCTATTTGTGAAAATGGGGATTACGAGAAAAATTACAACTATTAATGGAATTATTTTTTACACGAAATACTGTTAGAAATGAAATGGGGAGGGAAACTGGTGGAAAAGAGAAACCGTCCAAACCAAAGTGCAGTTAATAAAAATTATGTCGGATGAAGACATATACACCAAGACCAAACAACACTTACTTCGAGATATTTTTTCTTGTTCATATAATTTTTGAATATGTTTTTATTTCTGTGAAGAGAATAGTATTGAACTAGGTCATTCACCGTCTTTGGTAAAAACAAAAAAATGTCTTGTTTAACAATAATACCACAGCCAAATAAATGGGATCCAATACATGATGGAGGATCGAAGATGGTGGTAAGGATACAAAAATGTGATTTACTGCGTCACAAAACGGGAAGAACAAAAAAAAAAAAAAAAAAAAAAAAGATACAAAACCTGAAAGAACTTATAATTTTGTATAAATAATAAACAGGCAGTGGGATCTCGATCAACAAGAACTGCTCTGAACTTCACCCAGATCGGCTAAGATCCGTCGGGCGAGCGATAAAGATGCGCCAAACTCTGGCTCTTGTGGAGGCATAGAAGGAATCCGTCCGCCGCAGTTTGTGGGGGATGTCTTTGAAATCGGCACCATATCATCGCAGTCAGGGGCAGTGTCGATGGTCTGGTAAGTGCGCAGCTGTGCAAGAGCGGTCAGAAGACGGTTGTTGGCAGCATCCAAGGCTTGGATCGTTTGCACTTGGGCTTCAATCACTTTTTGCTTATCGGCCATTTTACGTTTCTCGCGGTGAAGCTCCTCTTCGAGCGATACAAGCCGTGTGACTATCGATTTCAGCTGACCGTTGTCTTTAAGTTGCTCCTCCTGGAGAAGCTCGGAGATGGGAGAAGGTGTGTATCTTGTTGACGAGGAAACGCTGGAACGAGAATCGTTCTCTCGTAGCTTTTCCTCCAGCTCCCGCTCTTTAACGGCCAATGCTGCCTGCATGGCTCCTTGCAAGTAAAGCTGTTCAGCTCGGCTCAACCTCGACTGCAGTGACTCCATAGCGGTCCGCAAGTCTACAATCTCCTTTTCGTACTGCTGAAAATTAAAATTGTGAAAAATTAAAATCCAATTTATAAGTATAATTAAATATAAGTCAATAATACCTCATCGAGAGACTTTGTGTTAGAGGTGCGATCTAATCCATTCCGAGACCCGCGTTTGATATTGCGCTCCCTGAAACGGGTTGAAGGTGCCGGATCAAAATCGCTATCCGAGGAAGAAGAGGAGTCGTAAAGGCGGCTGCGAGAAGTCTGCGTGTTCGTGCCGGTGCTGGACGTCTTTCGCCCTTTCCGTCGAGCATATTGGGGCTCAGCAATCAGAGCATTCAGATTTCCAGTTTCCATTGGTGGTGAAACAGAGTGGCTCGTCGGTATTCCTTGGTGCTGAGACAGGATAGGTGACGGATAAACGCAGCGAGGATTAGTCCGTGGAGCAGTCGACATGTACAATCGTCTCTCGTAAGGAGGAGTAGCTGAATCAGATGAGGAGCTTGACATCCTCTGTCGTGACATGGTTCCACTGCTCACGCTGCCGTTGTTGTTGCTCGGACTGTGATTTCCATTGGATGATATGAGGGTAACTCGAGCTGTGCAATTGGTAGAAGCGGACATTGGATGATGATGCTCCTCTTCGCTGCTAGGCGTTCGGTTTAAGACGCTTTCATAACCATAAGAGGCAGCATAACTCCTTGGTTGTATTGGAGTTGTGACCTTACTGGTTCGCATATTGTAGATCGGATTGGTGAAAGCGATTGCGGCCGTTTGCCCGGTATTGTTATTGTGAATGACGGTCGTAGCTGACGGAGGTGTTGAACCTGTTTGACGGAAACTACTCCCAGAAGATCCGCTTCCAGTGCTCCCGACTTCTTGGCCGTTGGTGATGTTAGGATCCACCGGACTTGAACTCTGGCTGTAAGCGAAACTCTGGTAACCGGAGCTTCCTACGCCAGACAACTGAGAGATGGACACCTGACTTCCTTGCGTATTGTTATCACCTTCACCACCAGAATGGACTCCATCCGGACCCTCATCTGCGTATTGGAGGGAGTCTATGAACTCTTCCATATTGCCATTATTGCCAGTTGTCGAGGACGATCCTGCAATCGCTACTCCTACATGTTTCTGCCCGTTTGCATTGGGTTGGAGACCAAGAACTCTTTCGTACTTCGTAAGACCATTCTTGACGCTAAACGTGTTGCCATAGTGATTAGAGCTGGATCGAGTACCGATGTTCGAGTGCTGGTCTGCCGACTGATTTAGGGCGCTAAACATGACGTAATCGTCGCTTGTCGTCAAATCGATGGCAGTTCGTCGACCAGGAGCAGACAGTCCTACAGCCGATGCCTGAGATGTCGGTGCCATCAGGTGGGCGTTGCGCGGCAATGTCGAAGCTTTTGGAGAGGCGTTCTCATCCGGAGATACGGGGAGATGGATCGTACTGCTGCCAACAGAGCTATTGTTACCGACCGGGACTGAGACGGATACCACGGTCGGATCGTTGAAGCGAAACACGTTGCGTTGCAAGCTCTGATAGTTGGGTCGTTCCACCACATCTGATAGATTGCCCCTGTGACCATTGACCGTCACAATGTTGGCAGATGGTGTCGGCATACTCGTCTGCCGGCTGTACGGCGGCATGCTAGTAACTGGCTGAGAAAGATGAGCCGATATACCATCAAGGATCCTCTGAAGCTTATCCACTCGTTGCTGGGATCCAACACTAGTAGTCACGACTTTCGTAAGGCTTTCGGAGAATAGAGTGTGCAAGATGCTGAGATTCTTGCAGACATCGATGTAGTCGTCGAACTTGTCGTAACACTGATCTTTTGACAAAGGACTCGAGATCTCTTTCAAATATTGCTTCATCGTTGACGCCTCTTTCTCCAAGAAATCATTCATAAACTCCATGAAATTCTCCTTGCCCTGGAACCGGGTGAAGTTGGCAAGAGTTTGAAGTGTCTTGGCAATGAGGGTAAGATTGCGAGCCGCCTTTTCGCTCGGGTATTCACGCGTGATACCAAAAAGGCTTGGAGATAGGATGGCCGGACAGAGAAAACGGAGAAAGATTGAGGCGGAAATCAAATGATCGGCCACTTCCTCACGGCCAAAACCAGCCAACCGTTGACGATAGGTATAAAAGCACTCTTGAAGTTCCCTAGAAGGAATCGAAAAAACCACAATCAAATTATTTATTTTATAGCTATGGGAAATATAAATATCGTTTAAGAGATAACGGGAAACGAAAAAACTCACGTCGGGAAATAAAGGGTAGAGTTAAGAATACGCCTCCAGGCCAACTCAACGGCCTGGCGTAAATTAGCTTGTTGCTTCCCTAAAGCTGTCGACGATGTGACTTTGAGGGGGTCAATCTCGCAGTCCTTGACGGCAGCCGATTCCACGACGCTGCTGATAACGTCCGCAAGCGTATCTTGCAAGTAATTTTCGCCCACAAGTTTCATGTAGGCTTCCATGGCCTTGGTGGCCAGCGAGTTTCCACGGAACGTCAAATGCTCGTCGTCTGTCAATTCAAATGAGATGGATGAATGCGTGAAATTTATCAAGAGCGATTGCAAATCGGAATAGAAACACAGCAAAATCTACATACCGATTTTATCAACGTCGGCCATGACGATGTCAGCTAGAAACTTTTGGGCGTATCCTTCGCGTTGCATGACGGCCACAAGAGCGGTCGCTATGTCTTCTTTGGCCTTGACGCCGATGACTGGTTCCAAAAGGTCACAAATGGTCATGTAATCCGTCTTCAAATACTGTATCGAACACAAAAAAAATTGACATTGTTTTCCAAGAAATATATATAAGAAAAGAAAGTGATGGTGAATTACCTCGAGAAATTCCTCATAGACTTCGAGTGGCAGGATATCGACAGTTTGATACTTGCACTTGATGCGCAGGGAGGGGGGATCTTTCGACGAGCTTTTATCTGACACGACGGGATACCATTTCTCGATCAAGAAACGGGACGTGATGGTGTTGACAGGAATGCTCACGGTGCCTGAGGAGCGTGACAAGTGAGAAAAAAGGAATAACAAATTAGATCCTCTTCTTCGACACCTACACAACTTTTCGTCACTTCTTACCGACAAAAGTCTTATCCTTTTTCTTTTTTCGATCAGCTTCTCTGTAGAGATTGATATTAATGTTGTGAACGACAGGCAGGTCGTCGAACTCAAAGTGTTGGCCCCAGAAGCACAAGTCATTCTTTTGCTTCCCGGCCGTTCGAGCGTGTAGTGTCTTGTCCAAACATAGCTCGCAAAAATACCTTTATTTAAAAAAAGAAAAATATTTAATGAGCTGCCTTATTCATCTTGACAAAGACGTATCATTAAAATGAAGAAAGAAGATGAGAGAGAAAAAAAAAGGGAGAGCGGGTAAGAACAAGAGAACACTATGTACAGCTCGTCCCACTCTAGACACGCACAAAAGGGTTGGCTGCATCATCATTGTCGGGGTTGGGCACCCGCTTACCATTTCTTGTTGGCGACGCCTTTAGCCTCAAGGATCCAGATTTTGAGCGAATTGTCCGTCCGGCGGACATGCTCCTGACATGGTTGGATCGTTTTCCTCAAACTAAAATAAGATATAAATGTTTCATTATAATTTTTTTTTATTGTGTTTATGTAAACCAATAACTTACCAATTACGCCACCTGTCCCGCTCCTCTGCAGAAGAGCAGGCAATGTACATGTTCCCAGCTGGTCGAGTGATTTGTAAGCAATGCTCTTCGCCCAGCACGGATGGATGAAGCGGTTTAATTCCCACGTCGCCGGCCGTCGACGAGGACAGATCCACCGTTTGCACAGCGGATTGCGTGGACGATGTCGGGGATGAGCCAGGACCGCACAGGAGGGACTCGTGGGAGCGGGAGGTCCTCAACCGCGATAGCCCAACTCTGCAATGAAAATTGAAACATTTGATTTAAAAAACAGCGGCGGTACTCAGCGGGAGCCCAATTACGCTAATGTAGTCCTCCTCCCACAAAGAGTGAAAGGAATGGAGGGGAGTTTGCGTGAAACTGTAGACGTATTGCACGCAAACTACGATTTCTCTCTTTTCCAATGAGTCTCACCATCCATCATGGATCGATGATATACTGAGAGTAACTGGGGTTTTTCTTTTCACGAAAACGAGGCTTGACGCCCCTATAACATTATACACCTCCCAGAAAACAAAAAAGGGAAAGGTTTTTCTTTCTCTCTCTTTTACGCAATATCGTTTGAAATGGTGTTAAGGAGGAGTAGGAGCTCATCAAAGTCGATCAATCCGCCCTCTCTCGAAAACTGATTTTGCCTTTGATTGAAAGGGAGAAAGGGGTAGAACTCCATCACTCAAGTCTACGATTGAATTAAAAACAAGAGATACCGGCAAAGGCTCGTCACTTTGATGTACCTTTTCTTGCGGATCGGAGTGGAGTTGGTACAGGGGAGCCGGAATAAATGGCCGCGCCATCGTGAAAACCGACGGAAGATGCTGCGGCCGAGTCCAGCCATCAAGTGAGAGTGCTCTGCGTGCGTTTTACTAACCGTGACCACTTTCTACCTCTTCGATTGATATAGAGACCTGTCGGCAGGTGTGGCCACCACCACTGGAGCGACGCATCAAATCGATGAGAGAGAAACTTTTTTTTTCCTATTCCCCAACACTTGTTTAAACACTCAGAGTTGGTCTATGAGATGCGGGAATTTCCAATGTCGCAATGAGAAAAATAAAAGAGAGGCCGACCGCGAGAGGTGCGTGAGTCGCTCGGCACTCCCAGACTCCAACTGAAAGGATCTCATCTCCCACGCGGGGAGGTCCTTCCACCGTCCGTCCGACCCCAACGGGGTTACACACGGAATTCCTCATTCTTACATTGCGCGGCATCAGCAACGAAAAGAAACAATAACATGGATTCTATTTCCGCTAAGCATGTCTGGCAACTACTACTTGTCATTGTTTTAACGAAGGAGCTGCTGATCCTACTTGGTCTTCGTCGTCGTCGTCCCAATTTAAGAAAGTTAGTTGGGTTGGGCGAGACGACGAGAAAGGTTTATTGATTCACTTGACGGCCCGGAACTTGGGGGTAGTTGGGCGGATGCCTCAAAGAGTATACATCATCAATCTAAGGAGAAAAATTGAGATGCAGGAATTTTTCCATCTTCATTTACTAAGAAAGAGTTTTCTTTTGTCAAGGATTCCTTACGACACACACACGCGATGGGCCACTATAATTAGCCGGGCGGGACAGAGTCCAACAAAAAAAATGTTCCCGCGTAAGGGAAGGGACCTTATGGTTTCGTTCCTCCCAAGGGTTCCATTTTTGGGAGGGCGGCTCTCTCGTAAAGGCTTATTTACTATATGATACTCTCGCTGCTATACATCATGATTATATACGTACGGATTAGGATCGAGGATGGCTCTTTTCCGTTCCAATTTGGTGACGCTCTTGGTCCGTTTTAGAGGATTTGACTTGAAGGATCGCTTCGAAAAGAAATTCTGCATAAAAAAGAAATAAAAAAATAATGATTATCAAGTGAAGGGCAGAAACATCCATCAATATACATTGGATGACGATGTGAGGCTTTCCAACGAACCGGAGAATACAAGCGGCAATAGAGCAACGTTGGCTAAAGATTCTTCCAACTTAATGGCATTTAGCCAAGACTTTTTCATCATTTTCATCGATAGTAAAGGCACAGAAAAAAAAACTTCGCACTCGGACAACAACAAAGACTATTTTGGCTATCGGAAGACAGAATCCAACCCTCCTTTTAGGTTGGCGATAAGACAAAGATAACAAAACAAAACAACTGCCCCCGCCCTGTTCGTATCAGCTAAAAGAGGAATGCTCACACAAGACTATATGTGCAACGTGCCGCTCAGCAGCTGGGCCGGCTTGGAAAGCCTTGAGAGACTCATCATATGTTGAAAGATGTCCGGGAGGCATCCGGCCTCCATAATAAAACGGAAGAAAAAATACAAACGTGACTCACAGCAAAGCGAGATGGGGTTGCAGATGAATCCATACTGGATCGGCCTGTTGCTGCATAAGTCGCACTGGAACCGCCGAGGACGGGCGTCACCGGTGCGCTTCCGCGACGCTCTCCGCACGCCTTCTCGTAAGACGTATCTGTAAAAATATGAAAATAAAAAAAAAGAGTTTATAATACCGTAAAAGGGCAATTTCAATTCCAAAAATCGATCCATCACCGATAGGGGAGGTCCCCTTTCGGGCTACCTGACCCAAGAAACACAATAAGAAGGGGTTGACCCACTAAAGCACGAAAATCCCGAAGGCAATAAGGTAATAACCAACATGGTCCATCACCATATCGACAGAGGGGAAAACAACAAAAAACATGCCGTCTGCCTTACGGTCCATTATGAGAAAGAAACAAAACACACCAAGCGCAAATTGCTCTTTAGAAAAGAGACTCCATTCTTTTCGGTGCATAACAAAAATGCTCAACATGAAATTGGGTAAGTCTTTTCATAAAAAATATTTCAAAGGAGAAGAAAAAAATATATATATGAATCTACAGTTACACGCGCCCTGAGGGTCTTTTTTTGGGGTCCAACCGTCGCGCATTCCAAAAACAAAAAAACAAATCGTTCCACGTCCGTCGCTCGCTGTCCACCTTGTTTTTTCTTCCCTTTCCAAATTGTGTAGTCCCCACTACTACGTGTCGTTCAGGTCGACACGCTGATTTCATCACACACAAGACCCCTATCCATTATTGAAAATGACCCTTCTAACTTGTTCAAAGTTGATCCTTACCGGCTTTAAGGAGAGCTTCGACCGACGATGCCTTGCGAGCAACCGAAACTTGACTAACCACCTGGGCGCGCCCAGCCTCACCAGTTATAAACGGTCGAGAATCTTTTAAGGTTTTCACCTGCAGGCGCTTTTTATTATATCTTTCTCGCATGACCTCCTTGCGTATGTAACACAGACTCTATTACTTCCCGCGTGCAAATGAAGAGACGAGCACACACTTTATTTTCCTTCTCACACTTTGGAACAGAAAATCGTGGATCCCGCATATTCACAATCATAACATAAATGTCATCGCAAGGTTTTCGTTTCTTTTTTAGAGAATGCAGCCTAAAGGCAGAGCAAGAAAAAAGAGGGTCACCAAGAGAGAGAGAGAGAAGGCTCATTAGCTTCTGAGGGCTGCCGGACAGGGCTGAACTGTGTCCAACAACACCAGCAGGTAGAGCACCACCACCAACAAGGGGTTAGGTACTTATTCAACTCGCTGACAGGTGGGGAGAACGGTTTTTTTTCCATTCGAATAAGCGTTTTCTTTCTCTCTCCCCCCTCTAACACAAATTCAATCACTGTACGGGGTCCAGTGGAGTAGGCGTTAACCAATTACACAATTGAATTATGTTGTTTTTCTTTCTTTCTTTACCTGATTCACATCCCGATGTATCTGAATTATTAATATCCAAAAGTGTTGGTACAGCTGGAGGAGGAAGCTGAACGTAAAAAGTAGATGAAGAAGAATTGCTTCTTGTTAAGTGAACAGCATGATGCTGTGGTTCCAAGTAACTGGGTGCTCTTCGAATGTTCCTCATACGAAGAAATCTACCCGGTTGCACATCTTCTGCAGTACTCTCCATTTCACGAGTGAAAACACTAACCTCTCATCTCACCACAACGAGCTACAGTGGTCGACTGACGACAAAACTGATAAAAAATAGAGGGGATCTCGCTCAGGTGTTCCTCTTCAACAGCCCTCCTTCTTGGACCATTTTTCTCAGACTACTGAGATGGGGGGAAGACAATTTCCCCCCTTTTCGTATATTATTTACTCTACGCCCCTCTCTCTATTGTGGTATAGTGGGAAAAGAAGGAAACGGCCGAACCGGTCACACTGGTCCCTTCTCCCCAAAGCACGTTTTCGTGAACAAACAACTATTTCCCTTCTTTTGCCCCCAAGGAGATTACGGTACTGTAAACCGAGTCTCTAATATGCTCGCTAGATAGCGTTCAAGCTGGACAAAACAAATGAATCTCTCTTCCCTCAAAGCACATCCAATTTCAAGTATATATAACCGGAATTTAAAACAAGGATAGGTGTTTATTTATTCCGAACAGCAGATTACAGCCACCTGGGTGTGTGTGTGTGTTAGTGCGTACGTGTATATCACTCTGCGGGAGAGCTACACGCTACTTACATATCAACAACAACAACCGCACCATCGGGGTCCTTGAATTGATGATTGAAAAATCCATGTCAGCAGGGTATTATTATTATATTGGTGCCGTCATCATTTTCTTCATTTTATCCTTAATGAAAAAGTCGTAAAAAAACACAAAAAGAACAAACACGAGAGAAGGAGGGTGCGCCACTTTCGCCCGTGCTGGATGTGGACTTCCGTCCGCCTCGACCGCAACTTGGTTCCTCTGGCGGAACAAAAACAACAACCGGATGGCCGTCTCACAGACATTTTTTTTGTTCTGTTGGTTGTTGTTGTATAACGACTACACAACTTCCTCCCCCCTCCTCAAAGACTTACACAAAAACACATTCGATCAATGAACATTTGCCACGACATCTGTGACCGAGAAGAAAGAGAAAAGAGTTCCATAAATCTTCCAGAGAGAGAAAAACCTCCGCCCTTGCAAGCTCCCCAAGATATATTAATCTCCTGTCAGGTGAGTAAGCCTTATTACACACAAGAGAGAAACCCCACTCGGCAATAAAAAGAGCCGAGAGAGGGGGTGACTCACCCCTTGGAAGAGTAAATATATAAAGACCGATAAGACCCCTTTTCAAAAAGGGTGGCTGCTCTTTTTTATCACTACAAAGATATACATCTGGATAGCTCCGGAAATATGGAACACGCGGCACACGACTTTAGTTCGGAAGCGTGCGTTCACGAGCACAACCGATTGGACACTGCGCTAAGAGAAGACCGCAACCCAAATAGAATCCCAAGGACCAAGGGGCGTTCAAACTTCTATTGTTTTGTATAATATAATACCTAAATTGGCAAATTTATATCTAAAGAGAGAAAAGAAAATGAGTTGCGTGCGTCGTCACCGTTGGTTGCCGCTGCTGATGAGCGAAGTACGGAACGAAGTGTGGCCGTTTTGATGGGAGTGCTGGGTGCGGAGCTGGCCAATTGGATATGGTGATCCGACCAAATCAAGCCAGCCGGAGAGGTCCTTGTATACCAATCAGAGGCACACGAAACATCTTCGTCTTCAGGAACTGTTAGACAATGAAGTGCGGCACTGGTACGGCTCCTACTCCGGCTCCGTTGTCTGGACCAAGTTACGCTTTCCACTGAAGCCATTCTCTTATTCACGGTGTTTATATAAATCGCGTGAATGGGTTCACGATTATCAGAGACGAAGGACCGACTTTCACGCTGTCGTCACGCTCTGGTGGTATACGGTACCCCTTAAGCGTGAGCCATCATTTGAATGTGTATGAAGAGCTGCGCGGCCCATCTGTTGAATAACACAAATCTATGTAGGACAAAAGACGACACGCTCTGATGACTCTTACGCGACCGAATTGATTCCATACTACTTACTACTTTTTTAAATAGTTATTACGTCTTTCCCCCGCCTGGTGTTAAATGCTGATTATCTTTTTACGAGTATTGCCCAGGGAAGGGGCACGTGCTTCGTTTACTCCCGGAGAGAGAAAAAAGGAGGTCGTCGACAACGGGCAGCAGCTGCCCGCCTATCTTCTATATACACTTAACGAGCTCTAAAGGGAACTGACGATAGAAAAACATCAGGCAGATGTTTCGAATCTCCCTTCCCCCCAAAAGTCTTGATTGTTTTTACTCTGCCGGCCGGAATAACATAAGAGGGGAAGGAAAGAGCAACAAAACACGGAATCGTGATATTCAACGACGGTTTCCGTTTCTCGTCCGAGCTCTTTTCGGGATTGAGCGTGACGATACTGCTGAAAAAGATAGAGCACGAGAGACGCATCGTCGATGAAACCCATGGATCCTTTGACTACTACTCCTCCCCATCCGGTTCACCGGAAACGCTTAGAGCGTAACCCACCCGTAGCGCATTTAATAATCATCATAACAGTCAGGGCATGTGCCTCGCCTTAAGGGCTTCTTCTATACATAACGTCCCAATATGCATTAATATACATATATATATATATTTTTAGAGCTACTGCAATTCTGGCTGTCGGCCAAACCGGGCTGTGTGACTCTTTTTTTTTCAAGTAATTAAAAATAAATTTAGTTCAAACAAACAAGTAATTCAGGTTAATCGGACACATAGGAATTTCTGCTTTTAAGGGTCTTCCGGGATAATCCAGACAAATATAGAGATACACGTATGATCCTATTAAAAACATAAAGGGCGCCATATTGTCTTTGATAGCGTGTGATTCATCCATCATCATCCGCGCGCGAGGATAATGCGATGTATAACGGTGGCATTTCCAATAAGACCCGCATATTGAACGAAATATTACCCACACACACACAGCCCTCTCTTTTGGAATGAGGTCGACAACGCATTAACAAATACACATGTCTTGGAAATCAATTCGGTTTCGTGACTCATCGCCAATTATAAAAACGTTTTTGAATTAAAATAATTACGAATTGAAGAGCTGAATGATGATGTAGTAACAACACTATGGACTTATATGCACTTAATAATAATAATAACAAGACACACACACAACTGTTATGCGTCGGGGAGCGTCGGCGGTCGCTGAGCAACTGGGGCGGTCGCCCGTCGAGAGTGCACTGGAACACTGGGCTAGGGCGGTGGGAGGAGCCTGAAAAGGCCGGCAAGGGAGTCTCTTTTTATTAGTGACAGGAGTGTCTATATCCTTCTCAACTATTTGAGGGAGGGAGAAGAACTTTCCCTGTGACAGAATCACAACAAGACTAGCTGCGTTCCAGGCGGCAGCTCAATCACGCGGTTAAAAGAGAAAATCCCGACAGAAGAAGACAAAACAAAACTCTTTTTCTTTCTCATCGGGGCGGAAGAAGAATTGGGGCTTTGACGTGGACCGTTGAGTAAAATTAGACTCGCTCTCCCCCGTTTAATAACCGGGGATCATAAAAGACAAGAGAGGTTTAGCGTGAATCATATCACGCTAGGCAGTTGCCAATAAAAAAGAAAAAAGAAAACTATTTTCTAGTCCGGAAAAAAGAAAAGAGAGCCGGATATTTCTCGTGTTTCACTTCAAACACGTGTTTCCCAGCTGGGGTGACAAACACAACAAAGTAGTTTGTCATTTTACAAAAAAGGGATATTCGACAAGGATCGGCCGGAAGTTTTTGAGTAAAGAAAGAGTTGCAGGGGGGTCTTGTTGACCCTCCGTGTCTATCTCTTTTATCATGGAAGGCGGTCAAGGATGTATTTTGGTCTTGCGCAGGAACATCCAAGCGTTGCGGACAAGAGTCACGTAAGAATGCACCGGCAGGAAAGTTTTTAACCAAAATTACGTCGACCTCTTTTTTTATTCTTTAAAAGCGATGAGTAGGTAGGCGACGACCTGTCATCAGCTCATTAAATTCTCATCACCATCACTCTCCTTTTTGTCATTATTATTTTTTACCTGAATCGTGATCGACGTCGTTCTCATTGTAACGCCATCTACCGTCCGCACAGTGAACAGGTTGTTGCCGACGGAGGATAGGAGTCCCGTCGGGAGTCACAACGATGATAGCCGGAGAACAGGCAGAGGTTTTCCGCTGCTGGATCCGATCCGGCGGATACATTCTGCCGTCACCCACACCAAGGCTCAGAGAGTGACGCAAGCGGACGACAGCCGCATCCGTTGCCGTACAAGGACGTAAAAGGAGCGGAGTCTGTGGGGTCCTAACCGCAACAGCATCCACCGCTATCGATAACAGGATTTTTTTTTGAATATTTTAAGAAATGTAGTTCGTCTTTCGAACCAAAGGATAAAACGGGAACGGCAACCGCCATCAGCTTCGGTTATGCGAGATAAGCTCTCTCAAGACTAAATTAGGAAAATGAGTTCCAAAAAGGCTTCTAGTTTTTACGACGACGACGAAGACTGCTATCTCTCTCGTTTCACCTGTTCCAATTGGCTCAGGAATACTTAACGAGCCATTGTGAAAACAGATAATCAAGTTTTTCGGGAAAAAGACATCTCCAAAATTTTGTTTTTTTTGTTTTTCTAAATGGATCAGCGACCTCTTTAATTTCATTACAGAAAACTAGTCGAGACTAGTCACAGACAAGGTTTCTTTAATTTTAAAATATTTTGAAGCCGTAACTGATGCCAGGGCACGTTCCTTTATATTACGTATACGAATTTCAACTTACGCAGCACTTCACTCTTTTTACGCCGAACAATTGAATTCCACACCCGACTTCCAGCAGACATGTCAACAATTTTGTATTTCTTTTTTACTTTTAGTTATTCAATTTCCTTGAGGCACTGAAACTTCGTGAGTTGAACATTACTATTCGCCTTTAAGCAGGTAAAAAAGACAAAAGAGATCGTTCAATCACAGCCTTGAAGGATCACTTTCACTGCGCACATCGGGATTGATTTATTGTGAAAATGTAATTGAAAAAAATCGATAGAGAGGATCGCAAAATCACGTCTGTACGCTACGGGCTTCAACGTAAGAATGCGCTTCACGCGTGAAAGGGCATAGAGAAAAAAAATGAAAAGGAAGAGTTTTGTCGATGATTAACCAGTTGTATATATATTTTTTTCCTTTAGTAATATTAGCTTTGCCCTTGCCGATATTTCCATCTTTCACGGAATGTTGTAACCTTGAGCAATGAGCGGGAGAACGACGAGGAATAATTGCGTCTGAGAAGTCACCTTTTGACTTGCTAAATTGATTGATTCAGCCCTGACTATTTATTTCCCAATAAGATATTTGTGTTAGACAAAAAAAAACTTTCACAAATAACACTGAAAGTTTAGACCACCGTGAAAAAATTCCGTTTTGTGTCTGAAATTTCTCACACTTTCCATCGTCAATGTGCAGAAAAATACAAATCGTGGGATTTGTTTGTTTTTCTCTCAATATATTTATATAAGATGAAGAAGGAGAAAAACGAGTCCATCATTTTTGGTGATGTAGGGCGGGACGTGATAACATCTCTTAACTCGTGCAAGATCCATTCACGAAAGAGAGAGAGGGAAAATAAGCTTCCGGGTCACTAGATGACAAACGACCTACTAATAAAAGAGGTGAGGATTTTTTTTTTTAACGAACCGATCCAGCTGAAACAAGGATCCATAAAAACAAAATTTACTATCCCTTTTTTCTTCTTTCCTTATTCCGGTCTTTGTTAGTATTTTTTATCCCTATTCATTAAGAAAGTCGGCGTGATTTTCTCACGCAGCGGTCACGAACTTTCTGTATTATTACGACATATTAGCGACACGTTCCGATTTCGGGCTTCCCTTCCTTATTGTCGATCCTGTGAGCTGATAAAGTAATAAAAAAGAGCAATTTCCTTTTAAAAATAGCTTCGGTTAGGTATAGGCTACCTGGCAATGCCGCAATCTTTACTACACGCATAACATAAATTTAAAACTGAAAGATGACTAAAAGCGTCTTGTAATTTCTTAATAAAGAAAATGAGTGCGGTCTAAAAATAAAAATAAAAAATGGCGTCATGGAACTCTTGTCTTTCCGTTTCACATATCATCAAAAATTGACAAGTGAAACCGCGCTCCATAAATAGAATTTCTCTGGCGCAATTGACATGATCCTCCGCCCACATAGTCTTATTCCACATTTGAATAAATGAGAGATTTCAAAATTTTTATATACAAGAAAAAAAGGAATTCACTTTCTCTACTTGAGAGAACCCGCGTGTTCCAGTAATGAGCAGGTATGTCCATCATGTTTCGCGTGCAAAGATGGAAAATGAGATCGTGGAATCCTCATTGCAAAGCGAGAAAAACGAATATATCATTTGAGAGAATCTTTTGTGGTAATCATTTGCATATTTTTTTCTTCAGCGCGAGCCAATAATAATAACATGTTATGTTGCAGTACTTTCGTTATGTAAAAAAATACATTTACAATCACACAGGAGCCCTAGAGCAGCACTCACGCTCCCGAAAATGGAGGAGGGATCGATAACAAGTTTCACATAAAAAACTTTCCATTCACCGGACACTTGTGACACTACATTCGAGATAGGGTCACCTCCTTTCCTTAAAAAGATCTATAGGAAGGTGCGCATTCCACGTGCAGCCTATATAAAACATTCACGCTTCATTACTTATTTGTGTACCACATGGATTCCGCGGCATGATACCCAATTATTTCAAGCAGAACAACATTTCGACCTCAAAAAGAGAAGTTAGAAGGCCATCACCGATCTAAACATATTTCAGCTCGACTTACCTTCCATGGATACTAGTTGATCGTGAGCTACGGATCCTTCACCAGCCGGATCCTCGCGGAGGGAGTAGGTGTCGCTGTAATCGTCACCGTCTTCCTCAATGTCCTCCAGTGCATATCCACCGTTGACATTTCCGCTAGCGACATTCACCGGAGCGGCATTATTAGTTTGAACGACGCCCGATCCACCAGCGTCGTACCCCCAACGGCGCCGGAATTGACGTCCACCTCCGTCCAATCTAACTCGTGGCATATCAGCATAAACGGAATCTCCCACCTTTTACGAAAGGGACAGATCAGTCATAATATCCAAAGAGAGAGGGGTGGGCGGGTTAAACACCAAACTAAACGGGACACGCACGCAACACACACAAATCGACAGCTTTTTATTGTTTACCTTTGGGCGTCTTCGTGTTAGTACGAAACCTGGACAGACCTGAGTTTCCCGAAGAAGATGAAGAAGGAAATTAAAAGTAAAAAAAGAAGAAGACTATTGAAGGATTGGACGAATGAAAATTCATCACACGCCCGTTAAAAGTCAATAGAGACACACATGGAACACAATATAACCATAAGAAGAGAAAGGGACGTTGTCCACCAGCAAACAATGATCACGTCCTTTTTCAAGGTGAATACCCAAACTTCCGGCGAAGCAAAAAAATAAATTTGTATTGGAAAATGGTTAAAATAAAAGAAGACTCACGGCCATTTCTTCGCTGCGGTACGCTGTAAAAGTCTGCTCATCTTGAAGGAGTACGCAGTAGTAGGGCTCCCAAGTCACCAAGGGGGCTTTGTCTCCGACTTTGTTGCTCGGTTGGTGTCCCAAAGACACTTCTTTGTCTACATAATTGAGAAGAAGAGAATTATAAACATTTTTTGTCCTTTTTTTTTTTGTTGTTTTATCACAACATCGTTCCTTAAATGGGTGCGGCCAAAAGAAACCGGTTGTAAAAAGCACGCAAGGATTTTTAAAAGCGTTTGGCGCCATAATCTTTTTCTCAAACGGTTGAAATTTTTTAAACGATATAGCGTCCATAAAATAAAATACAAAACGGAAAGTGTGATACCCACAATGTGGGGAGAGAAAACTATCGTAGTTGTCCATCATCAAAACACTTTCAAAAATAATATAAAAGAGAGCGGTCAATTTGTCATCAACATGATTATGTTACGCTCTGTTTCGATCGAATTGCTCAACTAGAACTCATCTGTTGATAAAAATAATTCTAATAAATATTTATCTTACCAAAGGGAGGATTAGATTTCACCCAATCGCGCAGTTTACTCGCTAAAATATGTCCACTATGGCAAAACATATTCAAATAATTTATTCTAATCTAAAAATGTGTAAAAGATGATCACAAAGATAAGAACCGAGACGATCAAGATCCAGCCATCGACTAAGTAAGAAACAAGGCATAAGGGGAGAAAAGCATCGGCAGAATTCACGCTCAATTGGCTTCACGCTATAGCGCGCATCGGGCGGGAGGTGTTGCACCATGTCCCACGGTTTTTTCTGGACCCCCGTTATATGCGCGCAAAGATGGATCCCACCTATATGTGTTTTCCTCCTTTTATTCTAGGTCAATCGAGCGGATATGTTATTGTCGTCATGCATATACGGACGGATCCAACGGACGCCCCTTCCGGGCTACTTCTAACGGTTCCCCGTCCGTCAAAATCACGCGTGAGAAGGTTCTCATGAACGATGATTTCACATTCGTTTTAAAATATAAAATGCCCAGATGGACCTCTTTTATATTTAGATGACCTACTGAGAATAAAGAGTTTCATCTCAAGTGAACGGGACAGACTTTCACTTCTGCTCGGAAAAGGAGTTGGGACGCTGCTGCCGCCGCGTACATCGAGAAGCAGAGCAATAAATGAAACATCCCAACAGAGACTACACATTTGAAAAGAGCGTGCAACATTACAGCGCTTAATTGCAGTCGTAACGACCGCCCCTAAAATAGACGCACACGTTTTGACCGTGAAAAAGGTTTTATCGTTGGTTTTTTTCCAGACAAACACACAAAAAAACGACGGATAATTAGCATATCTTAAATCCAGTACTGATGGAATTCTTTCACGTTCCCATACACACACACAAAAAAAAACTTGTGGACTTGAGAATGATTTATGAACTGATTCATCACCGTCTGTATGTCTTGTGTTAATGATATCTTCAGTATGGAGAATAAAAAAGTGCAACATACGGTAACTGCTAACAAGATGTAACGTTACATGATATTCAATGACCGAATTTCTTTCCTTTAGATGTATATAAAGTAAGACGTCATATGAATCAGGTTCTTTTTTCTTTGCGGTTTCTTAGTGCTATTAAAACAACGGATGGATGAAAAATGGGAGGAGGAAATGCCGGCAGTTTGAAACATTACAAAGGGAAAAACCTTGAAAGGAAAAAGAGGTACCTCAATCAAGGTGAACAAGAGTGAGCCTGATTGTTTCTTTGACAGCAGGAATTCTTAAAAAAAAAAAAACTTACTCTGTTCAGGTTCGTAATCAACTGTTGGCGGCTCCGGCGTGTTATTACTATTAGAGAACAATAACTTTGGTAGCAAATTCTTTTTTAGACGTTCACGGAAGGACGTTGTCCGATTGACGGTCGTAATACTACTTCCGGAAGAAGAAGAAGGGCGTGGTGGACGGTAGATGAAACCCGTCGCCGTTGTTGTGCTCTTATTACTTCCAGGTTCAAAGATGCTCAAATCTAATCCAGATAGATTATCAGATTCTACCGATAAATCCGACCCACTGCTGGTCATTCCTTCGTCGACAGTATCGTAGATGTGTTCATCCATCTGTACTACAACTTCATCCTCTTCATAATCCGACGATCCTTGTTGAGGATTTGGCTCTTCTTCATAGTCGGTCACGATCCGCTGTATAAACGTGACACGTATAGGATTGGATGACGTTGACGATTCCATGACGGAAGGAGTAGAATTCCTTTTCCATGCGAATGACGCATTTTCCATTTCAGATGACGGCGTCGGCGGCGGCGTCGACGACGACGAAGTGCTCGTTACCACATTCACAGAATTTTGAAAGCTGACACCTGATAGGGCTCTATAGTGGGTGCCCCCGCCGGCCTTTCGACTATTTTTTCTCTTCAAAACTTTGAAGGACGTGCTCCTGCCTATATCCGAAATGCGTTCCATCGTCCGTCGTTCATCTTGCCCAGCGTCCGAAATGACGGGTACGGTGCGCAGGTGGACGAGGCCCACACTGGACGCTACAAATTCGTGCCGGGCATCAGCCATCTCCTTCTTTTACCTTGATCCTTTCAACTCATTGCAAAACCTCTTCACGGATGCTGCCTGGAGTGCGTGACGTGAATGGTCAAAACATACATCCATCCACTTTGGTGGGTTTTTTCACTCTATAAGGTTTGGAAGAAGAAGAAGAAGAACGAGAACGACGGAATGTCACAGAAGAAGGAAGCGAACACGTTTATCTACTATATGTGTCCCCAATTCGTCTGTTTAGGAATATAAACAACATGCGGATGCGCCGTGTGATGACCTTTTTGGGCTGTTTCCAGAAATTCACGCAAATATATAAAAAAAAGAGGAAGAAACTTTGGGAACTGACCGCCACGACACCGGGAGCGAGACTAAATGAGAGACCCTCACTCTTGGTCAGTTCAACTCGTCCCGTGAGGAGTTTGGCCGCGGGAGCATGGGGAAGAAAAAGAAAAAAAGTGGGCGGAGTTCGAATGTCGTCAAACAAGAATCGTCGAAATTCAAGCTGCGGGCATTTATTCTCCCAAACACGGCTCATTCCCGTTGCGTTGCGCGTTCGTGCTGCTTTGCTCCTGTTGGCCAACAAGAAGATCGCAATTGCCCCCGAAAAAAGTACGCGCTCTCTTACACCGTAATAGTAAATCACTATTGTTCATGTTTCTCTCCGTTTATTATTAAAGAAGAGTGGAGAAAGCGGGGGCCGCCCTAACTGCGTGAGCTTAATAATCACGCACTCTACCGTTATAGATTTCGTGAGCTGCTACTGAGGAGAGGACACGGACGATTTCATTTTGGTCAAGTCATGCCGCCACCGCCGCCGCCGTGTTGATGACACTTTCGGTGGTGCGTGAACAAATCCAACAAATTTTTTTTCACCTCGACAACTTTTCCTTTTTGTTTCCTTATCAATAAAGCAGTGAAGGGCATCGTGGGATACAAACTGAAAGTGTTCCCAGACACTATTTTCCGATTTTGTCACGAATCTTGACCAAAAAACCTGTTTTGTTTTCTCACGTTTAACGCATTGTTACATTTCAAAGTCAATCGTCGCAATTGCTATTTATTCAAATTTAAATAATAATTTTTTCTTAGCAAAACTGAGCGCGCGGTCAGATATGTGACCGATATCAGAACCGGTGCGTAAACTGGCCGAATAGAAAATCGTGATGGTCACTCGGTCATAATTTCAGAGCACCGCAACTCACGAAATTCCAGGTTAATGAAATTCATTTACAAAATTTTTTTTTTTCTTCGGTGGGAAAGCCAGTCATTTATTTATTTTGCATTTTTTAGTTCGGTCCGTGAGACATCCGGTGCGGACGAGGCACGACCACGCAAATGTCGACGTGACGGGAATGAGAATACCCAGAAAAAGAATTTCATTTTTTAAAAATTGCAATCCAGGGCGGATCAAAATGATCTTTCGTTGAAATTTCTCAAAGAGAAAGGGGCTCTATATTATTTTATATTTAAAAATCTGATTGAAAAAAAACTCTGTCGCTCGTGCTGACCGGCTATATCTACTTTTTGACTATCGAAAGGTTGTAAACAAATGAATCAACAAGCCCCCTACCGCTTTCTCTTTTTTCTTTCGTGATATAATTTATTGAGAGGTCCAGCAGCATCGTCGTAATATATTCAAATGTAGCAGCTGTATATAAAAAAAAACTTTTTTTCCTTTTTATACTCTCTTCCAGCACTTATTTAGTAACAAGATTTCTTCGGGGTTCGCCCCTCACTTTTCAGAGTAATTTGTCTCATCATTCTTTGGTGGAGCTCCAACAGCGATGAATCTAATCAACTGCCCACGGGATTTGATTATAATACTATTTAATATTTATTAAAAGAGTGACGTAATAATGCAACGGACCGTCATTTTTTTTATGAACGACAAAAACAAGCAGAACGTGGGCAATAATATGTAATAGGGAGCCGACGCTTTCAAAAGAAGGCAGTGGGAGGTGCTGTTCCGCCTGGGCCGACGCCGCCTAACGGTGTCAGAGTGCGGAGGAGGAGGGCCAACTTTGAGCAACTATCATGATTACCACACGTCATGTTTCAAAAATGAAAGAAAAAACGGGTATTCTTAATTTTCGTTGCGTGTCCTACAAAAAAATATATAAATTATGCATCCAGCCCATATGTTTTCTAATGGGAGTTCAAAGTAAGAAGGAAAAAAAATGACAGTAAATTAGCCTATATAGTAGTACAGTTTCTTTTCAAAAATTCTGCTCTAGAGTGAAAGATGTGTATTAAAATTTAAATGATGATGACACCGTTGGATTTGCATTGTTAGATTGCATTTTGCAAAAATCGTTTTAAAAAGGCATTCAGCGCCATCTAACGGTCACTAAAGCAACCAGCTGCACTAACCGCTAGATGGCAGCCCATAGCAAATCCCCGAAAGAAATAAGAATGCGGGAAAAAAAATTCCTTTTAACCTTGTTTAACGATTCTCTTTATAAAAAAAGGGAAATGGGTTGTGAATAACAGCATTGTTGATGGCCCTACTACTAGACTATTTTATTAATTCCGGGGGCGGGAAAGGAAAGATCCCAGCGGAGGAGGGCTCGTTAAAGTAAAAATCCCGGCCGTAATGTAGGGAGGGCCGAGATAAGAGAGAGAATGGGCACACGCTAAAGGGGGGTATTGCATCATTTAGATATGGTCCTGACCCCTGGAGGATTCGTGTGCTGAAATTGAGGTATCCAGGTGCGCAAAGGGGTCAGGTTGGATGATAGTAAAAGAAGAATACATTCATCTTATAAAAGAAGAAAAGGGTGAAGAATAGCGCGGTGAAATCGATTACGAGCCCTAAACGTGTGCGTCGTGTACTTCCTTTTCACGCTTCATGAGGAAAAAAAACCCGTGGGTCACAAACAAACATTCCATCACACGAAAATTGTCAGCGGAAGTGAGAGATAAATAATAATAAAGAAAATAGGGATTCTTTACAAAAAAAAAGAATATTTAGCCGGGTCAAATCTTATAAGCATTTCCGCTAAAAGTCTAAAACGAGTTATTTAATCAAAAGCGGCACGAAGAAAGGAGAGATAATTATTAAAATGAAAACAAAAATAACTTTCTTTTTCTGTTAATGACCCGATGATTGAAATTCTTGATCACATTTTCCAAAAATTCCTTTGTATTCTTTTTTAAAAGCATTGACGAGTGAAATATATATATTTTGTAAAAAAGATTTATGTTCAAACTGTCTTCCTTCTTAATGAACTATTTTTTTTTTGTTCTGTTGCTTAAGGCCGTGCAGCGTGATTGGATTGCCGTCTGTTCCTCATTTGGCCCAATGCCGGGCGACATCTGGCAGATCCTATTGTCTCCTTAACATCTTTGTTTAAGCCCCAACAATTCAGCGAGAACGAGCAGGATAAATTGCACTGCATTATCTTCTCTTCTTCTAAAACATAATCAAGCAGATGTAATTTTCTTTAAAACAGAAACTTTCACTATTTATGCCCTTCGGGACAAGAGCAAGAAAATTAGTCTCGAGATATTTATTATGATGAGCGTCTTTCTTAAAAAATAAAAACTCATCGAAAAGGACGTAACCGTTACCCCGAAAAGTAATAAAAACGAAAGAAAGAAAAAAATCCGTACCATTTTGATTTATACCCCACTAAATAAAACTACCCTTTGATTTGAATGGCCGCCCGCGTGAGTTGTATATGTAAATACTTTTTGCCCACCGGGACTCGATGCTGCCATTATTATTATACATTAAAATATATCAAGAAGAAGAAAAGCGTCTTGCAGGTGCGCGCAGCACTAAAAGGGAGCAGCATCAGCATCCCGTTAGTAAATAATATATTAAAAAACGCTGAGGAAGCTAATGAAGAGGAATCCGTCGATTGGTTCCGCCAAGGGAGTACTTATGTCAATGACAGAAACAACGACATCCGTCACGCCTTCTTCTCTTAGTCCCGCGTGACCTCATTGTTGACTCTCTTATTTTTTTATATTCTCATGGGTGCAGCTGCTGCTGCTGCTGGATGAGATAATTAGCGCCCTGCGGAGCCGAATAAGCATCCGCAACTCTTACGTGTGCTGCACAATTGGGAAAAAGAAAAGTTTCCCAACCGCTTTATTAGATCACTAGTGCACAATTAGTGCGCAAGCTGCCAGCATCCCAACGTCTACTAAACTTGTATTGTTGACCATATATAATAATAATAATCCTTTGAGGAGATGTGCGCGAGCATACACGCAAAACGCTCTGCTCTCGATCGATACTCGCCGCGCTGCTGACTGACAAGTGCCGCCGTCGACGTCATTACTTAGGAAACCCACACTTTTCCATATCATCTAAAAAAGAAGTAGGATTATGGATGCTGGTGCGGGAGCAGTACAAAAGAGAAGAGACTAGTAGTTGTATAATCCGCACATATGGGGGTCTCTCGGAAGATGTCTCTTAACCATAAGGTGATGTACCAACAACAAAGTTTATTATTCCATCATATCATCAGCGGGGGGCGCCTCATAACGGATCTTTCCGGATGACATTTATAGTTAGTAGGGTAGCTCGGCTGTGAAACACAAGATTTTCAAAATATGTCTCGCCGACCGTCATTTTCTACTCATTTTATGACTGTACACAAAAAGAGCAGCGGTGCATCCCGTTTTTAAAATGTTATATAGAGGCCCTAAAGTGTGACATTAGGTGGGATGATGATACGACCCTTATATAAATTTCTCGTAATATTTGCGCACACCGAGACTAAGACAAGACAAAAATGACTTTTGTACACGTATATAACGGTCCTTTGATGATGAAATTCAGCCTCGGGTGTTTGAATAGCACAAAAAAAAACTGGTTTTGTCTAGCCAAATTCAAATGAACCTCTTATTTTAAAAGAATGTTGGTCCGACGACAAAAAGATGAACTCTAGAAAATGCTACAAATTTGAAGAACTTTTGAGAGCAAACAGTGCGGGTTTTCATTTTCAAAAAGAAAGATGGAAATCCATTTTTTATCAGATACTATCCCAGAGGGCATCCCAAAATGTAATATCGGTGAACCACCAACCTCCGGGCAGTTCCTTTGTGGATCTTGACTGAGATTGAATGCACTTGACAGAACCCTATATAGGATGCCCACAGAAAAAGTTGCATGCACTGTTGAACTTTGGCAAGCTCTCTTAAGCAAACACTCCTCTTTCTTTTTTCCATATGCCATCCACTGATTGTAGCTGATGGGGGGAAAGAGCTCTTCAGGAACAACCAATTAGGGCACCCTTCGGTACAGTGATTTCACTTGGTAGTTACGCAAGTACTAGAGTTTCATTAGAGAGAAAACCGTCAAAAAGTTTAGTACCCAACCATGTTTGTTTTAGGGTAAGGCCCTTCCGGTTACGGTATCATCAAACACCACAAGAAGAAGAAGCAGAGCTCTTAGGGAAATTATGTATCAGGCAATTGATTAAAGTGGGTTCCTCTCTGTTTGAGATAAGAGCGTGTCATTTAATGAACGATTTGGGTCAAACACGTTGACGACAAAACCATAAAAAGATATACAAATTTATGTAGGTCCCTCGCGGCGGGATCAATCGTGACTTGACCGTAAATCAGATGAACCGTTTTTCTTTAGAATAACAAAAATTGGGAGGAGTCGCGGCTCATTTGAAGACAACAAAAAAAAATCGATGGGGGCTGCACTCTGCTAGATAACATTTCTTTTGAATAAACAAAGAAGGACGTGACAGAGTTATATTATTATTCTCAGTGAATGCAGAGGTGCATGTTTATCCATTCCGGCGGAAGACGATCCTGTCACATCCAACACACATTTTTATCTTTTCTAACCCTTTTTTTGTCGTTCCTATTTCAATCTGGAATCTCAAAAAGGGAACCGTCGTGATGTTCTCTTGACTGGAAACGACGACGACGAGAAACACATCCGGTACGGATCGATACTCGTCTCTCTGCCGCTGTCGTCGTCGTACCCGTGATCAGTGGGGCGTGAGCTGCCCTTTTCGGACGGTCACGCGGGAGTCAGACGGGTCCATTAACGGGATTCGAGAATGTAGGGCTTTTAATCCTCAGTGCAGCTGGACATCTTCATTGGCAAAGTCCTTTTCTTCTCTCCTCTTTTCTTCATCAGGGTCCTGCGGGATTCTCGTTGATCTCCATCTGATGAGAGCCTCGCGCCTATCCCCCTGTCACTCGCAGAAAATCGTGATCCAATGCTCCATCAAGCGTGATTCATCTCCTAGCTCTCTGTGAAACTGTGGGATCGATCCCGCAGGATTCTCTGCCACACCCAGATAAGCCTTTCCTTTGTTTCATTTTACTAAGAACAAAACTAATAATAAAGAAAAAAGTTCATAATAAAGGAGAAGGACAAAAGGTAAGTTGATGTTCGAATCGAAGTTAATAATGACGGTTCTCTCCTCTATTTTATGTTCCAGTAAGGGGCGGATGCAATATGGAATCCTTCACATATCCTTGTTATAGCTTATAGGGTACATGCCATGTTTAATTGCCTCTCAGTAATATAATAAAACTACACTACAGAGCGTGTGCCACTTTGAGTGAGGAAGGCTTTCTCCTGAGCGCTTACGGACCAGAACGGACGACTCCGGGATAAATCACTGCGTCGTCCCTCTCTTCTCTCCCCATTTTCTCTTGTTAAAAGAGCACTTTATTATATAAAAAAATCGGTTCTAATGTCTTCATTCCTTTCCCACGCATCAATAAAATAAAATAAAAATTCTTAGTAGTAGACTTTCCATCACGTAAAGTTGAGTGAGAGTTGATTTTCTCTTGTGGTTTTAGCTGGTGTCCTATCCGGAATTCGTTCTAGTAGCCCATAAAAACTAGTAAGGACGGCAGCACTCTGTCACGCTTATTATCATATTACAGCACTTTCTCTATACTCGATAGGTTATATACGATATAGACGGTCAAACAAATCACTGCCCGATGACTGGGGCGTCGATGCGTTAAGGAGAGCTCAACAATACAAGTTTCTCGGGGCCTGGTAGTGCTGTAATCAATCAATCAAGAAGAAGAAGAAGAATGACGTGTCGGATGGACCCCCAGTTTCTCTTTTGATTGTATCGGCATTATATTATATTCCCCTTTCTCCTCTACAAGTGGTCTGAATGGCACCCAGAGGGAGAGAAAATGAATCCGTCGTCACTTTTGAGAGTTAGAAGGAAAGAGAGCAGCAACTAAAGACAGTTATTTATTGTATTAAGGCGATGAGAGATCCCTGCGGTCATCACCATTCGCAATAAGATTTTGAAAACGAATTCCAAGAGAGTAAGATGTCATCGTTGTAGAGCTGGATAGAGGAATTTGGGTTCTAGGAAATGAATAACTTATTAACCAAGTTGTGTGCGGTACCGTGCGCTGCTTCTGCATTGTTCTCTCGCGTCTTCTTTCACGGAGTATTCGAACAATGCACTTTATGTGATTCCCTCAAGAAGAGTTCACGTTCCGCGGGATGCCTCTGATGACTCTTGAATAACAATAAGAGGCCAAGAAGGCCAGCGATCCATCAACAAGGAAGACAGGAGAAGTAGCAAGTTCAGTTGGAGAAGAGAGAGCAAAATTCAGTCTGGGGCATTTTCACGAAGAAGCACCGACCTACATCCCCTGTAGGCACAAGTTTTTATTTTATTTTTATTTTCTCTTAGCCCTATTATTGACGACGCCTTTGGGGATCCACTTACGACTACTACCGGGTCTCTCCATATGTTGTTATACGGAATGAAATATAAAAAAATAAGACAGGATTATAAATAAAAATCATAACTAGCAAAGCAGTGTGTGTCTTTGACTTTTCCCACCTATTAACTCAATTATTCCCATCTTCCCATGTCATTGAGTGATTCAACCTACTTTTCTATGGGGTAAAAAAACAAAAAATGTAGGGCAAACTCAACATATGACACTCTGGGAAACAATTGAAAGAAACAATTTTTTGTTGTTTTTTCTCCTTCTTTAGTCCTTGACGTCAAAGAGAGAAAGCAGCTCTCTTGTTGTAATAGATATCGCTTTTTGTAAGAAGGACCGCTTCGCTCCACATTCACAATAACAGACCGCTAGCCTTATATAATAAATTTTTGTGTGGTGTCATATTTATATCAAAAAGAGGCGGGTTAATTCGTGAAGAAAGAAAATGCAATCATGAAAAATCGTGAACTACCTTGACCGCAACTCTTTGGTATTTAATAACATTTTTTTTTCTCTATTTCAAAAGTATTCATGTCAATGTGAATGGCACGTGCTGATCGTCTAAAAATTCCATAATACCAAGGTGACATCTGTTTTCTATTCTTAAAAAAAAATGTTTATCTTAGAGGGGGAAGCTCAAAAGAGGGGTGAAAATAGACATGACGATAACAAGAAAAAAGTTAGGGCGACGTGACTTTTGGGTGCAATTACGTTCGTTGCTCTCATTGTATTCGGGGTCTATATCAAGGCGGACTTTGTCCATTACCCATACCGATCCTTCTTCATTATCATGGAGGGTCCGGTTCTTATTATTATGCGGCGCTCGGACATAAAAAAAGAGGCCATCCAACGCGCGCATCCACTACTTATTTATATTTTTCCCCGTATCGATCCACAAGACATAAAAAAGAAGGTATAGTAGGAAGAAGATATAGAAAAAGGCTAGGGCTATCCATCACCCATAGGGCTATGAGTGTGCGACAAACAATACCCGCCAATGCCGGCTGCTATATTATGAATGGCTTCGATTCACATATCATCATCCTCCTCGTCCATTCTATCCCGAAGATGATGAAGACGGATGACGCTGGATCCCGGAGATCCATCAAAGAAGGAAGCAAAAAAAATTCATTGAATAGCGACAGACTATTTTTATTCATACAGACGGGTAGCAAACATATGGTTTATTAGGATTCTTCATTAAAAAGAGAGGTGCGAAAAGGAGTGGACAAGGATCGACGATTTTATATAAATAAGAAATGTGGCAATGTAGCGCGATCCTGTTAGATTCAGCACGTATTTGTCACACACGCTATCACAACTAATTAGTTTGTGACTTGATCCCTGCTGCTCTACTTTGAATATACGTGATCAAAGGGAATGAGGAAACTCGAGATGAAAATGCAAAACAATGGAGATCCGATCCTTTTTAATTGAATTTCCAGTTGAAAAAATTTTCTTGTTGAGCTCGTAAATAATAGCTAAATACACGCGCGTTGCTCTTGACGACGGAGCGTAACCAAACTATAAAAGACCATAGTTACCAGGAAATAAAGAAAATGTGCGCCTTGTAATATTAGGAAAACTTCCTGTTCCGTCCCTCCTCCTCCGGGTCGGTTTTATCGTCGAAACCAAAGTTAGGGGGAAGCCCTTTTTTCTTATCTAACGTCGTTCCGCTCGAGTTGGAATCGTATCAAGAAAAGAATTTTTGTATTTTTTCTTCTTCTTCTTGGTCGTTCAATAAACAGGCTGCCTCTGCGTGAGCCGTCCAGAAGTTAATGAGCGTTTGCTCTCCTTTTTTCACGCTGACTCTTCCTCCTATCTTCTTTTTTTAATTACCCGGATCCAATTAAAGATCAAGTCACGCATGAAGAAACTATAGAGAGACGGAGGCCCATTAAGTTTTAAAAACACGTAGTAGTAGTTGAATGACTTTTAGAGACTGTCAACGTGTTCCATTAGGCAAACACAAAAGGAGAGCAAGTCCATCATGAACTCTGAGCTCTTCCCCCCTCTGATTCAATCTGCCCATGAATATATTCGCTCCGTTTTGAAGTGACTTTTCCCTTCGTTCATCGATCCAAAAAGAGGGGGGTTCCTTCCTCCTTCTCAATATATACATGTCATCCTAAAATTTAGTTCTCTCCCTCCTTTTTATCGAGTTTATTGGAAAAGGTTCAATCACAAAAGGGGGCTTTCGTCCCTTCTTCTCGATCATGGGGACGTTAAAGGCAGCCAAGCGAAGACTTTGAGGGTGGGTGATGACTGTTGTTACAAGGCGAGGGCGCATACGGAGAAGAACATCACTTCCTTTGTGAGTGTTCTTCAAAGATAACTTTTTTTCTTTTCTCAAGCGCCATTTCCTTGCGATTAAGGTATCAATCTTGACTACTACTAGGTACCTTCAGAAAAGAAAGAAAAAATGAGGCGGAAAAGAGCTATTCTTTATCAACATCGACCGTGATGATGATGATGAACGAGTCAAAAGGAAATGTTCACACGCGAAGGTCGGGTCACACGCCGGAGTCCCGCGTGCAGTTCATTGGCCCGTCAATGTGAACGCTCACCTTCCTTGATATCCCAGTCAAAGGTGTTTGTTGTAATACTACAGCCAGGAAATAGTTATATAATATGAAGGGAGTGGGGTGGATCGATATCATCTCGTGAGCAAGCCTCGTTACCGCTCTCGGTCTATTTGCTCCGGCACATACAATAACAAACCCCCATAGAGCACGTCCTACGAATATAAAAAAAAAAAGGGTGGAGAGAATAAAAGCCTTCTCATCTCTTTTCGGCTGACGATGGATTACAGTGAGGGGATTCAATCAGAATTCTTGTGTGTGTGGTATATTGTTTCTTTCTCTTCTTCTTCTTCCCTTTAATGGAGTCGAGACATAGTGCGTGTTCAATCGAGGGTGATGAAACGGGATGTGACCGGCCTTTAATGCCATGCTCTATGCTCCTCGACTCGTTATTTATAGCCGTTGGCCTTACTCTTGAGTTAAGTAAAAAAAAAAAAAGGAAATAGAATTGTCAGCCCTAGTATTGGATTTGTGAGGAGACCCATAGAGAGAGAGAGAGAAGACGAGGGAGGAATAATCATCACGCATAGAGCAAGGCTCCGGCTGCGCATAATCTGGTTATGTAGGCGCCGACACCCGTAGGGGCTTCCGGAGACAGCTAATGTTTACGTTCTCTCAAAAAGTTTTTTTCTAGGCACACGTATATCAGTACAAAAAAGTGAAATCCTAGGTGTGTTTGAGTTGGAGGGATTTCAAAACTTATCCGTTTTCAAATATTGAAGGAAAAGAAATCACAAGTTGCTAAACATATGGGTTTGACAGGACAAGACGACTCTCTCTTAATAGTTTGCGTGTGTGTCACGGCCAGCAGGATTATATTGAACGCGTGTGTAACTGACCGTTGCTGTTGGACATGGGCCATTAACGAGCTATACAACGAGGGGAGACCGGTAATATTCCACCCACACGTAAAGACAAGTTTTTTTGTTGTAAAGAAAGTCTCAGCTTACCGCACAGGTTCAACCAGCCTTCTACTCTGCATGGAAAGGGCGGGATACGAGTCCTACGAGCTCCACCGTTCACCATCAACCGACCTCCGTTCCGGGCTCCACTAACATACAATCTGGTCGAGGAGAGTTGATGAGGTCCCATGGCTCCTTGTTTATTTATCGTCTGTCACTCGGAAATGTCTTGGATCATCACTATGCAATGTGTAATGGGAGAGAGAGAGGAAACGACGAGTACCACGTGTTCTTGTAACCAAGTCCGGAAAACGACTGATTTTCTCAGCGGACTCGATTCTGCAGAAGACCGGTTCGTAGAGGACTGGTGGTAGGCGGTCTCTAATACAGCGCCGCCTAGCGGCATTTGTTAACACTGTGTTACGGAACCTCCAAACAATTTTTAGTGCGTGAGAGTCGGAAGTTTCTCGTATAAGTAGCGGTTCATATTTGGCATAAACATTTTTATTATGGATTGTATGCGATTTTTATTTGTATTGCTTTATTTGATAGAGAAATGATGGTTGTATAAATTCTTTCTTTCTTTTTGGCGTCTGTGTATTGCCTGATAAGTTAAGTATAATAACAATAATAATGAAAACAATCGAGCGCGAAGTAGAATAGATACTTTGGGTTGGTGATCTTTTGAAGATGAAGAAGGTTCAATGGTTGGTTCATTGCACCAGAAGAATAGTAGAGGGAAAGAGACAGGGAAAAGAGAGACTGCTACGACAATAGTAGAGATTTTTTTTTCATCAGGACACAATAATAATAAGAACAACACTGAAATCAAGATTTTGTATAAGAAAGGAAAAGATGGAAATAGAAGTTTGATGATAATGAAACTCGTGCGGTAATATATATTATTCAAAATCATGTATACGTGGGTGGTGATTAAATATCCGTCATAGTCGGCAATAATAATTCGCACCAATTTTTGTAATAATAAATTATTCAAAACAGGATTTTGACAAAATTATTTTTTGTTTAAGAGAACGATAATATCGAAAATGAATACATGGTGTGTGCTATTAAATAATAATATTTCTTCTGTATTTTTTTTTGGTGATGTTGTTGAGAGTTAATAATAATAATAATAATAATAAATGTTGTCGCCTGTTTGATTTTGTTTGTAGTCTCTTAAATTGTTATTATTTGTGATGCTCAGGATCCTTGCACATGTCGTGTGTGCAGGGCTGGTTCTTTTTCTTATCCGGCTTCAAGAAATGTTTGAGGATGTCGATGGGCAGCGGGAAAATGATGGTCGAATTCTTCTCGGCCGAGATCGTGTTGAGCGTTTGCAAATAGCGCAGCTGTAAAAACCCAGAAAAAGAAAAACAATAAGCTTAGCGTTTCTAGGATTCTTAAAAGAGCATCATTTAAAAACAATAGGAAGTTATCGATCACGAAGAAAACATTTCCCTTCCGTCACGTTCCACGCATTCACGCGAAACAACAGCATCAGCGCAGTATATAGTAAAACCACAACAACAAGAAAGAAAAAGAAAATTCCAAAGAATTCATTTAATGCAAGAGAGTGAGACATTCCCAGCTGTGAACCCGATAGGAATACAATTCGTTGTTTGATGCTGATTCACGTTTTCCCACCCCTCCCTTTACCGCAGCGATTCACGGAAATGAGGCTAGCAGAACAAATTCTAAAAAAGTATTTTTCTACTCGAGTAGTGTTATTGTTTAAAAAATAGAGAACGCCCGCTCCTTATATATTTTTAGAGATTTCCTGTCGCAACTTCTCGCGTCGTTAATCAATCCTTCCATAGATCACGCGTGCAAGTTGGTACAATAATAAGGATGTCAGTTCTCAGTAGGAAACGTTCGGTTGAAAATTTGATTTAAAAAAAAATAAGGACCTGAAGGGCGGCGGGTGATTCAGCGATGACTTCGGCGGCCTCTTTAAGAGCCCTGGATGCCTTCTGCTCTCCCTCGGCGGCAATGACTTTAGCGCGGGCTTCACGGGCCGCTTCGGCCTCGGCTGCCATGGCGCGCTGCAATTGAACTGGCAGACGGACGTCCTTACTGTAAACAAGCGATTGCATAAAGTTTAGAATAGGCTTTGAATATACAAAGGGGTTTTAAAAGAAAGTTTATACAAGGATCTACTTTATCCTTACATTTCCACGCGCTCTACTTTGACACCCCAAGGATCGGTGGCTTCGTCCAAGGAGCTCTGCATCGTGTGCGAGATGGTCTCGCGCTCCGACAGGATTTCGGCCAAGTTCTTTGTACCCAGCACGTTACGCAGCGTGGTGGCGGCCAGCAAACGAGTCGAGTGACTGCGCATTTCAACATACACACGGTTTTATGTTTATCAAGTCTTGTAAAATGTAAAGTATGATGCTTAAAGTGTTTTTAACAAAAATATATTGGTATATAGAGGGGGGATCGGGTAAATGTATAAACAATTCATTACAAGGATTTTCTCGAAATGAGGAGAAACACAAGCAGCATGCTTTCTCGCACAGTTCATCATCAATATGGGAAAGAGGTTTTCCATTATTTTATTTTATTTTAAACTGTAGATTTTATGCTTTGACTCGCTTCGAGTGTTTAATTACTTTATAAATTCCCCCCATGTCACATCCGAAAGTATTTAATAAATTCTTCCGTGATATTGAATCTCATGAAGTTCTCTGCGAGAAACCATTTAACATAAAAAGAGGCATGCATTAGAAATAATCCTGGTTTTTGTAATACCAGTTTATTGCATTTTTAAAATATTCGTGTAGAGACGTGTAGTTTGTTGTTTTCAATTTGAATATTTTCCCCCCTTGTTTCCAAAATTGGGATAAATTAGTTTGGTTTAAACAGTTAAATTGTCAAAATAATTTATCCCATTAATTTAAAGTAGTATCAATTATGATCTACGCGGTTGGATTGGAGGGGATGGATTGGAACATCGTCATGCAGGCTAAATATCATTCAATTTCAATGATATTTGTTTGGCTTTTATTGTATTTATTTGTGTTTGTGTATTGTATGTATAATATATACCCATGCTTGGTGGTGGTTTCGCAAGACCAGGGGGAAATATATATATAATTTTCAAGAAATTTTGAATTTCAAATGCACACAGTAATGAAAAAAAAATTCAAAACCAAACGGAAATAAAACCAACTCAATGGCAATCCCCAAATTCATATATAAAATATACTGTGTGTTTATTATATGTCAAAGTTGGGAGGAAAGGGTGTTTAAATATAAATATGTACAGATATATGTGTATAGATAGTATATATGTGTGCTTGAAAATATGAACATTCAAAGCTGTATTTCGAATTTCCAAAATTTATATTTAATTATTTTTTTTTTGCTTCCCCGCCAGCTCTGAACTGCAGTTGGAAATAAATAAATATGGCATGCTAATAGGCCCTCATGAAGAAATAAATAAATAAATATGATGAAATATAATAACAAAATTATACCCGACATTCTCATCATCAAATTAATATTCTCAACCTTTTTTCGAGATTTCTTTGCTTTAAAATTAAATTTTTTTGTTGTGGCTCTTGTGTGTTTGTGGGTATTATTTACCTGAAGTTTTCCACGTTGGATACGGCTATGGTGGGATTCTGAACTCTATAATATACCACAGCGTCCACTGCGACGGTCACCGAGTCACGTGACAAGATCTGGACAATATAAAGAAATAGGAATGGTCATGCAAAAAAAACGAAGAATTGTTGTTTTCGTTTTTTGATTTTTTTTTTAGGAAAGAAAAACAAATTGTTGAGGTTTTTTTTCGTTGAAGTCGATGTTGGTTGATGATGTATATAATTGTAGACAGAGTCAAACAGAAGAAAAAAAAATAAATCTTATATAGAGCGATGAAGAATCATATAGGGCCTATTAGCGTTAATTTTTAGTAATGTGATGTACATATGATTCGCAGAAATGATAATAAAACGACGCTGCTGGCTTCCTCCCCCTTTTTTTCTTTTTTTACGCATATAAAAACACATTATTATGATGATATAAAGCTTTGATAGTCGCCTAACGACCATGCTCCATGCCTCTGAATCACATCAAGAGCAGATGATGATATAATAATAATTATAATAAAGAATGGAAAAATGCTAAAAAGAAAATCAAACAATACTATATACTACTACTTCTATGTATAGAGATGCAACAAGCCCAATCAACAGAATGAAGCATTCCAATAAGGGAGGAAGGAGGTTTTAATGTTCTTATTTTAAGTCATTTTTTTAGATTATAGATGTCGGCCGTTTTTGTTTTTAGGTTGAGCTAACCTGTAGTCCTCGACGTTGTTGGTGGCCATGATGGGATTTTTGACGCGGTAGTACACTACGATTCGATACAGTGTTACATATACAGCGTTTTAGTTGGTTTGTTTGGTTTTGTGCTTGGTTTATGTATCGGTTTTTAATTATAGTCAAGTCTTACCGACTGCATCGACGCTCACAGTGACCGAGTCACGCGACAAGACCTGCATTAAGTGGTCAAAATTGTTTTCGCCCTGATTCTTCAAGTGTTAGTAATAATTCATCTAATATCCACTCAATTAAAACAGAAAAGGGGTCAAAATAAGAAAAAAAGAAGAAGGGAAATAAGAACACACACCTCACACGCGCGCACACTAACAGAAAATAGGGGCATCACCAAATCAATAACGAAAGAATAAATGTATTTCAAAAACTGACTATATCATGGATCCATCTGAGAGAATCCATTAATGGAATATAAAATGAAATAATAACTCTTTTTCTGTATATATAAAGAGCAAATCATAAAGAAAAATTATCGATGAAAACTCGCGATTCTGCTGTCTAATAAGTAGCTCATTATGAAAAGTAAAAAAAAAAGTAGATTCATACGGGAATTCGTATTTTCAATTCCTTTTTGATTGTTAAATATATCGCTTCAACCATGCCTGGTTATATAATATAAATACTCATGAATATATAGATGTAGCAGAAAAATGAAATAAACAAGCAAATAAAAGAGAAAACCAATTGAGAGAAATAATGTAAACGTTTTCATTATGTATGTAAGATGCTGCTAAATATTCCTATTAGGGGAGGGTTTTAATTAATTTATCATTATTAGTCGTTTAACTGCTCACTTATTTCACTTAATCCTTCGAAAATCATGTCATTCGAGGATTAAATAAGAACCAAAATATCAAGATCGAATAGTTTCACCTCTTGAGGTGGCACATCGAACGAGACGGTACGGAGATCCACTTTGCGGTAGGTGTCGATGCACGGGACGATGAAGAAGATTCCGGGACCGCGAGCGCCGCCTTTGAGCAGGCGACCCAAGCGGAAAATAACTGCTCTCTCGTACTCTTGCACCACCTAGCGGCGTTCAAACAAAGCTCATATTAATAGCGGGAAAAAGTAAAAAGTAAAAAAAAAAGAAGAAAGACAATAGGGTTTACAAAGAGGGTTTACACGACTTGAGGACAATGGAAAAGGCCACTCAAGAAAGGGTAAACAAAGCGGCTGTTTCTTTTTCCTTTTCTATTTCCGCCCGCCCTCAACTATTACGCTCTTTCAGAATGCTCTTAAAAGAGCTCCCATTGACCGTATAGAAAAGGTCTTTAGAAAAAGCCAGGTTAAGTGAGCTCTTTCGAGATCTCTCATTGTTCAACCAGCGCGTTCAATAATACGCTCTTTTCATTATTCAATAGCTCAAATTGCATTGGGGTATATCATTCGCTTTGCTCATTAGTTCCCCATAAATTTGATCAAATAATCATTAGCAAACTGAATATAAAAGATGCGCGCTATGTATACCTGATGCAATTAGATCAATTTACTGAGGGCAAATTAGCCTTCTCGCTAATAGGTAATCAAATATTTGTATTTCTAATAACAAGGCACTCTCTCTCTCTCTCTCGCTCCTTTATACGCTTGATTAACTATTTCTCATCAGTCGCATTTTTTTTATTTTTTATAAGGCGATGCATTGCTAATCAAAAGTTAATTGCATTCCCAGCGAAACGTGTTGCTCTGTATAGGAGAACACACAAAAAAAAGGAGAAAAGATCTATAAGAAAAAGGAAATAACTTTGCAGATGGCGGAAAAAGTGCCTCATACAAGGATCATTATCAGGCGTCCGGAACCGTAAAAACTATATATGTATGGAGAGCCAGGTTATATAGATCTAGCGACACTATACGCTACTTTTCCTTTTTCTTTTCTTACGAGAATAGACGGATATATCTGCATCCATTGATCTCTCCAGTGGGTGTAATTGCGCACTTCAGACTATAGCGACCTACCACAGGATCGGGTCTTGAGCTCCCGTAGAGCACCTCTCTCTTTCCCCCAGCATCGTTATTTCCTTTCCTTTCTTTCTCTCCTCTTTTTTTTATACATACAAGTCCGCTATCTTGCCTACGTCTCGGAGAACCCAATTTCCTCCGTCTATATACCCATAACAAGAAAGAATAATCTAAAGAATTGCTCGCTCTGCTGCTCACGAATATCCTCTCTCTCGTTTTCTTGTTTTTAAGCCCGCACTGTGCCGCAAGGGCTGCCCAGCAAACTTGCTAATTTAGCTCCTCTCCCAAAAGACCCTATATAGACGAGAGCCTCGTACTCATTTCAGCTACGGAAGTATAGACGAGATGAAAAGCTCTTCCCGTTGGGTATAGCATCTCAGTCGACGATATCTTTCTACCAACATAAAGCTCAAAGAGTTTCCATCAAGGAGAGTCACGGATATATATCGTATCATCCGCCTCTTCTCTAAGACTTTACTTGAATGAAGAATAAACTTTTTTCACTATCATCTTTTCGGGCAGCGAATTTTTTCTTTTATTTCCTTTTGAATCGCTAATGGTATTGTGTTATTTCCGTCGTGCAGTATATATACCTAATCCGCTCTAGTGTGTTGTCCTCGTCTTTATTCTGACGTTGACGGAATAGGAAGACGCAAAAAAAAAAAACGTGAGCGAAAAAAAGTTTTTGTCCTTTATCTACCCCTTTTATCTGGCTCGGAGGCTCATACGCGGGCGGAATAGACTCACGCATTATATGCCTGATGTGGTTTTCTCTTCCTATTGTTGATGTCGACAGCCTTCCTCTTGATGTAGGTTTTCTTTTTTCCTTTGTTGGTTCTTATACTACCAACTTCTGTTATAAGAGGACTTGTCGTCCAGAGAGAGAGATGAGTCCCTGCTTGTCGTCGCCTGAGCGGTAATGTCGTTTCATTGTCATACGCCCAGCTTAGACTCTCGGGGGACATATCAGAGCACCCGGGCAATCTAACATGTAGAAATAGGCCGATACATCAAAGCTTAGCGCGGCCTCCGTCTCGGCGCATTACGCGCTCCCATGCCTCAATCGCGATATATATATACGGTACAGAAGGAGAGTCTACAATCCGGGGAAAGTCAGTTTTCGTTCATTTTTTCATCCATTCCTGACGATATGGAGCACTAAGGGATCTCATGTATGATGGATCAGTCCCTTAATATCGTTCGATGGATGGCTTTCTATATATGCTGAGCCTTATAACTATATAAACTGCTGCTGTATATATATATATTTATATGTAACTGCTATAAGTTTTTATGGCTCTTTTTTACATACGTATATGCGTCATTTTCAGTTCTTGATCGAGTTTCTAGGGAATTCTATTGAGTTTGTTATGGCCCCCGTTTTGAAATTCATGAAATATCCCTCTTCTATCGTGATCTCTAGTTTATTTAAATGTTCCTTGTATATAGAGAATTGCAGAGCGCTTCCTTTTTTTTTATTTGCAAACTTAAAAGCTCCTCGCTCTCTTTCTTTTTAAATATAAGGCTTAGAAGGAGACACCGAAATAGGTCCCATAGGGATTAGTATTGTTTAGAAACTCTGTTATGCACAAGAATAGCCCCTTCATCTTACTCACATTAACCCAAGTTAAGATGCCTCTTAAGAAGTAGACTATAACAAGAATACTCATGAATACTGTCCACCATATAACGAAGATTCAATTTGCTCAACGAGACGTAATGGTTCCTAAATACATTAATAAGGGGTCCTAGCAAGAGGGAGGAACGTCTATTAAGAGGCTCAGTGAGTAGTAATTGACATGGCATTTCTCAGTGTGGACTGAGAGGGACATAACGTTTTCCGAAACGGTTGTTTAGCACCATCACAGGGGCATTTACGGATATAGCAAAAGAGAGAAAAGGCGGGAATGCTCCGGAGAAAGGCTGCTGTCACATAAAAGTCCGCAACGTTTTGCGTCTGCCACTTACCTTGACTGAGAAGCATAGCGAGAGAGGGAACGTGGCCAAGATCAGCAGGAACGAGAAGAGGGTCAGAATGAAGGCGCAGATGCCAGGGCCACCGGGGTCTGCTGTAAGTGAAACAAGACCAACGTCAATACATTGAAAGGAAAAACATAAACAAATAGTCACATGTGTTTGCAAAATATATACGAAGTTTATTTTAAATAAATTTAAATTTGACAAATAATTGTGTTTTGTCATTGCCTGCTGAGCGAACTGTTGGAGGGCCCCAAATGCGGACTCGAACGGGATCCGACAACCTGCGAGTCCCACTTGACTCCCCACCAAAGGTAACGTTGTAATTAGTCGTGTAAGCATCCTGCCCACCAGAGTTGATGGGCATCGATGCCGACTCTGAGGCGTACATGTCCCGACTGAGCCAACCCGTTGGTCCGCCCTTTTTTTCTCTAGTCGTCTCCTGTCGAGTCCAGCCTCACAGCAGCGCCTGCGGAAGTGATGAAGCGCCTGCCCAGCAGCCGATCTGAGCCACCGTTGCCCCGCTCTCCGCCGGATTCCCTCCTACTCGTCCTCCGCCTCCTCTTTTATATATATATATATATATATATATACATACATACATAGTGTGTGTATGCGCACGCGAAAAACGGAAACGACGGGGGCCTGATTCGATAAGACGTTGTCAACACCTCCGCTTGACTGATTCAACGACCCTTCCGTTACACGTTCATAGCGGACGGATAGATATATCAATAATGCAAGGCGCGCACCGTCATCTTGCGGAACGCTTCAATCAGCTCCCCAGCAGCTCTCCTCCTTTCTCAATACAAAGGCCTCTCAAGACAAAACGGAGTGGGTCCTCGTCCACCCATCCATATATATTGTTATACTGTATATTGAAAAAGGAAAAAAAAATCCTATTGTGCCGTCGAGAGATGATATTGGCTGGACTTGTATATAAGAGAAGCCTTTCCATAAATTGACTCCAGCAGACGTCGTCGATCGTGGTCGTCATCATCATCTGAGAGTATAGAGCTCTCTCTCTCTCTAGCTCAATATCTGGCAGGGCCTGATTGCCTTTCCTCGTCTCTCCGGCTCATCCCCTCAAGTTTCCAGTGTAGTATTGCAGCTTCCCACTGTCATGATCAATGACGAAGGGGTGGAGACCACGGCCAAGAAGAGGATGAAGGAGAGAACCTTTCAAGTCGGCTATACTGGACTTGGTAGCTAATCATCAGTAGCGGCCATTTTGGAAGAGAAACGCCCCTAAGGCCCAGCAACCCGTCCGAAGTAAATATAGTTTCGAAAAAAAGGCCTGTCGACGCAAGATATATTTCCGCTTGATGGCGCCGGCAGAAGCATCAACATCATCATTGGAAGATTGATCCGTACCAAATAGACGGGAAGGATATATATATATAAAAAATCCAATCTATCGCTATACTCGTTAGTTATAGGACGAAGAAAACCGGGTGCTGACGCAGCGGGGCAACAGCTGAATTTGTCATCTGTGTGAACGGCCACGAGCGACGTATGTCGCGGACAGCGTCCCATTTATCCTTTATACCAGAAATAGCACCATATAGTCTTGATTGGAATGCGAAATATCAACAAAAGGCGCGGCCTGATGCTTTTCAACTGCTATGATCCCAGTAGAAGTTTTTTTTCTTCTCTCTTTAAAAAAATAACATTAACAAGGAGTGGAAGCGGCTGGATCATGACCGAGGGTCTGGACGGGTAGCGAGTGAGCGATGGCTCTCTGAGACCGGCTGCGTGAACGCCGCCAACCGGGAAAAGGAGGAGACACAATACATCCGGCAGCTCTTCATGACGGATGGATTTGTGACTGCCAGAAGCGTGTCAACAGTGGGGTGGAGGTCTCCGACGTGACAAACTATACATCTACGTTCCCTTGACGATGCTACTACATTGTGTAAATAAAAAGGAAAGCGAATTCAGCGCTCTCTGTTGCTTAAATAAAGAGATCGTGTCCCAAAAATAGCAACTGTCCTCAAATGCCACCCATAAAGTGGACTCAAGTAGTCAACGCAAGAATTAAAAGCAGCTGGGATCTATTGTTAACTCTCTTCTCTTGTAAGCCCTTTTTCTCTTTGGCTGCTTTCTTTTCTTCAAAAGAATACTCTTTTATATTTCGATGATTCGACTAAAAAAAAAAGCTGCAGATCACTAGACGTGCATTGTGTACATAGTATATATATTTATAAAGTAGAGAGTAGGATGGACGCCGTTTCAAGAATGGCGGTGCCCTCATATATACAACGACACAAGAAGAAGAAGCGGGAGTCGGTGCGATCACGCGCGCGTGCCAGTCGTGGAGAGTGATGGCCTCTTCAAAGCCTCGCTCGTGAAAATGTATTTGTGTGTGTGTGAAGACGTCAAAAAGCTGCTTACTGCCTTCTTTTCTTTTCTCATATTTTATACATAAGTGGTCAGTGTATATATACTATAGAGTATGAGCGAGTTACGGCTGGTTAACGGCCGCTCATTCTACTGACCCGCGCGCGTGCAGAGCAGCAGCAAGTGACTCTTTGAGCGGGACCCGGAACGAGCCCATATATATATATATATATATATATATATATATATAAGATCCTTTCGAGGACTTATTCTCTTTAGTCTCTACGTGGAATAAATAATAAATAAATCACTAGAGATTTGGTTTTGATTTATTTGAGATGACGTGATAATTAGGAAAACCCTCTTATTTCCCTCTACTGACCGCGGAAGAGAAAAAAGCGGATTATGACAGACGTAAATCTAGCTCAAAAGCCGTGTGAGGCACGACAACGGAGAACATCTTATGACGCACAGTTAAGCCGCCGGTTTTAGCGCTCCCTCCTTTATTGCTTAACACGGCTTTACATTATGAGCGCCGTGCTGCATTAGTGGGGGCCTGCCGCATTACTAACGGATAGGCTACATGAAAGCATTGTTCCACGTCCCATTTCAAAGTCCATTAAACCTTTCTATATGTCACTGCGGCAAAAATTCTTTAAGTTTGTTATTCCTTTTTTTTCTCTTCCAATTTCTTTTTGATTTGCGTGGGTTTGCACATAACCCATTTATATGATAATAAGACCAGAGTAGCAATCCTTTTCTCTCCCATTTGAAAGAGAGGAAGAAAAAAAAACTTTTGGTGGAAGCCATAGAGAAAAGATCCTTTTAGTCATTTCCTCGCCATCGCAACGCAATGGCTGCCGCTCGACTATCTAGCACTTAAGAGCCCTGCAAGATGGGAGAGAAGAAAGAAAAAGTCGCTTTCCTCCATTCTTTCTAGACTAAATCAGTCCTATTCATTCATAGTCGGATGTGTCAATCCTGCGCAAAAAAAAAAAGAAAAAAAAGAGAAAGGGATCTTTCATATATAAATACAATTCGACGTGATGAGCAGTGAATAGGGCCAATCACTTGTCTTATGCATGCACAAAGGAAAGAAGAAAAAGAGAATCCTTTAGGGACTGAAGCGACATCAAAAGAGGACGTAAGTTTCTTTTCTCGATCCAGGACGCGCTAGGAGTACACGAGCAGTGCACTCTTTGATGCCATTATGGAGATTGGCTCCTCTTTGTCGAGGAACACCAACAATAACAACAACAACAACAACAACAGCGACGACGCAATCATATTAAATGCGACGCAACTCTTCCCTAACTCTATATATGTATACATATATTTATATATACATAACAATGTGATGGAGTCCAGGGATTTCTAACGCGTCCTCTATACTGTTTAATGATCCTATGCGCTGGCAGCTCGCATAGCCCAAAGGAGCGTGAGGATAACGATGTTATTTCCCTACCTGCGAGCTTGCGATATGAAAAACAAAAGAGCTGGAAACAAGGAGAGAGAAAGAGTTTCCCTTATGTGTGTGTATAGCTGACTGCTCCTAGAGTTTCCCCTTCCCTAATGAATCCCGCGCCCTACTCTCATTCTACACGAAAGAACAGACAGAAAAGTTTCCTCCTATATAAAAAGCTTCAGAGCTCCAAACTTTGTATTTTTTTTCTCTGTATAGAGAGATAGAGAGAGAGAGAGAGAGAGAGAGAGAGAGAGAAGGTATTATAACAAGAACTTGTTCTTTGTGCATCAAACTACTGTACGTTGCAGGATATGTAATGCGATATGGTTACCCTTCACCGGATGCCGGGTGTTATAGAGATGGGCTTTGAGCGATGGCCAAGACTAAATTGACGCCGACCGTCGTCATCATCTCCGAACGAGCAGGAGCTGGATGACAAAAGGCTCGCATCAGCTTAGGAAACGGAGGGATTGATTCTATGCAGTAAAAGGGACGACGACGACGACGGTCGATAGCATCATCAAATCCAGAGCGATTTTCCAAGAGAAGCACGTTGGTATATAGAAGGTCGCGCTACTCTTACCCGGTGGGGCCTTAAATTCTCTCTCACACGGGGCTAGAAAGGGGTCGTTCTGTGGGACCGGAGCTGATGATTAACGTCGCTGAGCTGGAATCTGTGAGCGCCCGCCAATGCAGCCGCTCGCTCGGACGGAAGCGACGGGTGCGGTAATTGCATTGCTTCCCTCGAGTCGATCAAATCCCCCAGATTTCCGCTCAAAGTTTACATTAGATTGTACGTGATGTCCCCAGGATCTTTCTATATATGGAGACGAGAGTTATTGCACAGCTAGCGCGTAAAGTACACACATATATATACGACACAATTGATCAAACCTCCACGAGATTTCCTAAGGGGTGCCGCTCTTTATTCTCCACCAGGTCATAAATCTCTCTACCGTAAATATCTACCCACGGAAGAAAAAAAATCTTCTTCCAAGATCGCGCATCATTTCGAAAACAAAACATCAAGAAAAAAGAAAGCCCTATGAGATTTCACGTATATACATTTCCTTCATACACACTGCAAACACACACATATATATAAATATATATACTTTTTTTATATAGCCCCGGTGAAAAAAAATAGAAGCGTATAAAGAAGAAGAAAATCTCTCGGTTCCGCGCCAATGGACTTTGTGCGTGCTAGAAAGGGTGTGTGTATAGGCCACTCGCCGAAAGGCCTATGCGATAACCCGGGACCCACCCCCGCATTCAGCCCAAGTGCACGCTGACAAGGCTCGCTTTCTTCGCCGTTCAACCTCCCATCTCCCGAAGGAGAGAAAAAAGCGAAGTGAAGAAAGAAGAAGAAGGCAAGGATCGTTTTCGCGAGCAACAGCAATTTCACGCCATTTACACAAACTGTCTAATCCCATTTAGCGTTGCAGCACACACACGGAAACTTGAGCTCAAAGCTTTTTGGGGTTTTGCTCTCTTTATATCTCTCTATACCAAGTTAGTTGGTATTCCGTACCGAAAGAGAAGATCTCTTCAATCTTGACCATTCAGCTGCCCTAGATAGTCTTAATTGGGGATCTGTGTATATATATACGGTGCGTACTGTAGTTTGACGTTTAAGCTGCATTAACCCTGGATCCGAGGGGACTGGACCCCAATTACTATCAAGTAGCAACACTGTAGCAGCACAAGGAGCAACAGCAACTCTAAGTAATTGGTTAGGGTAGCCATCGGTGAAACAAGTCGAGCTGTTGTGCTAAGGCAACCCGGCAACAAACAGAATGGAAAAGGAAAGAACAAAACTTGTCCGCAGAGAAATCAAGTCGAGCGGAGAGAGAAAGGAAAGGAAAGTCTATAGCAGTTGGTACGCACATAGGGGCGATCATCAGGATCCTATTCTCTCTTTTGACTTCTTCCCCAACTGTATACTCGATAAGTTTTTGGGGTATTCAGACGCAGAAATCCCGCGGGATGAGAGTTCAAAAGTGATGCTGTCGGACTCTGAATAGTATACTACTAGTGTGTACGTTCAATCAAGACTAGTAGTAGTAATGATATGGTAGTTGGACTTTCAACTTTGAGTAGCCCCACTCAAAAGACCAACCACAGTCGTTATCGTACTTCACCGAGGGGGGTTTTCTTCCATGTTTATATATACTACTACAGTGCTGCTGCTGCTGCTACTGCTTTAAGTGTATACATAAAGGGAAAGAGCCGGTGGGCGCGGGCACAGCTGGAATGAATAACAGGAGAAAGAAGAAAAAAGACGGTTTTGTTTGCGTATATATATATAAATGTAAGGCTACAAGCCCGCAGAGAACTAGACAGCGGTCCGCAGGATCGTCATTCCTACCACCCAGCATGAAAAGGGAGGGGTCGTGTCCCGCAGTTGCACTCTATTTACATAAGCTTCACCGAGTTTACAACAGTCAAGTACGATTGGGAGCAAGCCCTCTGCCGTGTGTAGCCATCCCAACTTCCAAGGCAATTTCCTCCTTTTATTTTCGGGGCGGTTCGAGGATGGGCTGATGGAGGGAGGAAACGAAGAAAAAGTGTTGACACCATCAAGAAGACGAAGAAGAAAAGAAAGGAAACGAAAAAGAAAAGAGAGCACAAGAGAGGAAGAAGCCTTGATTAAATCTCATCCCGGTCCCCAATATTTGGACGACGTGGGTTCAAAGAAGCGCACCGCACGGCGCCCAACCGATAGCAGGAAGGCGGTGACGCAGCAAGCGTGTATTTTTCACGCTTGTTTGATGAATAGACCCTCACCCATACGGGAGGTTAACAGAGAGAAGCTGCTGCTTGGATTCGCGGGCTCATCGATCCCGTAGGCCTGCTTCTTTTTCGTCCCGCAGATTGAAAAAGAAAAAAGAGTCGTGTGCATTCCAATATGATGGAGAAGGTTCTAAAAAGCCCCTCCGTAGCGCCCCCCATCTCCCGGCGGGCTCATCGATCACCGAGCACAAACAGGACGATGATAGTACCGCCGACCCCGGGAGCCTCCTTACGCCAACTCGAGTCCGTAAGGCTCATTCGGTCGCGGTCGTACATCACGTTCCCTCCAATTAAGAATCCCGCGACTATCACATCTCTCCAACAAATACATATAGAGTATAGGAGCGCAACTTACAGCCCAGTCCATTCTCTCGGCAGGTCTCCTTGACGGACTTCCACATGATGATGAATGACGAGAGGAGTAAGGTGGATGGAAGGGGCGGGACGACGACCAAAGAAAGAAAAACGAAAGAGAGAGGACACACGCACACACTTTACACACGACAGTGCACACAGCGTTGACAAATTCAACGGGCGGGACTCTGTCCCGCAGAGACAGAAGGAGACAAGCAGAGTCAGGAGGTCTGTGAGGCACGCGGGTAGACAGGACGAAGGAGCGCACTGCTCTGCAGTCCCTCACATGTGGGGGATAAAAAAAAGGGAGCGCCAAGAGTCCACCCCCTTTTGGGAGCGGGAAAAAAAGAGAAACGAACGAGTCCCTCTCGGACGTGTACAGGGGAGCAAGAGGGCTAGCGACGCGCGCGCAAGCGCTTCCTGCGCATCTGCACGAATCCCCTCACTGATCCTTTCTCGTATTATAATCACGCTGGAGAAAATAGGTACCCTTCTCTTTTCCCTCGTCTAATACATTTTTTTCTCTCTGTGTCCAGCTGGGAAAATGAAAACTTTATTTACACGGCACGCTATAAATCCCTCTCTTGGAAACTTTTTTTAATATATAATATAAATACTTCATTTCAATGTAAAAGAATGTAAAATCATAATAATAAAATCTAATAAGCAGTGTGTAGGGGGTGGCGGAAATGGTTTCCATATCTCAGTGTCATCACCAGGAGTGGTTGTTGGCAGGAGCGGCCTGGCCTCTCTTCCTGTATAGATTGGACCTGCCATCCACATCATTCAATATGCAAAGCTGTAGGGCGCCCTAGCATCACGAAAGAATAGAGGCATTCAATTTTCGTCTCCCGTCGTCTTCGTCGTCGTCATCTTTATCCTGGTGGCATTTCCTACCAGAGATGTCATCGATCCTGCTTCCTCTCTTTTTTCCCGCGCGACCCCTGGAGCAGAGTTAAGTAGCCTCAGACCGTTAAGGCCCACGTACATAAAGGTTCCTCCCCTCAAGTTATATGGTCCAAGGCGACGGTATAAAGTAGACGATCTTCTCTTTTTTCTATCAGAGATTGAGAACTCGTATCGTATATATACATATATCTAGGAGACGACCGATGTATATGCTTCATTGGGTATCTAGGGGGGAGGAAAAAGGTTAGACCTATCGCGACGGGCGGGCGTGAACGAGGGAAAGAGGAGACGGGAGTGGAAATAAATAACATTGAGTCCCGTTGATAGTTTTCTCCCACCCGCCTTTGGCACCCAACGTGAAAAGAGAAATGGCGATTCGGGGCATCGTTATTCGGTGTGTATATGAATGTGTACAGCAAGGAGCGGGAACGCAAAAAAAAAAATGATAAAGAACGAGGAGATGGGGTTAGGGGTTTCCTTCCGGACGCTTCCTTCTCCACTTCCTTTTTATAGATAAACCAAATGTCTTAAAAAGAGAGAAAGAGAAAGAGGAGGCCGGACGCCAAATTACCCAAAGAAGGGAAAAAAACCTCGATCGACGGGTCGAAAGAAGAGGCGGGCAAAGTAGGCCAACTTGGGATACAAAATAGGGAATGTTTTTCTCCATCTCCGCATCAAGGAAAAACTATTGTGCCTTTCTATTTCCTCCCTCCCTCAAACGAGAGATATATTGCGCGGATGTTATTGTTTGGCGTGGCGTTAGGGAGGCGCGTTTTTTAAACGATCCCTTTGCACAGCAGTCAATAGTAGTCATATAAATGGGGCCGAGTCCCGCTTGATTTGCTGCATGCACTCTGCTGGTGCGTGACCGATATCCGGTCTCGTCGTCAATTTGCCCGCGGTTAGATCCAGCTAGTAGTATGGAGCCCGCCCCGACCCCGGCAGCTATGCGATATGAGAAAATAAGTCGAGAAAGAAAAAAAAAAAAGGAGGAAAGATGGCTATGGCCCAGCACTAGTAGCAGATGAGGTCCCTTACTTGACTCTTTTGTTGATTCACGTCGTGCGCTGCTAGCTGCTACTCTCTGTGTGTATGTGTGTGTGTGTGAGTATACTGTGTATGTGTGGTTGCGTTGATTGGCTCCCGCCTGCATCAGCAAGCTCCCGCAGCTCACGTCATTCATAACACACAAAAAAGGGTGGACCGGAGATAAAGGCGGCTTTCATTCTGCCCACAAGGAACGGGGAGCAGCAGCAGCAGCGAATAAACTCGATTACTTTCGCGCTGGGGTTGATTTCCTTCTCATTCCTCTCAGACGCGACGCCACGCGCCCGTCTCGGCCACTCCCGCGCGAGTCGGTCGAAATAACAGGCTACTTAACTTTCCGCCGTTCGGAGAGGCGGACCGCATCAGAAAGTGAGGCCAGCCCCCCCAATCAGATTAAGTTGAGTGTCCTGAGTAGGCGCCCGGCCGTGTGACGCGGGCGGGAGAGTTTTAGCTGCTGCTGCTGGTATAAAGGGAAGAAGAAGAAGAAATTGATCCGAATTTATATATGGGAGCAAGAAACGATCTTCTCCTCGCGGGTTGGGGGGCTATATAGACAAGCAGGTCATTAAGTAGGTGACGGGCTACCCTCTATACGTCCTTGTCAATTAAAGGGGAAAGATGGCGGACTATCCCGTCTCATCGGAGCGGGCCTCATCAATTGAATACGTCCCGAGACAAAAGGAAAAAAGAAGAGCTCTACTCGGAGAAATCTTGAAGGAGAATGTAAAGCATACATATATAAAGAAAGCGGAATGAGAATTTGATTGGCTGGAAAGATCTATCTATTCTGTGACATAGATTGAGCCTCTAAAGTGGATCCAGACGGAGCGACTTTAATTCACTTGTGGAGCGCGTGCTCCTCAAAGTCTTGGTTGACATAAGACGATTATATGAAGAGAGAGCAAAAGGCAGTCAATCGAACCAACTAAACGAGATTATCTCAGACTTGAGAGTAATATTTGAGATCCAACACTTATTGCGTCGTGTATGCTGTGGAATTTTCCGCTTTTCCATCATCCTTCTCAAAGTTTGCGCATTGCTACGATGTTTATTTACAGAGAGTAAAAAGAGGATCGAAGGAGGCTGGAGAAAAAAAAGTTGTTGGGATCAAAAGACGAGAGTTTCGAATAAAAGAAACGCTTTCGATCCGTGTGTGTGTGTGTGTGTGCACACCCACATCCACTCTCCTGCGAAACTCGGGCTGGATTACGCCCCAGACAGAGTCAGCAGCAGTGAAGGGTTTGCTGCTCCTTCTCCAAGGGGCACTTCAAAAGCCCTTCTATACACCGAGCTTCAAAGTACACTTTGATGCACTTTAAACGCTGGGGAAACCAAGTAAAAAGAAAAAAAGGAGAGAAGAAAAACCACGGACGCTAACGAAGCAAAGAGACGTTGGCAATCTCAAGTGGGTCGTCATGTTGTTTTGACTTTTAACGAATGCCAAATATAGTGCCCCTCCAGGTATTTACCCGTAGTCGCTTCAAATGACATCCGCAGTAAAAGGATGATTCAGCCAGCACATCAAAAAAAGAGAGGAGAAAATCCTTATATATAGTCCCAGGATATAAGAAAGAAGGAGTAAAGTAGCCATGATTGAGCGCGTGTTGCCGGATTTGTCCATGAAGGATATATTGTATGTCTCAAAGAGAGAGAGAGAGAGAAAAAAAAAGGAAAAAATGCAATAGCAACGCACGCCAGGAGCATTCAACTCGACGGATAGATCGTTAATGTCTTGAGCGAAGAAGCGAGGAAGGAAAAAAAGGGATCATATATATATATATCTATAAACGATTTTCTTTTTTTCTTCTTGTCCCTTTCGCTCTATCTCGTAGTCTCTTATTATTATTTTTTCCCTTCTATAAGGCAATGGGAGCTTCTTGGTCCGACAGAGCTCCATAAAGAGGATCTCTCTTCTCTCTGTCTCTCTTTCATGCGTCTCAACCGTCTTATACTTATACATCAGTCCAGTGGACGCAATGTCGATCAAAGGACGATGAAGGATCTCTTGATGTACTACTACTCGAGATGAGACCGAACAAGAGTATAAGGATTAGTGGCCTATCATGAGCCTCGTACGCACATCGATCCAGCACTTCTCGATGCCATCCGATCGAGGAAAGCCTTACTGAGAGTACAGATCGTAGAACATACTCAATACCTCCAATCAGTGTGTTGTAGCTGCGGTTGTTCAAGTAGACGGAAGAGTAGCCTGTCCCTTGCTTGACGGGCACCACGACGGGAAGAGGTAGAGTGGCGGGAGGAGCGGACGGGACGGCTGAAGATGATCCGTTCGTCAAATCCGTCGCCCCATTCTGATGAGATGACGACGTGATCTCGTCGGCTACGTTGGCCGCCAACGAGGAGGAGGAAACGACGACGATGGGTTTCGTATCACCCATCTCCATGTCGTCGATCGGGCCCATCCCGTTGCAAACGAGACAAACGAGTCAAAACAGTGGTTGACTAGCGGCGGACCGCGGGCGCCCGATAAGCGCAAAAAGGAAACGTCAGGAGAAAAATAAAAGGATAAAAGAAGCAGGAGAAAAATCACGCTGGCGGGACGACGGCACGTACACAACGGCACGTAGTCTACCACCGCCGCCTGGGTCGTGACTGCCAGCCAACCAAGCACACGTCCGGGAGAGCGAGAAAGGGGGGGGGGGGAGAAAGAAAGGTTCTTCCCCCCTCTTCTACTCCCGCGTGCGCCAAGAGCAGGAGGAAAAGGAAAGGAAGGAGGAGGTGAAGCCTCTTCTTACTCATTCATCCCCCCTTCTCTCTTTTTCCCGCTCCGCCGCAGGATGAGCGCAGAGCTAAAGAAGAACGGGCGATGAGGATGAGCATGCTGCCGACGACGACAACGTCTTGCCGATGACGCCAAACCACTCATCAAGACCCAAGCAGTATAGGAGGTCTTCCCGAGCGGAGAAGAAAGGAAGAATAAGGATGCTCCTGAATCATTCAAACTTGGCGCGGTATAATAAATCATCTTCCGCCCTAGTGGATCATTCTTTGAACCGTCTTGTGTTCTCTTGTGTATATCTACGCTCTCTCTATATATATCTATGTTGTTCACGCAACAGGGAAAACCTTTACAGCCGGGAGAGAGAGTGGAAAAAGAAAAAAAGAGAGGGGACCTCATCGATCAAGCGTTTGTTTGTTCTTTAGAGTAGGGTCCTATGTTCTCCTCTTACTCGAGGAGGTAGTAGCAACAATCAAAAAGTATCCGGAGCGTGACAGTCAAGTTGCCAGGGCTATACATCTAAATCGATTTGAAGAGGAAAGAGAGAGAGAATAAAAAAGAAAAGGAGAGCAAAGTTGTGTGTGTGTGTTTTAAACGGTTGCGCGCGCTAAACTTATTGGATCCTGCTGCCGGAGCAGGAGCATATCGATCCGCGAGTAGGAGGCTAACAGCAGCTAGAGAATGGAAAAGAGTATATATATATATATATAGAAAAGTCCTCTCTCTCTCTCTTTTTTTTTGCACAGGCAGCATTCAAAATGAGCAGCAACAGCAGGATCCTCTTTTGTTATTATTGCGTGACGTCGATACGAGGCGGACGCAATGGAATGGAAAACTTCGTATCATAATATGATAGAATGGCATCTCTTATGTAAAGCTGACGTCTCATTTGTGAGATAGAACCCAGCAAACTCTGCCAAAACTCTATATTTCCCTCTCTCTCTCTCTAGAGAGAGACTAAATCAGCTAAAAGTGCCGTGCTACTGTATTGAATTATATAAACAAGACGGTAATAGACGACAAAAAGGGGGATGAGCTGATGGTAAATAGAAACAGGACTCACGAACCTTTGGCAATGTCAATGTTATCGTTGCGCCACCTCTGCATGTTTTTACCCCACTGATCCGCCCCTTTTTCGGCATCCGTTGAGGCACCGGCCGTTGTGGCCGCTCCGGCCGCCGTAGTCATGAGCGAGCCCGGCCTGTGGTGTTGAACTGGCGGCGGCAGTAGTTGAGACGTCGGTTGCTGCTGCTGGGACTGCGACCCAGGCGGATGCTGCATGCCAGCCGACTGAGGTCACTTCCACCGTGTGAACGCCCATCTCTTCCCCGACGCTTTTACGTCCGGCCAGCAGGGGCTAATTTGGCGTTTACAAGTGCGCGTGTAGAGTTGTTGTTGTTGTTGTATGTTATTTGATGCGAGACGCGCATACAACATGGATGAGAGACAAGAGAGAGAGAAAAAGTGGGGACGAATGTTTATCATGTTGACAGCCCGATAGATAAATAAATAAAAAGGGAACAGAAGAAAAAGAAACAACGGAAATAACAAGAGGAAAAAATATCTATTTATTTATTTATAAGAAGAGGAATGAATGGAAGCGCATGCGTATATAAAATATGTATTCACATATCTGGCACTGTGCTCGCAAAGGAATTCTGCTGACGGAGCGAGACAAAGGAAAAACTCTGCATATTATACGAATTGCACTATGTTTCCCCGTCTGGAGATGACACGAGCTCTATATCGAATTAAGCCGGAGAAAAAAAGTGCGCTATCCTTCCTCTCACTTGATACAAGAGTGATGAGGGAAGAATAGACATCATCCATCGTCATTAGCCTATCAGCCTTCCTATCCGCCTTCGCGATACGTTTTTTTCCTTCGTTTGGAACTCGCGCCAAGAAGTTTACCAATACATCGCTAGATGTCGCTACTTGTCATTGTTATCTAGCTGTGATCCTTATGGTAAAAAAAAAAAGAAAAACAAGGAGAAAGAAAAAAAAAACAAGGGTATAGAAAAAGAGCCGAACCCGCCTTATTCAAATCGACGGATTTGTGAGAAAATTTCCCTTTTTTACCCCTACTTGACTATTCAAAAGGAGGGAACTTTTTTCTTCGTACTTCTTCCATTTTTGCACCGCATATATCTTTCGGATGGCCGTCTAATCCTCAACTAGGATCGATACAAATTACAACTCGCATTCTGCCTGCGTCACAGCATCCTAATTAAAATTAAGAAGGGGAGCGTAAATCGTTCTACTAACAAAGTGGGTCCGTCCACAAATGCGGCATTTCCCGACATTTCCGAATAGGATGGAAATATAATAAGAGAGAGAGAGAGAAATATTTACGATGAAGACGGATCTTAGATGTATAAATATATATATGTTTGCGTGTGCTTGTATATATACATAAATAGTGAACGCAAGGGGAGTATAGATGGAAAAAAAACCGCGCCCTCCCGCAGCATGACTTACGAGGCCATTACTTTTTCTCACCACCCAGAGGCTTCCTCCTCTAAACGACTTTTTTTTCCTTCGTCCCGATCCTTCACGTTAGTAAATAATCTAAGAGGTCGTTTGTTTTTGACTGCTAGTCATCTGAAAGTGACGTTGTGGGATGGAGATGTACATATTCAATCAACAAAGAAGAAGAAGTAAAGCACTTACTCATTTTAAAGACTTGAAGGATCGACGAGGCTAAACATAAGGAGCGGAAAGCTAGGACGATGAGTGAACGACTGAATCCTAGTCCTGCCCCGGGACGGAGCTTTTGTATATTGCGTGCAACACGCATAATAATGTGTGTATACGTATGCCGCCCTTCGGTTCCCATAGCGACGACGCTGATGACGCCAAGATTCTTTTATTATTTCGGCATTACACTTATTTATTTATCGGGTGTAAGCTAGCGTTGGATACGCTCCCTATATATTTCAGCTTGGAAACGAGAGATGGAGCCTCTGAGATTGCACCATAACGTGTGTCACCTACTTATCACGGACACGAGACGCGTGCGATATAACAGCTTTCGGCTCTGGTAGGCTCTCTTTCCATCGCAATCAACCCGCGAGTCTCTTCAACGGAGCGGAGGGAACGCGCTCCGCTGCAGGGGGTATATCACGCGGACTTGGACGACGACGACAGCCAGGACCTGTACCCGTACTACACTATTGAATGCTACTCACGTCTCTCCCGTCCGCTCCCGGTGCTCTTCATGCCAATATATAAAGAGAGCCCGTATATATTCGCCCCCTCGCTTTCCTTATATATATAGATATAGGGGTTTTATGTGAATATATGTGGAAAGCAAAGTCGAGAAAAGAAATCCAGCAAGCTCAGCCTCCGGCATTGCCAGGTTGAGAAAACAAAATGGCATGAATTGTAATAATATCAGAATTTTTTTGTCAGTAGATTTTGAGATAAAGTCACAGGTTAAAGACACGGTTCCCTGCTCCCAAGGATCAAAGAGTTCACCGGAAAAGTAAAAAGGATTTACATAAGGATGACGTAAATCGGATCTTGAAACTTTTGACTCAAAGGGTGGATTAATTAGAAACTTTTATATATATATATAAAGCTACTGACAAAGTTTTATTTTTAGAATTCATAAAATGACGAGGAGATCAAATAAACGTCAACCAACAATTATAGCATTTTTTCTAGAAATAAGGAAGGAAAACATGGAGCAATTTCCCCACATGTAAATGAAGAGATCAAAGGTAAGTATAGAACAAAGGAACGTTTATTATTTTTCTCACATTTCTTTGTTCTAACTTCTGTTATGAAATCGAGCAGCATCGCAAATCAAAGGACGGATCACAAACTTTTTTTTTCTCTCTCTCCCAAAACAAAACTAGTCCTGCTCTATTTATACATACGAAGGCACGAAAAGTGGGAAACGAAAGGGTAGTTTTTGAGAGCCTTTTCACTCATGTCCCGTCCTTTCACTATCTCTCTCTCATCCCCTATTCCTTGGTTCAATTTTGAAAGGAGAGAGAGAGAGACCAAGTTTCGTGAATCTATTAACCTCCGCCGAACCCTCTTTTGCAGGGGGCCCACACAAACTTTCAGCAGTAGATGCGGTATATCCATATAGACGTGATGCCTTTGAATTTAGATAAAAAGGAGAGAGAAAGTTTAGGGAAATGAAACCAAATTCGTAGAGTGGAGCAGAGAAACATTGTTGTTGATATATGAACGAATATCGATACGCGCGTCACTCTCCTTTCGTCTTCTCCAGGAGGATGCACCTTATTCGTTTAAACGAATAAGCGTCGAGCCGTGATTTGCATTTCCCCTTCTCTTTTTCGCCCGGAAGCGTCAATATTGAGCATCAGCTTCAAAAACATGATGACGGGAATGAGTTTTTCTGCCGCGTGAAAAAAAGCCGTCTCTCTCCTATATAGTTTAACGACATGCCGTTTCAATATCTACAGCCAGCAACCCTTCGTTTGACTATAAGTATGCGTGCGTGCCATCGATCGGACACGCGGGAATATGGGGCCCAGAGTGACATTGTTCTTTTTTCCGGAGAGAACGAGAAACACAAGCCTCTTCTCTTCTTTTTGTTGTTCAAAAGCCACAGGAAAAAAGGGTTTCACGGCCTTCTGAAAGGATGGATCACACACCGAGTGCAAAATGGGATGCTGCTTTTTAATATATATGATAACGACTCTGCGTCATTTCAACTATTTGGAGTCTCTCCAAAATGACGAGGGCCAAAAAACCAGACAGGAAAGAGAGAGAAAGAATGGAAAAGCCGCTCAAAATCAATTAATACGCTCGTCTACCGCCATTTTCTTCCCCCTTTGGCTCTTCCCATATAGTGTCCGTTAATGAAAAACACACAAAATTGGAAAGTTTCGACACGAGACGTGTTTCAAAAGGATTTCATTATTTGGAAAACGATCAAGGATATATTCCATCCCGAAAGAAGAATGGCATCTCCAATACTACTGCTTTTTTCATTTTTATGTGCATATTAATTAATGAAGTTTGAGAATTTATCCGTTTATTTATAATGTTGAGGAAAATCAACGGCATGTCCAATACTACTAATAAATTAGCTATTTCTAGATTTTAAAAACAATTTATTCAAGCTGTTAATTAATAATATGTCAATATTATTAATTAGTGAAGTTTGAGAATTTATCTATTTATTTAATGAAATGAAAGAGAAAATTAATAGCATGTACAATACTACTAATAAATTACCTCTTTCTACGGTTTAAAGAGCAATTCTTAAAGTTGTTAGATAATATGTCCCGTTGCACAATTAGAAAATGTTAATGAATATTTAACATGTGGAACAGATGGAGAACAGACTACCCGCGAGCTATTTAGAGCTCCAAAATGCATGTAAAATGTCACAGTGTGCAGAATGGTGGCACTTTCAAAAGTTGGCGTAGCAAATGGTCTATTCATAAACTGCCTAGTTGTGTCGAGTTGAGTCCCATTATGAGATTTCTCTCTCTTGCAACAGCATATGTGTCATATGTTCCACTGGAGGGAGGAACAGAAGCTCCAACTAGGAGATTATCACACACTTTTGAATTTGAATGAGTCATATGATCGAATTACTCGAGCGCGGCAACCATCGTATGCATATATATAGAATAAGAAACTTTTTTGTGTGTGTAAATCGGGCCCATTTCAAGGATTCTTTTCTTACATAGTAATCCAAATAGCGCGGAAGCTTTTGACAGGAAAGTTTCGGGATCGTAATTCCTCCTTCAAACAGCTTGCACTCTCAGCTGCGCTGATGTAGGAGAAGGACCGAGCATATGGATTATCGACGCCATAACGGGCTATTAAAGTCGTGCATAACTGCTGCCTTAAAAAAGAATAAAGCGAGGAAGAGGAGGGCACTTGAAAACGATTTCAAATCATCGTCGTCTACTCGCTGAAATGTTCGCTCACAGCACTTTAAACTTGAGTTATGACGTCCAACATTCATTTCCCCTATCCCATACACAGCAGAGCGGGTAAAAGAATCGTTTTTTTTAAAAGAAAAAAAAGAAGAAGAACTTCCCTTTCCTCATCGCATCAGAAGTGCTGCTGGCTGTAAATTATTCATCCCAGACTCCCGCACTATATGGCCATAACACGAGAAAATTATGTACGGCATCTTGAACGTTCCCAGTATCATCGTTCCCAATTTCATAACAGGGAGGGAGATGTATATATGGGAGCCTATTTCCGAGGGGGAAACCTACTCACGACAACCCAACTGCATCAGCCATTTGGACTGGCCAAATTTGTGTGTCGGAGGCGGAGGGAGGCGAGTCTCATATTGATAAGACGCGCCAGCACAAGGCCGTTTTCTTACTGCTCGTCCTAGGAAAGGAACCGTCTTGATGTCATTGCAGCCTCTTCAGTATGGAGGCAAAAGAAGCAAACAATATACGGATCTTGAGTGAACAAAGAGAAAGAACTCGCTCGCAACTGAAGAGTACATATATATATCTACACAAAAGCAGCAAATTGAATGGTAATCAAGTTAAATTATTTGGACCGAATTACGCCAACTGGGACTATACGCGGCAGCAAACAAGATTGTTCCCTTTATACTTTTGACACTTACTTTTAAATTTTTTTCTTTAGAAAGGTTTAATACTGCTATAGAACGACCACGTCCTCTGTTCTATACGCTCTGTAACACGTTCAACAGAACGATGAAAAGGACTCATGGGGTTAGTTCTCCATCACCACTCGCAGTTCATTTTTTTAGCTCTACTCAAAACGTACTATAAAGCGCAAGGGAATGAGATTAGTTTACTGTAAGTACAGTTATCTACTTACTGCCTTCCAAGCCTCTATGCGCCGTATAAATTTGAAATTGAAAGTTTTATATTAATGAAAGTAATTACTTTTTACGCTGAATGAAAAGTATCGATTAATTATAGATCAATATCCAGCGAGTACATTGCCTATTTTGAAAATGGGCTCGTAATTTATAAATATGGTCTTCTGATTGGATTGGATTTACATTTTTAAAAATCATTACCGCGCACGAAGAAGTGATATGGTAAGAGATTGAATCTTTGAGCGGAGCCTTGCGCTTCTTGTTTAAGGATTAAATAATAAATTGGGGCAACTTCATTAAATATGGATTTAAGGGGAAAGCTCTGCTAATTACAAAGTGGAACTCTATTTAATTCCTCACAACCATAAGAAAAGCAAAGTTTGACTATCAAAATAATGCAATTCATTTAAATTTAGTATTCGAATACGTTTCCAATTGAAGTATACAAGAAAGCGGACTAGATGGAATTAGATTCGGAGGGAACTTCACTACATCTACAGCAGCACATAAAGGGGCCATCTCTCATTGAATTTTGAAAAGGAGTTCGTTTCATCCTCGAATGACATTTCAACAATCAAGGGATCGATATGATCGATACATGGCCGTAATCGAGGACGGAAAAGCACACACAAAAAAAATATATACTCGAGAATTCCCGCCCGCACCATCGCACCTGATTGCGACGCCATTTTTTCCCGCCGTCCTTTTCCCTCCAAATGGTCTGAATAGTGTGCTCGGCTTTTTCCAACAAAAATATTGATGATAACTCTATATATATACGAAAGGGACGACATCACAAATGGAAGCCCCCCTTCTTTTCATTCCTTGTGAAATGATGAAGGACGAGCAACGAAACGGAAGTCGCAATTCCAGCGGAAATCTTTTCTTCCCGCCTCCTCGTGTGTTAAGGGGCTTATCTACAGCCCGTAGCATGGCTCTCTAAGCTGCATAATAGGGTACCGCTCTATGCCCCCAAAAAGACACATATATATTCGGGCAACCTTACATCCGCAGTGCCGCTCCGTCCGGACTTTTTCTCTTTCGACTTTTTGTTTTGTTCTTGGTGTCACCCCCCTTGTACTCCATGAACGAATAAGAATAAAAGAAATAAGAAGAAAAAGAAAAACTTGACAGTTTCAGGCCTAATTAAGACTGGCAACCAAGGCTCCCCCTTGAGAGCACAAGGATATCTTAATTCTCTTTCTCACTTCTATTCTTCTTCCTACTCGGCGTTCAACTAATTAGAGGAGTCGGCGACAACACACGCGAACCTTTCTAACGAAACTACGACTCAAAGTTGATCTGATTCGTCCGGCGAGCAGCACGACAAAGCAATAGTACTTCTAGTAGTCTTCCTCCTGATGGATGACAAGGCAGATGGATGTGAGGGCTTCAGTATAGCAGCGGCGGCGCAGCAGTCCGGATCAAGCGGAGCGCATCCTCCGCTTATTTCCATGTCCCCTGCCATCCATCATCGGGGCGGATGGCAGGGAAATGTATATAGCCAATCCGACGACGCAAAAATAACGAGGAGAAGGGGGAGAAAAATAATAAATAAGACAGTCGAAATCAATACAAGCTGCTGGACCCAGCGCGTACACACACACTTTGGGGACTAATAATGAAGAAGAGATCCACTGCTGTTCTTTCTCTTTCGATATATATATATATATATCCATTCCATGTTGGTTGGAGCCGGCCCAGATGCGGATATCCGGACGGAAAGGACCATCAGAGAAGTATAGAGAGAAAAAAAAGTACTTTCTCTCCCCAATCTCGGTATATATCGGAGCTAATCAGAACGAAAACTTAAAAAAGAAACACTAAAACTTAACATAATTACTCCTACTTTTCTTACACTGGATTACACAATTGCACATTGCAGACATAACAGCGTGGATGCGAGCATCACATAAATCAGCTCAAGACTTTTTATTCGGTTCTTTTTCTTCTTCCTCTTTTCATGGTTTTCTGAGCGCACCTATTCAAATCATGAGGAATCGCCGAAGCGTGGAGCAGCCTCGCCACAGTATGAATTTATGCGAGAGTGTGAGCAGCACACGATGTTATATGATATCGGATTCCTTCTTTTCTCGCGCCCAAAGGTCTCCCACTATGTAATAAATTCTCAAAGCGATGCCAAATTGATCTCAAAGAAACCATACATTATCTTTCTGCAATCCCCAATACCATATCATTCGTTACAGAGACTTGTATGTATACAGTAGTCGTCGTCTATAGCTGGATCGTCCATCATGTCCCGCCCCGAAGCGCATTGTCACGAGCTAATGAGCATAGCGGAATCGAGGAATACGCGACTGATAAGAGAGAAGGGAATAAAGGTTTAATGGTCCTACATGTCACTGGTGGTTTGGAATCAGCCCAAGAGATCCTCTCGTCTCCGTCGTGGAAATTGTCTCTTCCATTAAAAATCAATCGAATGCCTTGCGTGCTCTTTGCCCTCGTTAAAATAACGAAGAAAGGTCTTAAATCCAGTTTTTTTTTCTTCTTCTAAAAAAGAAAGAAGAAAAATAGACTCTTAAAAGCGCGCTCAGCGTCGTTGTGATTTCACTGTTCCGCGGGATTCTTCATGGCTACCATTTCTTTCGCTCGAAATACTTTCAAGTGACGCTTCGTTAACGAATCTCTAACCCAGAAAAAAAAGGTATTGCGACCGTGTGTGTGTGTCACGATAAACAACAATTTGGCCAGGAATCCCGGAATGATTAGACGGCTGAGCAGATGGACACTAAACCAGGGGCAGCATGGGATTTTGGACACACTTAATCTTTGCTGGAATCGATTCAAGGATTTCAGCAGGAGCGAGAGACGACAAGAATTTCACGCCTTTCTTTCTTTCTCCCAAGCACGATTGTTTGGATGCCACAAGAAACAAAGAGTATTCCTGGACACAGTCTAAGATAGAAAAAAAATAATAATACAACGTTGTGTTATTCTTTCTGTCTGTTGGGGGTGCCTGGCTATCTTGTTTATATATGCTAGTAGGCGCCGGTCACAATGAAGAATTCAATTTAAAAGCTGTCAACTTGGAAATCAACTGATTCCGAATGGAAACCACACCGCACAGCATCCTTAGAGAGCTGTTGAGTTATATATTATACTTGGTAATAACGACCAGCGGGAGAGACGTTGAAGGAAAGCAAAAGAATAAATCATTATTATGATCTCAAGTCCCTCTTCACTTTTTTTTTCTCCATAGAAAGAAACAAGTGGAGCATATATATGCTTTATTTTTAGATGGTTCTCTCATTTATTTAGACTTTCATGTCCAGAATGACAATTCATTTTTTTCCCCTTTTGCCTTCCCCACTTATTCCGCTTGTCTATTTTCGGGTTTGTGGGTAGCCGCAGCGGGAGAGCGCAACAATATTGACAGACGGGAGTGGCGCGCGGCCCAACAGTTGCTCCGCACATTTCATCGTAGCGCGGTAACATCGGATGAGGGGGGTTTAGATCCACACGTAATAACGTAGAAAAAAAAATACAAACGACCTTCCTTGTTTACATTCGTCGTAGAATATAACCTTTTGTTTCCAGTCCCAAACATTACTCTGGCACTGAGTATCAGCGGTTTCCCATTTAACGATTTTATTTTCCCCCTTTGCAAACGCCGCCTTTTATTTTTATAGGATTCGCGGTCCCGGCTAACTCGTCGTAATAATAAAGAAAAATAAAAAAAAGTGGGGGAGATAGAGATAGCGTATATATATCCACCCACCCCGCTAAAGTCATGAATGACTGGGCACCCAACTCCTTTTTCCTGCTGCGAGCGACTTGCGTGAGTGTGCCAACTGGGGGCTATACGATATACACTCCCCGCAAACTTCCTACTTGTCAAACGATTTGGCTCCTCTTTCCCTCTACCCTCCGCACCTCGATCTTGCAGATAAATAAATTTAATATATATTTTTGTAACCTTTAATACCCCTTTAGCGTCCCCGTAAAACGGCGAAGGAGAAGAAGATATGGTGATCAATAACGAAGAGGGACGAGCAAGAGGGACGTAGAGGAGCAGGACGACAATAGCGACGAGGACGCGCCCCTGCTATATATGAAATCCCTTTTCTCCCATCCATCACGTGCTCCGTTTCCCGCGTGTGTTGTATGCCTCTGTCTGCTCCCGGAGCAACACACGCACTCGCGATTGGTACATCATTCGCAATTTGATACGCCAGAACATATTTATGTGTCTGGATGTATCGCGATGATGGGTTTCCCTAGTAGTGTGAGTGCAACCCGCTTTGGGCGCCACCGTCGGCGGCCCGGAAGTGGAACGACGACGACTCGCGTGATTGAGTATTGTTTTGACTCGACAAAAACATAATGGATTCTATTAAAAAATGACGGATTTGTTCTTAAGAGTCTAGTTATTTATAATCGGATAAAGCTTGACGCGTAACATATTACATTCGATGTGACCGCATGAATGTTATTGATGGGTGGAGCACAGTGCCTCATGTGATACACAAACTGTCTACATATGTAACAAGAGTAAATAACCAAAGAGAGAAGAAGAGCAAATAAGTAAATAGAATAGAAATCCTACCGAACAGTAGCAGCAGAAATGATAAGAGAGAGAGGGTGCGGAAGCGTCCGACTCAGTCCCGACCCGGCGAACAAGTGACCGCACGCACACACACGGGACCCCCGCTCGGGCTCAAGAACCCCCAACACTGCGCGCGTTTTCTTTCCCCACCCGTCGGCCTTTCTTTCTTTCTTTTTTTTCTCGCGCGCTCCGCTTTTCTTAAATACACGCGGAGAGACGAAGGAGGTAGCGCAAGGCGACGATGACAATAACAGCTAGGCGGAGGAAACAAACAGCATTGCGGGGAAGGGTCGTCGGTCTATGTCACTCACCTCGGTTGATGTTGTACCCAATTGAAGATCCTGTAACGAGAAAGAAAACAGAGAGGGTGTGTGTGATTAAATGATCGCTCCAATAGATCTCGGAAGGGATGAAAAAGAGAAAGAAAAGTCATGTGTGCGTGTCACGCGAACCTATTTCCCGCATCTTCGAGAAAAAGTCTTGCACGAGTTTCCGTTCAAGAGTCGTCAGCACATCTTTTTTTACTCCCTTATATATTTATGTACATCTATATAGTATTGTTGCCATTTGGTTCGTTACACTCGTTGAGTGCGTTTTCTCTCTTTTCACACAAATCACCCGGTCGCCGCATCTCTCGTGAAAATGTGCTGAGTCTGTGCGTGCGTGAGAGCGAGGAACGGGCCTAGCTTCCCTCGCCATAAATCGGTCCCGCCGTTGATACTGACGCCCTTCTTCTTCTACTACTACTGTACTGTACTATCATCCACTGCTGCTACACTCTATAACTATCGATCGGATGATAAAGCCTTCATCATCAGAGCTTATCTCACGTTCTTACTGCTCCAACCAGATTGACAGCAGCAGCAGCATCGCATCTTCTCCTTCAAGAAAACAACAACAACATCATGATAATATAAAAAAGGAGAAACATGCGTCCAAGCGGATCGGGAGGTCCCCTCCTTTCCGCTGTTATTGCCTCCCTATGGCTGCCGAGCTTTGTGAATAGATGCATATATACAGAGAGACGTTTTTTTTTTAGGCTTCCAGAATTCATTATTTACATGAGCTCCTGCCTCTTCTGATCTCCTTGATATATACGATTACAGGAAGAAAAAAAAAGAATTGGAAGAGGAGGACGACGGGATATATGCAAATAAAGACTTGTGTGTGAGTATACAGTACGCGGAGCCCTTGACCCTTTTGCCTCCTTCAACCCCCCCATGAAGGCGCTGTTGCCAAATGGATAATGCAATCAACGTCATTCCCAATCGTCCTTTACGACCCGCGTCCTCTCTCCGGGTCCCACTCATCTGTGTTATAGTGCTAACGCGATCAGCCTTAACTCGATGTTTACTTTATGTATAGATAGAAAGGGAAAAAGGGACATATTTGATCCTATGGCCCTCTATTTATATATGGACAAGGCTCTATTTCCATGCAAACGCGAGCCGACAAATGAAGTCTTTCCAGTCCCATCTCCTTCCCAAGGCAAATAGGGCTGACTTTGAATAGGAAATAAATGATTTCATGAAACACGCCGAAAGTAAAGAAAAGAATTTCTTAGAATTTAGCTTAGAATTGAATCGAAACCTAGGCACCATTACTATGCTGAAAACAAAAGAGACTTTTTTTTTGCTTTTTGCTTTTTGTGTGCGTGTGTTTTCTTTTTCTTTTTTCTACTACCCCTTCTTGTAAAGCCCAATTTACATAAGAGCATAGCAAGCAACTACTCACGCCACGGCACTCTCTCGTGTAGCCCACCGCCTTATCGTTCGTGATTCAAATCTTGCTCTTGTTTCGCAGGTTCTAAATGGGACGAAAGTCACAGAGGCCTCAATGTAATTACATTGAAATGATTCAGACTTCAAACGATCTATATTTGGCTTAAACCCACTATATATAGAAAAACCGTAGCTACTCCAAATTCCAAATGTAATTATTTTTAAAGAAAAATAAAAAAATACCTAACAGAGTTTATCATAAACCATATCGATTTCGATCGTATATCTAACAGTTCCGATACCATAAAGTTTCTTTAGAACCACGCTTCATCGAACCCGTCTTGGCACTCTTCGAGTCGTCGCGAAAATATTTTAAAATAATATTATCAGCGCACAAATAATACAAGTTTTTATTTTATTTTTAATAAAGTTTAGGTTTTGAATGGAATATAATTTCAAAGAGCTCCTATATCAATCCTTTGTTTTAATGAACTTTTCTGTTTATTCCTTCCGGCTGAAGACTTTAGCTCCTCTCACGCGTTCTGAGTAATGAATACATGAATAATGAAAAGAGAAGGAAACTGCTTTTCACTCCTGAAGCAAGAGATCAATCCTTTTTTTTTCTCTCTTCTTCTTCTTATAAATCAGAAAGGCAACCGAAACGATCCGACCGAGGGGTAGTAATCCGATCGTCCGGAACGCATAACCCGAAACCGCACACGCTCCAAGAGAGAGAGAGCCACTAAAAATAGTCATTCCGCTTCTCTCCCCCATCTATGCGAAAGGACCAATATCCTTTTGTTCTGCTTTCAGATTGAAAAATAAAACACGACAGAGAGAAAAATCCCGTAGCGGTGTCATCCGCAGTCATGATCCACCAACTTTTATGGAAGGTCTTCTCTTATTGCATCATTATCCGAATGATAATAATAAGAAGAAAGGGCAAAAGTAAGAGAAGGAAGCTTCACGTATTATTAATTAGTTTCTGGTCTGACGTCTAGCCTAATCAGCTCATATCTCTTTCGCGCGCCGGGCTCGCTAGATGATGGATGACCATCCGCAACATCAACACCACACGCATCCTCCACTCAGTACGGGTTGATGAACGTGCGACGGAAGAATAACACCCGAGACGTTCCTGGCATATTTAGTGTGGGTAAACATCGTTAGCTACAGCCATCGAAGAGCTAGGGCGACATCTGCTCCCGCCATTTTTTGCACATAAACTTCTAAGTGGGTAACAAAAAATAAAAAGAAAAGAGGTGCGGCTGCTACTGTAGCTAATTTTAGCGATAGTAGACTATCTAGTAAAGTGGGTCCCAACAGGCCATATTTGTTCCCACGGGCTCTGCTCTCATACTTTCTTTATAAGACAATTGGTACCGCACAAAAAGAATGTATTGTTGGGTGCAGTATATAAATCATTGCCTTCATCCGATGCGGCAGCCGGTGATGGGTCCTTGGCGGGTGCTCTACCGGTAACTGGATCCTTGCTGAGAAAGACGTCGACCTGCCTGCTGCCGGGCATGATTCTTGCACCCGCCTTGTCTTCCCTTATTCTTTCGTTTTTGATGGCGAACACCACTTGTTTGATCCCTCCTGTCCGTGGTGTAGTACGGTACACACACTCTGCTGGCCGGCGAGCGTGATGATTTGTGCCTCGCGCTCCCTTTGCGCCACCACTCCACTTGCTCAGCGCTCCTTTTCTTCTCTGCGGACAGGTCAATAAATACACACTGTCGATAAATCAGGTGAAGTAGACGGAAGACAGCTCTCTTTTTTTTTTCTCTCTATCTTCTCTTTCTAGTCGATGAAATAGTCTCTGACACCCACGGATCAATAAGCAAACAAAAAATAAGTAGAGAGGAAACACATCCGCCAGCCGGGCACAAAAGCGGGTGGCGAGTAAGTGAGCCGGCTTCCCGAGGACAAGATGAAAAAGAAAGAAGATGAGGGGAAAAGAAGAGAAAAAAAAGAAAGAGAGAGAGAACTAGTGTAGCTTAGAAGCGGCAGCGTCTGCGGCAACACTGCATCTCGCATGTTTTTTTTTCTATCTTTCTTTTTTCTTCTTTCCCGTTCCTTCCGCAGGAGCCAAAGAAAGAGACGAAGACGAAGGATACCATAGCAGTATGTCGGAGTTGTCCGTTCCGGCCCGTTCCGCGAGCTCAGTAAGCCGGACCAAAATAAATAATACAACAGCCACGACAGAGAGAAAGAGAGAAAGGAACGCCCTCCACTTTCAACCACAATTAAGACATGAATAACTAAAACAACACAACAAAAACCCTCTAAAAAGTTTTGCTCAGCGAAGCGAGACGTGTATTGGCCGCCAAAAAACCACGTAGCTTGGTTACATACTAGTTAGTCTCCCTTCATCAGGAAGAGGATGACAGTTTTATCCTTGGTTAAAAAAGATGCCAATCATTGACGGGAAACGAATCAATCACCTCGACTATATACACAGACACATAAAAACAAGGGCGAAAGGAATGAGGATACAATTGTTCTCCGAGAGTCTCTAAGGTGGTGCCTGCTTGGAGACCTGCCAGGAATGTCTTGCGGGCGACCGGGCGCTTCAATCATCCTCGCGCGTGCAGCACACGACGACATGGAACAACAAACAAGAAAGGGAAAGGAATCCAACTCGGATGAGAAACTCCTTGATATCCGCTCTATATACTGCCCCTTTTACGTACGCCAATCCGTCGACGCTAGTGAGATCCTAAACGTAATCAATTTGTAAAACAGTTCTTCCTCGAGAGTGAAAAACGTCCACCAGCAAAACTTCAGATAAAGCTTTTTCGTGTCTCATGAAAAAAGACTACCTCATCGATATTATAAAGCAATCCCTACAGGTGGGGAAAGACTCGGAATCCGGGATTCGATAAAATTTTATAAGTTTATCTTTCACACACTTACCAATGCCACCACGAGAAATCTTTCAAGCCCTAAACTCTTTATCGTAGAAAAGCAAAAAAAAATATGCGTACCATGAATGGAGAGTAGGTACCGTACGGTACCGTAGTCTATATATCTTATGCCTTCATGGGATCGCTCCCAAACCCCGCATCTTAAAGTGTAAAAGCCCGTTTACAAAAAAGAGAGTGAGAGAGGCTGTGCGTGGAGGGGATCACACAAGACCCCACCCGTCGTCTCGTCTCTTTACAAAATCTGCATTGGTAAACAAGAAACAAATCGATACACAGATGCCAGTCAGGACTGTTGTTTATATACGCGCGCCTAGAGAACATGGAAGAGTTGCTCTGTTTTGGCGCATTGGGGATGTTTTTCTCTTTATCTGTTTTATTTCCCTAGCTCTTCTTCTGTGAGACACACAGACGAGCAACTCGATTACCGCATACGCGCCCTCTCTAGTACAGACCAAAGATAGAAAACTGCCGCATGTCTCTATTTTTTTTTCTCTCTCTCTCTTCTGGAGAGAAACTGCACTACCATCGATCAGGCAAAAATAAAGAAGAGAAAACCAGCCGGGCATGCCCGTCTATAAAAGAACAGCTTCTCGCCTTTTTTTATTTTATAAAAAAATCTGTTGTCTAGTTAAAAGCTTTTCTTCTTCTTCTTCTTTTTTAAAATTGTGCCTCACCGTGCTGTCCTAACGCCGCTGCCCGTCTTGTCGTGGCCTCGTCCGTCTACACATACTCACCACACACGCAACTATAAATAAACAAGACCGGGGCCCAGCAGGGGGACACAACCGGCCCTCTCTTTCTCGGTCCCATGCGCATATATAACAATGCGAAGGGATTGGTGGTGGTGATGGTGGCGGTCCGACCCGTCACTACCACCGGCTTAAGCCCATTTTTATAGATGGTCCGACTGACGGGGGAGAAGCAACCGAGCCGGATCGGACAGGGACCACTCCTTTCATCATCGTCTCACACTCAGAGTCCGACAACGGCAGTCGTGCGTGCGTGTGTAAAGATTGTATACTATACGTTTTATTGGTATGACAACACGCGGGATGAATTTTACACAGCGGAAGCTTTCAACTCACAAAGTCGTACAAAGTGACCAATTCCATTCCAAAATAATCCACATCTAAGGATTCAAAGGGAATAAGGAATGAATTATTATCATTCCAAAAACAGAATAGTTTGCTGAATTGATCAAACTTTTTCTTTCGTCTTGTCTCTGATGTGACAGGAGGAGGGAAAGTAAAGTTATGAGGCGATTTTTGCTTTAACTAGGCTTCTGTAAAGAACAACATTCGTGGATACAAAACTTTAATTTTGAGCTATACACTGATTTGTTTATCTCGTGACTTCTAAAAGAAAAATAATATTTCTTTAAAAAAAAAGTTCCTTAAAAAAAAATGAGGTTAACAAGGCGGGAGATTTGATTTTTTGCCTCTTCCTGTCAACAAGTTTCAAATTTTCTAGAAAGAAAATGTGTTGCCACTTTATAAAGATGCTTCACATGTACGCGTCTCTCTTCTTGAAAGGAGCCTTAATCAATCTCAAGGAACTATTTGGCAGGGGCCATGTTTTTTTCTTTCGTTGGGACGCGACGGACACTTGATGGAGGGCCTAGAATTGGAGGGAGCCGTGTTAAACTCTCATTTTCCATCCTTGCTCGACTCTCCGACAAGGATGATTACACGCGCTGTAAACACGGAGCGCTTAACGCACTTACGACGGGAGGAGGAGTCCCCACACTAAGCGATACGACGAAAGAGCTCCTGATCTAGTGTGGAGGGTTGGACCCACTCCTTTATAAACCGGCAGACAACAGCCGTGTAAGAGGGAAACAGTAGGGACCTAAAAAAGTTCATTGATTTCCCTGGAGAAGACAATGACGAGGAGTCCGGGCAGCTAGCAGAACAGAGTTCCTCTCAAAACAACAGAACGGCTAAGGCCAAAAAGAAGAAGAGAAAAGAGCTCTTTCCACCCATCTCGGGTAGAAATATACGAGCGGTACTTGCGTTTAGAGGAAAATACACACACATATATATATCCATCTAAACGAAGAAAAAGAGCGACTCTCTAGAAGAAAGCTGGCTTCCTCTCTTTCCTATTCTGATGATAGTGCTTTTTACTCTCCCTCTCTCATTCGCCGTCAGTCTTTTGGCCGGAATTGTGCATAGAAGACAACAATGAGTATCACTTGATGTGAGTAAACAAAACAAGAGAAACACATGAGCACCACAAAAATAAAAGAGAGAAGAAATTCTCCTTTTCAGACAAGGAGGAAATGCATATAAAAAAAGAGGAAGGATCGATACAATAGGCAAGAAAAGGTCAAGTAAGGCTCAAGTCTTCGAACAAAAGCAGCAACAAAGAGGTTCCTAATGATGGAAAATTAGGATGGAGAAATGATTACAGTAAAGGCTCTTTGTGATGTAACGTAAGGAGTACTCGTCGAGACATATCCCTTCGTTGCGAATCGCGAGAAAATGGTTGACAAATGGATTCTCTTTGAGAAAATTTATGTGTGAAAAAAGAGAAAAGATTTGAATAATAAAATCTTGTCCGAGATCCAAAAAGAAATAAAGTATAGAATCTAAAGAAAAAATTGACAGACCCTATAGTCAATATCGATCACAAAGACAGCCTGATGATCGCCCACCACTCGGTGCTTCCTCTTTTTTTTTATGGGGATCTCTGGCCTACGATAAGAAATGGGGTTTTATAGAACGGATTTATGAGCTCTCTTTTAAGATCTTCTCTCTCTCAAATATAAAAAAAAAGGAATAGAAGAAATGTAGACCAGCCGACGGCTATGTTCAATCACTTTTGATTGCTTATGACAAATCGCCTTAAAAAAAAAAAACGGGAAGAAAGTTAGGCCGTTCCACATGGATCACCATCTCGACGGCGACTATAACACTGCGGAAATGTTGCAACGTCGCTAGAATGCTTCTGCTTTCCTTCACTCGGAATCACGGAATTTCCTCTTATGATTAGACTCACGTCGCATTTCCACGTCAGCGAAATAAAGGGATTAGTCAGTGAGTTCATTATGGCGTTGCGGGGGGAGAGCAAGCTAATCAACTTTAGTCGGCTAAAGCAAAACTCGTTTAAGTGCATCTCCGCGTGCCAACGGACAGACGAAGATGTTGAAGGAGTATGGGCTCCTCACACATAAAAAAAGAAAAAGAAAAGAAATATCCGAGCCAAAGTGGCCAAAGTGGTCCTGGGTGCTCATCAAGTCATCAAGGGACGGGCGATCGTTGAGAGAGGTCGATCCCATTTTCAGCACCAACAGTACCACCATTGATTCGATTTTGGCAGAGAGGAGACGAGGGCGGTGATGGCACAACTTTGTGTTATTGTTGTTCTTGTTGTTGATCCTGTGTGACGGATCGTGATTGAAACGGACAGGAGGAGGGAAATGCATTGCAGCTGCGGCGCAAATCCAATTCCGCACGACCTCCACGACATCTGAAAACAGAGAAGAGCTGCTAGGAGTCGGCATGGCCTTGTTGGCTTCTTCAAAAGTAATTGAACGCGATTCAATGATTCATATAACGTGACCGTGCTCATACCAGCTGGACTTCTCTACTGTCCTGCCATCTCCTAGCCAGGACTAGGTAGAGGGGGTGGGTTTCACGGATCACAGATTTAATCTCGCTACCGGACTGGACCATCCTGCTCTTTGACCTTATCCCAATGCTCTCTCTCTTCGTCTCCGACTTTGATCCATACTTAAAAAAGAGAGAGAGAGAGAGACAAGATGAAGGGAACCCGTGAGATGCGCTTACTTGACGAAACCAGTCGACTCACGATGGACATCAGAGTCACCATGGAAACCTCAATGTCGATCTCGACCGCACGTACCCAGTAAAAGTTGATGATATGCCAACCGCCCAGTCATTGATTTTTTTTTGTCTCTCCCCTTTTCATGATGATGAGGATGAGAGAGGGAGCTATTATATGGTAAATCGCTGCAATCATCAACTCTCTGTTACTGCAAGAATGTCAAAAGAGAGCTTACGGTCATTATAACTAGTTTGATGAGCTCATTAAGTATTCCTTTCACTGAGAAATAGTCCATCAGTTGATGTCCCTAACTGACGTCATTCGCTCCTGCCTATCAAGTGTGTTCGCTTTCCCATTATTGTGTGAGTTATTTTCGGCCCAGCAAGCTCGGGGCGGCCATTATCTGTTTTTCTCATTCTTTATAGAATAATCGTGGGTATAATAGCAATATCGAGTCAATTCGGGGTAAGAGGAGAAGGGGACGCACAGTCATTCATCTTTGATTGAGCGTGATCGTGTTGCACCCTGGTGAGTGCATGCGAGCTGTCGCCATGGCAACCTTTAGGTAACTCAATCGAAAACATACGCACGCATGTATAATAAGCTTCGTTTCTGTTTCCACCCTTCAACAATTTGTTTTCTTTTTACTGCCTGCGAGTCACGTATAGGTAGTTGAAGAAAAGGGCCACTTGTTGTATACGGTCTCACACCGTTTCTAAAAAAAAAACAGCAACAAAAAAGATTGAGGGTTGAAAATGACCCTTTGCGTGACACGGTGGAAGAAGGTTGACCGATAAGGGACCTTGAGCGCGTTACCGTTTTGTCGGCTATTGTGTCAACACAAGGTCCCGTCCTGGGAATTTATGATGACCTAACCCGTAAAAATAAAAGGGGTCCCAGGACTGATTGAATTACCCCGCCGCGTTCCGCTTTATGACGCCCAATAGCTTCCTGATGGGTTGTTATTACCCAGAGGAGCTACGCGGTACGAAAAACCAAACAAAAGAAAAACAAGGAGCGTGCGACGTAAGGCACATGAAAGGCCCTATCGTCGTCGTCATCGTCATCATCATCATCTCATCCTCGATGCCAATCGATGTTATCTGCTGTTGCGTAGAGCACCAATTTGAGGGTTAGATGTTCTAGAACAAGCGGGATCGAACATTTTCCACTAGAATTATTACTAGAAGTGCGCGGCGGAAGAAGATCTCTTCTCGGATCACCACCGTTTTCAGCGGGACTCTCGTAGATGTCAGCACTTTCCAAAATGCAACATAGATAATGCATTACATAATAATAAATGAAATGATTTTTCCCGATCTATTTCTGGCCGCGAATTTTTGAGAGACTCATACAATTATGATGGTCATCACATAGTAACTAGGAATAAAAATAGCCGTTGTTACTATCCAGAGGTCAAGTTCGACCAAAAATAGAATAATTCTTTTAAAATGATAACTACTTTTTCGCGATTGAATGAGGAAGAAAACTATTTGTTCCGTTCTCTCTAGTAAAAGAGAGACTTTTTCATATGTATATATTAAAAGAAAAAAAATTCTGTTCACTAAAAAGATTAGCATCAGAATGGATTACGCAGAGAGGGACCTCTTACTTATTCCTCGTTGATTAAAGCATAGTTAATTATTGAAAGAGCCGCTGGGATTTGAATGTATAATGAAGGGCGCAGTCATGCAGCTTGCAGAAGCAGCTCAGTACGGTATAGTGTCTTGCAACATGCATGCTGGTTCTAGAAAGCAGAGCATAGCAGCACGATAGAAAATAATATTCCGGTCGCCGAACAATTCATACTATACTTCAAGTGTTCAAGTCACGTAAGTTAACGGAACTTAACTCGCATAAAAATTTAAAACTTGGGAATTAGCAACATACAAGCCAAGAAAGGAGTTCATACCATAATTAGTAAATTCACGTGATACAACTATCGCTTTCCATGGACACATTCCTTCGATACTGCTGGGTTACTAGGGAAATTAAGAATGTTTTTCGGCTTGAGGTGTAGACTTAACATTAATCATTTTTAAAGTTCAAGTCTTTTAAAACATTCATTAGTATTGTAACAAGCTCAAACCGTTTTTGCTCTTTAAAAATTAACGGGCCATGGCAGTGAAAAAGTGTAGCAAGATTTATGACCGTAACGACTAAATAGTTCTTTAAAGTCTTCTTTGTGCATCACACATCATTGAATCGGATTCTGTTTAAATACTTTATATGCCGCCCTTTCCCATTAAACAGGCGCGAGGAAGAAATAAAGATATTTCAAGAAATGTCAATTCACGGAGGAGGAAGAATTCAGTTTCCCCGCGATTCTAACTGAATCATTATGGGGCTCAAGTAGAAATGCATTTAAACAAGTCGTAGGTTACCGGATTGGGGCCAAAATCAATTTCGTTAACGGGAGAAAAGGATATTCAACTCGACTCTACGTCGTTCAAGTCGATAGGTCTACTTGCTAAAGACTTCGTCTTCCTGGGGGAACTGCTGTTTCCGCCGGGAAACGATGATGGTCGTCTGGATCGGAGGCGACTCTTGCTCGTTAGTGACACGTACAGGCTCCAACGTTGTAAAGAATTGCTGACGCGAGTGAGAGGCATCATCATGTGTTCAAAAACATTTGTATTCTCTTCAAGAAAACACGACTTACAAAAGAAAGGATCTGAAGGTAGGAAAAAGAAGAGGACATGAAAATGGTGAAAACGGAAAAACCCGTCATACAGCATCATCAATAGGGCGAGTTCCGGGACTCGGGTTGTTTATTATAAGAAAAAATATTGCCGGATCAAATTGTTTTTAAAAAACTCTTCGAATCCAAGCGATTCGTATCAAATCTGCATATAGGCTGCACATTTACCAGCTGATAAATGTTATCTTTAAAAAAGAAATCGACTTGTTTTTAAAAGACAGATGAAGCAAGCTTTGCTATCATAACAGCAAATAGCCAGTATAACACGCGTGGTGGAAAAATTTGAGATGGAAAAAAAAAATCGGGGACTCAATCTTTAATCTTTCCATTTGAGCTCGTTGACAAAAGTAAGAAGGAAGAAAAAAAAAAGTAAACAGCAACCAAAACAAGATAGAAAATAGTGGAGAAAAAGTTGGGTTGACAAATTCAGACCAATACATTGTTGCTTTCTTTCCGGTTAGATCGGATTGGATACAAATGACCCTCACCTTTAAGGCACTCCGCAAAAAAAAAAAAAAAAATTACCCATGTGTCCACACAAATTGGGAAGGTGACCTACAGAAACTAGGGAAAACCGAAATGTGTAATAAGCCTTTTTTTAAAATGAAACAACCACGATTTAAAAAAAAATGGCAACAGAAAAGGAAAAGGCTTTTTTTCTGAAAGAAAGGAGAGATTTTGGGCTATTAAATTATTGTTATAGTACAAAATACATATCGTTGATTTGCATTTTGGCTTCAAGGGATCTGCAAGATCGGAAAAATATAACTTTGGAAGGGAAGGAAAAAGAAATTCACGAAACTAAAGAAAAAGATTAATGGAGCTTTTTGAAGAAATATTGATCTAATGAATTCTTTTAATTTATTATTATAATTGCTAGCTAATCATAAATGTGGGGGCAGAGGATAGTTGCTAGGGTAGAAGTGCTGACTGGCTCCCGGGACTGGGGCTGGTCCTGCCACTGGTTCCTGCTGAAGAGTCCAGCTGGTCGGGGTGATGATGCTTCATTACTCCACATCATTTCATCGTCCTCCATTTCTTGGAGTGGTGGTTGCATCTGTTGTTGCTGCTGCTGTTGCGCTGGAGAGTTAACATAAAAACCGGTCAGTGTGGAACCAGCGGTTCTGTTGCTAGAGGAGGGGGCTACGCCGTTGGAAGACATATCGGACATAGGAAGCCGTGGGCCGAGAGCACCAAACAAGCCTCCGTGGTGATGGTTGTGATACATTCCCTTACGAGGGGATCGGGCCTTCACCACCTGAGGTCTGTGCATCTCTTCGAGGACGGATGGAGCCACATAGGTAAAGCCCTGAAACACCATGTTGGCGCTCTCACTGAGCGTCGAGTCATCTGGAGAATCAATCGGTGTTTGCTTGGTGAATCGAGTGTCGAACTGGGAGACGTCATCTGCGCTAGCCTATTTTAAATAAAAGAAATTTTTTTAAATTCAACATCGAAACTAGAAAGAAAGCCGTGCAGATATCAAACTTTTCTTTATAGGAAAGTGTTTGGAGCTTAAAATAACAATATATAAAGAGGGAAATGATTTTGACAAGGCTCAAATGAGAATCTAGAACAAAAGGTGTTGCCAAGCGTGGAGAAATTCTATGAGAATATGTTGGCGGAAAAGTAGAGCAAATGAAAAACAGAACACGATTGAATTCAATCGTGGGAAACGTACCAGACATGGCTTGAAGGGTGGCTCCAATCGACGGCAGGCCACTTCGGTCCAGTCAATCAACTTAAAGAACGGGTGCATCCGGACGGGTTCTCCATCTGCGACCGAACTGCCAAGTCGCACACTAACTTGTCTCTGAGAAAATAAAAGCCTTGGATAGATCAATAGACCTTGAAAAGAGATGAGAGCGCTGAACTATTGTACTTTGAGCAGTTTGCGGATCAAATCACGAGCGTCGGGTGTCAAGTAAGGCGGGAGGTTCAATTTCCCCTTGAGGATCTTTTCGATGGTCTTCTTGCGATTCTCAGCGGTAAAAGGCGGCTTCAAGAAGAATGCAGAGATTTTAATATCTAGTATCCATGAAATTTACAAGGAACCTTATACTTACTGCTCCAGTCAGCATATCATACATCAAGGCGCCTAATGACCACCAATCAACTGCTTTTCCATGACCACTTCGAGTTAAAATCTCTGGAGCCCTATAACGAATATAACAGTGAAATTAGAGACAGTCATAACCGATTAAATCTTATAAAAAATAGTGGTACATGTATTCAATGGTTCCACAAAAGGTGTGAGTCACCCCTCCATCTTCAACAGACTCTTTGCAGAGGCCAAAATCTGTCAACTTTACGTGACCGTGGGAATCAAGCAGGATATTTTCGGGCTTCAAATCTCTGTGAGACACACAAGAACGGATTTTAGAATCAAAGCATATCCCAATGTGATTATGTAAAGGGCTCCTAAGTTACCGATAAATGATGCCCTGACAGTGAAGATGTTCCAGGGCTAAAATGATTTCTGCCAAATAGAAACTGGCAGTATCCTCCATGAAAATTCCTTCCCTCTCTAAATGCATGAAAAGCTCTCCACCACTCAGGTATTCCAGGATTAGGTAGAGTTTTCCACCAGTCTGAAAGGCGTAGATGAGGTCCACGATGAAGGGATGTTTGACTGCTTCAAGAATGTTCCGCTCTGCTTTGGTGTGAGCAGTGTCTTTCTGATTCCGGACTATGGTTGCTTTCTTGAGAACTTTCATGGCAAATATGTGACCAGAATCTTTGCCAGTCAACTTTCTGACCTGAAAAACCTTTCCGTAGCCTCCCCGGCCTAGGAACTCTTCTCAGCTCAAAATCCTGAGGGCCAGTCTTCTCAGCACCAGGGTTCACTGTGGTCTCTGATAGTTGAATAGCCTCCACATCAGGGGAACTGTGGAAAAACAAATATGTTATGCAATCTGTTGAAATAGGAATAAAAAAGGGGGCTGACTCACTCCATATAAGAAGAAGGAAGTAGGAATGGTTCCTGGTCAACTAGTTGGTCTTGCTGTAAGTTATCAAATAGTAAATACTTGGGTAAAGTTTATGAAAGAACCATACCCTTATTACCTCAACTTCAATCACGTCGTCATCAGATTCTAAATCTCCATCCAAGTCAACGTTATTGCCCATGTCAGGGTCATGAATGTCGATATCGAATACACCAGCCATTTCGCGGCAAAAAAAGTACTGGTTGTGGCGAAAACTTCACATTGAAAACACGCCAGTGGACTAAAAACTCTTCTTAGATCACTATTAATGTATTTCGCAGTATATTTTAAAAACGAACGGTGATTCGCAATCAAGAAAATGGGAAACTGCGTGTAGCAGAAGAGTTACACTGTAGCGCACTAAACGGTGCGGTTGCCAACTATATCTTGGGCACACGCAAATCGAGATTACAACGTTGCCTTACCAATCGTCAATTCAGCTTGCCATAATATTATTGCTGGTTCTCGGTGATTAGTTTTGACTGGTTATTGTTCATCGGACTGGATTATCACCGAATTTTCACGCAACATTTCCTAGCTGGCAACTAATGAATAGAAAATCGTAAAATGAGAGGCATTCCAAAAAAAACGAGAACGCCAAGCCGCCATGGAAACAACCACGCGTTGCCCTTGTTGACAGTTACTTGTTGTCTGCTACAGTTACTGGATAAAGCTTATGCGGTTCTTCATCTTTTTTTCACCTTCAGTTCTAATTTACGAGTTGTAAATCAAGTGTTTTGTCCATTTCTTGTACAATTAATGATTTTTGATAATGGCTGAATAGACAAAGAGAGCTATATTACTATCTGAGAGTAGAAAATTTTTGCTTTCAGAACTTTGTTCAGATATTATCTGGACAGCAAAGTGACAGAGCATGGCTCATTATAATCCATCTCAAAAGAATCCTCCTTGGGTGAGGAACAATGGTAAAGTTGTAGGCTCATACAAGTTTTCCTAGAATTTATTTTTTAAATCCCTTTTTTCTGTTACTCTATTGTAGTTCAGCAGCAACAACCACTATTAGCCCAGCAAATGACAGTCCAATCTGTTGCATTAAGTCAACCAGCATTGACCACAACTCATCTTGCTGCTCAAAACCAGTTGGGTCAAGTCCAAATCACCCCAGCCATTCAGGGCCAAGTACAGCTGCCTGTACAAACACATCTTCTTCTAAATCACCAGCAGCTAGCCCCAGCTACCTTTGGCCAAGTTCAAATCAACCAGGCCCAACTTGCCAATATTTCCACAAGTCAGCATCAAGCAACAACACATCAAACTTATTTCACACCCTCCATCAGCCTCCAACAGGTATGGCCTTATAAGACACCATAAATTGATTTCATTAATATTTTTTTCTCCTTTTTTTATTTCTTTAATGTCATAGAATGTTGGTGTGCCTCATGGAACAATACAGATCCAACCAGTAAGTAGCCTATTGCAGTAGCTATCTTTATTTTTAAATTCCCATGGCTAACAAGAAATATTTTACTTTCAGTCTGGATTGGTGATTCCTACCACAATGTCCACCAGTATTGCTCCTCCAGGTTTGGCCATGCCTACATCGCTTGCCACGGTTCACGTAATTAATATCCGGTCTCTCATTTGAAAAAAGGACAAAACTTAATTTAATTTTCTTACAGAACACTTCTGGTATGACGTATACCTTGAATCGGATGACTTCAACACTTCCTCAACAGCAGCAGCAGCAGCAATGTCAGCAGCAGCCACAACAGCAACAACCAACAGTCAAACAACGAGTTTTCAGTGGAACTGTAACCAAGCTACACGAAAATTTCGGTTTTATTGATGATGATGTCATCTTTCAAGCCAGTGCGGTCAAGGGAACATGTCCACAAGTCGGAGATCGTGTCCTAGTAGAGGCATCATATAATGGGGCTATGCCATTCAAATGGAACGCTCAAAGAGTGCAGGTTATTGCCCCATCACAGCAGTCAACACAAAAGCTCTCAGCTTCTTTCAACTCCTCAGGTAATTCTCGCTCATTTTAAATGAAATAAGATGTTTGGCGATTTGGTTTTTCAATTCTCATTTATTTCTATTAGATGCCGGAAAGCCACAATCCAATCGTGACTATGTACTTCGCGGACGGCCATCCAATGATTATCGGGATTCTGACCGATCCACTCCCAAAAGCCGGGATTCTCGAACGAGGCGTAGCAGCCGCAGTACGAGTCGTAGTCCTTCACGGAAGAGGAGTCGTAGCCCACCTGGGTCCCCTCCTCGTCGGCGAACGAAGGCTGCTCCTCGTTATTCTGTTCAAATTCCTAAAGTCTCCCTAGATTGGTAAGAGGTGAAAGTGTTGCCTTCCTTTCGAGAAGCTAACTTTTTTTTCAAATTTAATTTCAGTCGAGAAGCCAATGTGGTGGATTTGCGTAGACGATATAATCATTTATACGTACCGTCGGACGTGGTTAGCTCTATAAATTGGTGGACAAGCTCATTCCCGAGTACACGGCCTTTTCCTTTGGACAAACCTGTCTCCTTCCACATTTTCGATAAAGATGTAGATCCGCCTGAAGAGAACTTAGCGGTTTACGAGCCAAGTGATGCCGATTACTCCTTCAGCGCTAAAGTGATGCTCCTTAGCTTACCATCACTTGAAGAGATGCAGCGACGGTGCTGCTCAGAAGAGGATGATTTCGTTCATCCAGCTCGCCTCATCCGTTTTTTAGTTGGGAACCGCGGGAGCAAGAACGAAACTATGGCCATCGGCGGTCCTTGGAGTCCTTCACTGGATGGCGAAAATCCAAAATCGGATCCACAAGTTCTTATTCGGACTGCCATCCGAACTTGCAAGGCTTTGACAGGGATCGACCTCAGCGGCTGCACGCAGTGGTAAAGCACATTCCTCCCTTTCACTTTCCTCATCTTTTACAGGTCTTTAAAAAAAACAAAACAAAAAAAAACCCGGCGAATGGGACGACCCAGTTTTGGATTCGACTACGTGGATGATTGTTTTTAATTTGATACAATTTGTGCACCACTTTTTCATTAGGTTTCGTATCGCTGAGATCCGCTATCAGCGTGTCTCGTCCGGCAAGAGTCACGTTGAAAGTGTCATTCTCTATTTGCCTGATATCTGGTCCTGTGTGCCTACAGCCAATCAATGGGAAAACATCGTCCTCTCCTATATCCGACCTATCCAACAACCTGCAGATGATGAAGATGCAACTCTAACGGAAGCTAAGGCATAGCTGACTTTACTAATCCACAATTTTCTTTGTTTTTATCATTTGATGATTGTGTGCATCATCCGATGGCCTGGATTGCTCTACTGTCTGATGTTGTCTGAAGTAGTCTTTCTTAAATTTCAGTAGAAGATGAGGGGTATTCAATATTTGATAATACTAATGCAGTCTCTATTGTATCATTTAGATGAAAGATGATCAAATCAAAGAAGTGGAGCCTACTGAGGCATGCCGTGAAGCCCACCCACCATTCAAAGCTAGATCCAAGGAGCCTCAAAGTAAGACAAATTCTTACAAAGTCTCATGATTTGAACATAACAAAGGTTTTTTTTTCTCTAGATCGGTGAGCTTCGCGCCGAGTTAGAAGCACGCAATTTAAGCAGCAAAGGCTTCCGAACACAGTTGATTCCGCGTTTAATTATTGCTCTGAAAGCTGAAGCTGAAGAGGAAAAGAAAAAACAAGAGGACGCATTACATCCATCGGAAGCGGAACATCCAGTGCCCAGTAGGGAACCGTCGCCAAATGTTCCAGTGACGGTAGCTGCAGCGGACGAAGATCCCAGGAGAGTAGATTTCGCCGCTTCTCCACAAATTTTGGTTCATCCATCGAGGACGGCTAAAGGCGGCAAGTTTAGTTGCTCCTTGGTGAGCCTGTCAGTTCTTCTGGACTATCGCGTGGAAGACACGAAGGTATTCTGTCAGCATGAAAGCGTCAATGAGCTTCTACTTAATATTTTTTATTCGTCGTTTTCAGGAGCATACTTTCGAGGTGTCCCTCTTCTCTGAGCTTTTTAATGAGATGCTAATGCGAGATTTTGGTAAATTGGTGTACCGATCCATTCTCAACGACAGCCTCAAAAATGAAAAGAAAGAAAAGTGCAGTCCGTGCTCTTCTGGGCTCCTTCTGCTTGCATATTGCTATTTTGATCTCACCCACTGCAACTACATTACCATCAGGGATCTAGAGGATCTCTTTCTAACTTTGGGAATGCAGTTGTCTCGTGCTCAGGTGCGGAAGCTATTGCAGAAAGTAGTGACGGACGATATGCTCCGTTATAGGAAACTTATTGAAAGATCCGGCTCGCCCATGAAAGACGAGGACGAATCTGAACAAATTGGTAATATGATTTCATGTTATTTCTAAAAATGTATCTAATTCTCTCTTTCTCTTATCAGACCAATCGATTAAAGAGGATAATTTAGAAGTATCAGCAGGAGTCGTAACGAACGACCTTTTGAGTTCCCAGGAAAAAGATCAAGCAGTTGCCAATGGCTGCTATGTAAACGTCGACCAGCTACTTTTACGACTGGAACAGTCGGAAGCCTGTCGGAGGCAGACGGAATTGCAATTCAGATCAGCTCAAAATCAGCTCGGTATTTTCCTGCAAGTTCTTCGAATGGTCTATATAACTAAATATCTTCTATCTAGTTGAATGCCGAGCTGAATTGAGCAAAGCGACGAGTACAATAGCATCATTGTGTGAGCAGTTGGATGGTGCCAAATCACAATCGGCTTCCACTAGCGCACGATTGACCCAAGTTCAGGTATGGTGGTTCATTTCATTCAGCATTTGCTTTATGTACTTTATCATGCTAAATAATTTCACTTTGACTGTGTGGATTTCAGGATTGCTTCCACCAGTTTATCGACGGAGTGAATAAAATCCAGGTTATCTCCTCAAATCTTCTCCAGATCTCGACGCCCTTGGTCAAAGTCAAAGAAGAGACGAACTCGAATGTAGAATTATGTGAGAAAGTCGATCAGTAATCAAAATCTCAATTTGATGTTGAACGATTCACGAAAAATAAATGCGTTTTTTTCTTACTGATATGGGGTTTACGTTAAGTTATTTATTTTTATCTATAATGAACCATTTATATAGCTTGCATGATAGTTCTTTATTTATTGTTTTAACAACGAACTAATTCATTTTAATTGAATGTATTTTTACTACTTTTATTTGCGTGAAAATATTTTGAGAACAATTTCATTAAGGTCTTAATTATGACTATATTTGGTTAAGTACTCTGTGTCAAGTTCGCTCACTCTAGTCGAACTCGCCAAGTCGCAGGACCCGCAGCAGCCCGGCGGATAAGTAGCGGGTAGCCCTACTTATCCGCTGTGGCAGCACGGTCGCAGCTCATCACTTTGAAAAATAAAATATAACTTGGCAACGTTTCAATGTTTCCTTTTCGAATTCGGATCCAAAGAAGGACTGTGCTTTGCGCTCTTCCATCATTTACTTCTGCTATTACACTGCTGTAAGTCACGCATTTTCATCGACTTCGTTGATTTTACAACTAGAATAAGTATAGTAGTTCACTTATTGAGATTTATCAATCGTACTTTTTGCCTCGGTCTTATTTTTTAAAGCATAAAGTTTGTTAGTAATTTGCTTGTACGTAAAGATGGCAAGTAAAGTGACTTAATTCAACCAACCCAGCCACGTGTTTTGACAACCCCAGTAGATCCAGTTGCTTAACGATTCGTTGTGAAATCATGCTATAATGCATTCCTCCAAGTAATCAGTATCCTTTTTATTACAGCAAAGAAAGAGGCAAAGGTTTTACAAGCTGCTGGTGGAGCTACCAAGAAGCTAGCTGGCTAGCTTACTCATGTTCCTAAAGCTGGAGCATGCTTTTAATGTTTTGCTGCTGCCCCCACAAATCTCCACCCAAGCTTCCCAGTTGCTAGGTGCCTATAGCTCAAGCTGGCCCCAAGCCTAAGGTTCCCCCAGCCTAGGAGAGCTACAAAACCTGTGGCAAAGGGTGTCAAGGCACCTGCTAAGGTTGCTTCCAAACCTGTAGCTAAAGGTGCTGTTAAAGCTGGATCTAAAGCTGGATCTAAAGCTGTGGTATAGGCAAGGAGGGAGTTGCTGCTGTTGCCTGGTAAGGTTACCAAAGCTAAATCAGCAACCATCAAAGCACTTGCAGCTATTAAGGAAAGGTAATTATAATCTGAATTGTACAACTAGATTCATTTTCATGATGAAATATTACCCAGCTCTCTGAATACTAATTGAAGCACAACTTATTTTTGCAATCTGAAAATTCCATTTCCTTTCTAGTTTAAACTCTCCATAGAATTGTTGACTTAATAGAACTTTAAATATTTTTTCAGATTATTTGAGGACTCAATTGCACCAGCTAGGACGAGGAAGATCCGTACTTTGTACCTTTCCACAAATTTCCTCATTAGTCGGCCTCCAAAAAGAACAAGTATGTTAATTGTGCTCAAAGAATTTTTTTTAATCTGCAACATCAATGATGAATTTTTGTGTGGGAATCTCTCTGAAAATTATGTGAAGTCAAACCTTTGCACTCTCTGACTGGACAGTCTTTAAGCTGACATTTTCTTTATCTTGTTTTCAGATTAATCAATATTTTTTAATTTTTTTAATTTTAGGATTGATCCACCATTGCCTCCAGTCAACACCACCGGATGAAGAAGATAGTTAGTTGGTCTCCAAAAGGAGCAAGTATGTATTTGTAATTAAAATACTTAATTTATATTTTTAAACTTGTAACATTAATGATGAATTTTTGTGTGGGAATCTCTCTGAAACTATTTGAAGTCAAACCTTTGCACTCTCTGACTGATCAGTCTTCACGTTGATATCTTCTGAATCTTGAATCTAGCTAAATTTAAAATTTCATTTTTTCAGGATTGCTCTACCATTGCTTTTAAACCGATGGATGAAGATCGTAGACAATTCATTGGAGTTCGACTAGTAAGCGCACTATACCTGTGGACATTCTAAACGAGAGACTGTCCGTCTGTCGCCGTTAAATTTTAAAAACTGTTTAACAGATTATACAAGTGAATTTGCTTTTTGCCAGCTAACCAAATTAAATGTAAATAAAAACACTTTTAAATCTTACTTGATTGCTCAGTGCGTCGTTAAATTCAAAAATAAAAAACAAACTCACGAATTCAAACCTGTATTGCAAAGAGAATGATTGCTAAGTGCGGTAATATATTCATATGGACAATGTACATATTTATAATGATAAATATAGAATTCATTTCTTAATATTTCATGGGTTTTGTGAAGTGATGAAATTGGGATATGAATCAGGACAGAAAAAAACAACTTTTTGTAGGTCTCTAAGTATTGAAGTTAACAAATGAGCGTCAAATTCATCAAAATGTGTAGAGATACAATACAATGTATATAGTAAGGCATAATTATTTTGCTTTTAACGTTCCATTATGAGTAGTAGTATACTGTTTGCGTGTCATGTTCAAGATATGATGCAGTTTTTATCCTTCTCTTTGTCCCCTGTCGACATCGACTGATAATGGACGTTGCTGTGCCTGTTGTTGATGTTGCTGCTGTTGAGCTGCTCGTTGACGAGCGGAAGCCAAAGCTAGGGCGTCGTTGGGGACGTAGCTGATCCGGACTCCGCCGTAAGGAGCTCTTCGACCTGCCCACACCGGCCCCAACTCCTCCCGGAGCTAAGCTGTACGGGTAGTCTTCATCCTCATCGCTGCTCGAGCTACTCGAGCAGGTAGAGCATACGCTGACCGTGTCTGTATCGTCCACAGGTCGATGCCGGTTCGTTCCCCGAGCCCTAGATGTCGTCACGGGCGCCTCTACGGTTCCACCGTTCATTCCTTCTGCCATCCCTGTAAATAGAAAAGAAAGAGATTAAGTACACCTGTTATTTATTTAAAAAAGAAAAAAAAGTTAAATACCAGTGCGTCCTGAGTAGGATTGAGAACGAGGCAATGGATGAGCGGCGGATGCAGGAGGAGTATTACTTCCACTAGCTTGATTTCGTCGACTCATTCGGCCGTTGCTCTTGCTCGAAGATGAAGCGCCGCCCTTGAACGTAGCCGGCACTGCTTCCAGCACTGCTGCTGCTGCTACTTCCCCCATTGTTCTCGGGGCTCCGGCCACCTCCAGATTGATGACCTCCATCAGTCGTCGACGGGACCTATTCGGAAATTATAGTTATTATTACTATAACCCACAATTTCATCTAGAGGAAAATATAAATTGATGCTCTTACTTGAGTCGGATCGAAGCGTACACTAAGTTGACGAGCATCAGCTCCGTTACTCTTGCTAGACCGTCCTCCGATAAGTAGATTCGACTTTCTCGGCATCCCACCACTACTGATGCCAGCCACAGGAGAGCTGCTAACAGGGACTCTCCTCTTCTTCTTCTTCTTCCTCCTCCTCCTCTTCTTCGTCATCGCCTTCTTCGTGGTTATGATGATGGTGATGGTGATGATGAACGATAACTTCTTCCGTCTGCTGCTGCTGTTGCTGCTGTGGTGGTGCTGGCTGTATCTGTTGAGGTGGGATGATCTTGGCAGCCACTGCAGCTTCCAAGAGTTTGTCTAGCACCTGTTTGGTCAGTACAGGATCCACTGTTCCACCAGAGGACGCAGAAGAAGCTGCCACTTGAGCCAACAATTGTTCCAAATCCAATCCTTGGAGAGCTGCTGTCGTCGCTCCACTGTTATCCGGCTGTTGTTGTTGTTGTGGCTGGGTAGCCACCGCTCCTTCGTTGATGGACAGGTGCTCGACGGGCGGTAAGATTGGAGGAGCAGTCGAAAACGTCTGATGATTCTCGTAGACAGGTGGTGCCTCCTGCGCGGTCTGCTCTTGGTAAGCACGTAGACTCTTTCGACCCATCCTTGGAGACCTCAACGCGTGAGTTGGTGATGTACCGTTGAGTCGTTGAGCGGGCGGAGGGATCACCGAGGTTGCGGACGTCGCCAATGGGGCGTCTGTCACGTCCTGGGACGGCATAGGTTGTCTCTTGGATCGTCGGACTTGATTGGGTGACAATCCTCCATCCGTTAAGGCCGTTAAGCTCCCTGATCCTCCACGTTGTTGTTGTTGCTGCTGCTGGACATGGTGACGTATGAGTGGAGGAGGTAGGCTGTTGGCATTGTTGAGTGAGGCTCCCATCATCATGAGAGAAGCCGGAGAGTGGCGCCGGATCTGGAGTGAGTAGTCGGATGATAGATCGATCGCCGAGCCAGATCCCGAATGCTGTCCATCACCATCCACATGACCTGCATAAACCAATAAATAAATAAATGTTTACTTAGCAATTTGAATAAGATGGATAGCTTTTCATTTGATAGGTAATTTTAAAGCCAAAGGCGCGCGGTGAAAAAAGAAAAAGATTAGCCCACTTGAAATTCCCTAAAAAAGAAGTCGGGATGATGAACGATTCGAGTCGGATGCTAATGAGAACGTCAACTGCTAAGGCGGCGCGTGAAGCATTTTTAAATAAGCATAAAAAGGCAACAACTTGGGCTCATAGCTGTTCTAACCGATTTGCAAAACAGCTATAGTGCGTAGCACCGACACACGGCGCGCAAGCGATCCTTTTCGACCGCATATCATTGCCGAATGACACGAAGAAACATGACTTGCTAATAAGATGCACGGCCCCTCTCGTCTATCCATTGAATATATTACACAAAGAGGGAAGAAAAAAAACCCGAAAGAAATAAGAATGTGTAGTCAGTTTTCAGATGAAACCTTGGATCATCATCTCCCCCCTTCGTAATAGCATCTGATTTGAATGTATATTTATATATATGAAGGTGTTGGAAGACATCCCCCTCCTTTCTATCTCATTCCTGGATGAATTGCTCCTCATTTTATGACCCAATCCCAATATTGGATCTCTCATTCCATAGCTGAATTATGGATGAGGAGAAAGAAGAAGGTCTCGACCTTTGGGGCTTTTAATAATAAATATATAAATCGATTGAATATACCATTTCGATGGTTATTACGCCAACGTGGTTGGAATTTGAGGGCTCTTTGGTCCATTCACGCTGCTTCCAGACCGGGTTGTTCGCCGGCTAGGACTGCTGGCAGCAGTATTTGTTCCAGTCGAGCCGGATGAGAGTGGAGAAGCGGTCACGGATGGTAGAGAAGAAGAGGCAGTGCTGCCATTCAAACGGCCGCCAGTCAGGCCATAGGGGACCGGTAGTATTACCAGCCACTCCTCCGCCAGTAAGAGAATCGGATGGTGTACTCGGAGTTCCTGGTGGTTCACCTTTGCTACAACCGATGGAGCAGAAGATGAGACCCCGTCGGGGCAGGAACGGTCGTCCCAGCAGGGACGTCCGGCACGTGTGGCAGCAAAAACATCCATCCGTCGCATGCCAGTGCTGACCTTCGTGAGTCATTTGACCTGAGATAAACATCATCAATAAAAAACAGAGTTAGGAAAAAAATGTCATTTGTAATCACGTCAAAACGGCGTCTACACGATTTTTTTTTCTTCTAGAGAAACAAATACATTATTCATATACTCGGTGAAAAAGAAAGAAATTCAGGGCACGGCACAAAAGTAAGGAATACATAAATACTTGTGTGCGCAATAACTAAACAGCAGCGTTCCTCCCACAAAAAGGAAAAGAAAGAAGAGTCGTAACTCATATTTTCTCCTTTCCGACCTGGGAGAGGTCGAACAAGTTTGATAGATGGACGTCAAACCCCCCGGCCACCCAAAGACTATTTTTCTTCGAAACCAAGATTATAGTGATTTCATTCATTTGACGATTCAATTGTAAATGACGAGGGAATTCTTCTCTCTCTGAGAAAAAACCTGGAATGGGTCATAAAAATGATCCGCCTACATATATATATTTTTCTTGCACATGGAGCATCCCTAAGCAGGGGCTTTAAGGAGCCCATAAAAGTTTTGTAAGAGATGTATAGAAAAAAAATAACTAGAAAAACACAAAAAAAGAAGAAGAGGAGCCTTCAGGGTTTCTTCACTGAGATGGCTATTTTGCACGACCATGGAATGCGTCGTTCTCTTTCAAATCCTAAGCCGAGTAGTAAAACGCACGTTTTTTCAGAAAAGAAGGCTTTACGTAACCAACTACTATTTTGACTTTCTCAATAATAGACTTATTCAAAAAACTTGTTTTCCTTTTTATGGTTTTTAAGAAGAAGAAAGTTTTTACCTTGATCGACTCCAATGGGCTCTCCGCAAGCGTCGCAGTACTCGGAGAAGATAGGCGTCGAAGCAGTGTAAGCAGTACGGCCGAGAATCCCGCATGATGTAGCGCTGCCCGCCGAGAACCCGATCGCACTCGAAGCAGGCGAAATGGCGCATATGCCAAGCACGTCCTTCCGCTTCCGTACACTCATCCGCCAGGATGAGCTCATCGCAAGCGGCGCAGCGCGGCTTGAGCGTCTCGGCGTGATGCCGACCGCAATAGAGGCGCCCGTCCCTGTGAAAGTAGATCAGGTCCACGAGCAGTTCCCGGCAGACAGAGCAAGTAAAGCAACCCGGATGCCAAGCACAATTTGGGCCGGCACGAGAGGCCAATACGGCCATATCTCCACCGCTTATGCTATCCGAACACTATTTAAATTTAAAGATATGATTTTTGATTAGATCATGATTTTGATATAAACACTGAAAAGAAAGTTTTCATCAATCAAAAGAGTTGGACTTCGTTAGCGTCCTCAAAGATAAAAGTCTATAAAAATCGTGACTTGGAATTTGAAGGGATCTAATTGAAAAAAAAGAAAATCTTTCATTTTCTGTTGATTAAAAAGTGACAAGGATTGACTTTGACTTTAACATAAATTTTTGAAAAACTTTCCTTTTTTTATTTATAAGAATTAAATAAAAAGTTATATTACGTTGTGACAAGCGGTGGCGACGGGCGGCATGGAAGCCGAGTTAGTGGGCGGACCGGCCGGGATGGGCAGCTGCCTCACGGTCCCGCGACCCAGAGCTTCTCGTTTGCGTTGAGCGGAGAATAGGCGTAGCTCCTTCTTCTCATCTTCTGATAGGGAAGAACAGTAGCGCACCTCATTATCGTGTGGAGGCAGTTGATGGAGTAGCTGCCGGATCCGGTACTTTTCTCCAATAGAATTCACGTAGGGCACCTTCTCTTCCGGAAGGACGGAAAAGTATAAATGGACCTATTCAAAAAGATAGCTCTTCGTTATTTCTTATTGATTAAATGGGCAATAAATAACAAAGTTGGAAACCAAAACGAGAAAAAATCAGAAAAAAAACTTTCCCTCAATCGATCACAAATTCCATTCAGTTTTAAGTTGCACGGATGCTTGCACCTAATTCTATAGCTATGCAGTGTTCCGTTAGAGAGGAACACGACTGTTAGGATATATCCCACAAGAAATAGAAGAAAAGATCAACAATCATTGGGATAAAAGAAAAAAGGCCACTGAGCCCTAACGAGAGATGACAAGTGGAGTAGAGATCACGTTCATTTCGTTTTTTCCTCTTCACAGACGAATGGTGATTCATTCGAGCGTGTCACCATCAAATGCCCCAGCTATGGCAAGAAAAGGATGGGTTGTAAAACATAACAGGAACACAAGTTGAGAGGTGAAATATAAAAATAAAAAAAAGTAAAGCAATCTGCTTTAAACAAGTGCCATTAAATTCGGATTTGATATATGAGGGGCTCTGCTATCTAGTATTGTTGACTTTACGAGGGCAAGGACTATATATTCAGGTAGGATTTCCTTTCAGAATTTTACACTACTCTTTTCCACTTTGTGTGACATATGGGGCACCACCATCTCGTTAGAATGGTATTTGCAATTCCCAATGGCGCCAATACACATTTTACGCCCAATAACTAAAATAGTAGTACAAGGTCTATATATATAAATTCTTAAAAATTGAAATTCGGAATCAAGATAACACATTTTTCCAGATCGGGGGCCAAACTGATGGAATAAAGATTAGCCGCGTATATACCAAAAGGGATATAGAAAAGCGCGCCAGATTTGAATAATCGAGGATCCTCGGGCGGATGACCCGTCATTTTTAAAGAAAAAAAGATTTCCATAACAGCATCTCGGCAAAAATGAAAAATCCTTTTGCAAAGACCATGAATCAGCTCAATTTTTGTTTAGGGGCGTCATCTCGGCAAAAAAAAAAAGTGAAAGCCGTTTCCATTGCAAAACAATCCGACGACAGGGCAAAGGAGAGAGAAAAATGGCCGCCCGTTTACATCACACATATGGCGTCGCTAACCAATGTCCGCCCTGAGTCAAGGCCAGCATCCTCACTTGTGGCACTATAGAAACGAGTAATCAAAAGAGAAAATGATGGCTTGGGCGTCTAAAAGAAAAAAAAAGTCCCATCAACGATCCAACATCGTCTGGCAGGTAGTTTCAATCATGAAATGCTTAAAGTGCTGGTAAAGACAGTGACCGATATCGAGCTATTTCATATTCAGACTTTGATCGAATCCAAGCATATACACAAAGTATGCAACTCAATCGAAAACTGAAAGCTTTTTCTTTTTAGAAAATAGAGAGACAATATCCAACAGTATAGAAACGTGTTTAATAAGCGTCTCTATTAAATTGGCCATTTAAGGTGGAGGAAAAAAATTTGGACAACAAGCGAACCGCCCATTTGATTTCCTCGTATAAAAATGGGCTGCTGTTTTCTGCCACGGGCCCTAAATTGGGTTTCTATGATGATGATGATTTCAACAATTTTTCAAAAGAAAAAAAAAAGTATATGGAGAGCGCTTATCATCGACCCAATCATGTAAAAGCAGATATTTCAAACACATTGTGAGACACGCAATCAGATAAAAGTGCTTACCATCAAGGCTATATCTAATCGCTATCGAATGAGGGAGGACTGTTGACATCCAGCTAATCATTTTGATCGAAGAAATTCGATAAAAACATGAAACTTCAACACCCTAAAAAGATTGTATTTCTTACATATATGGAATGTGACGAAGAATCCTCTCTCCAAGGGACAATAAAGCTCGCCAAAAGATGCTAAGCATCTTAACCGTTCTGTTTTATTTTAACGTTTAACACAAAATCGAGAGAGAGAGAGAATGTCACTGAGATGAGAAAAAACACCTCAGGGACATGTCGACGAGAAAGTTACGACTGGCCGTTAAATTTTTTTTTCTTCTTTTTTAAGTGCTCATTATAAACATAAAAAGGAAGGGGAGATGGAGTGGTGTAGGGGGGTCATATAACCCGTGAAAGGGGCGCGAACTTTTGGCCCGGACCCCAAAAAAAAGTAACTCTGTAGCCAAGCAGGCCCCGTTTAAGAATGCATCAATGTCTAAGACGTAACGAAGCAAAGCGAAATCGGTTCACTAATAAGGTCTTTCTCAATTTTTCACCCTCCTTCTTTCGTTTAAAAAAAGCCGCCCGGAATAATTACGCAACACCATTTGTTAAGTTCACGGTGTTGAAGTTGTTTTTAGCACTTGCCCACCTGATGGTTGAGTGACATTCTCCGCACTTCTCTTTTTTCCTTATTCGTTTCCTGAATAAATTTTCAACTTTATAAAAAAAAAATGTTTTGGTTAGCTAAGGAATCACGAAGATAGACATCTAATTTCCCAAGGCTAGATGCTGATTCAAGACAAAAAAAGAGATGACCCCCTGCCGACCGAGCTTCATTGCAGAATTCGTATTGAATTCTCAATTCTTGATTGAACTTGATGAGAAAAGATGCCCATTTTCGTTTTGGCCCATCTTCTTTCTCGAGGTTTTAGTTTCATTCCGAAAGGAGGCGTTGCCCCCGCACACCTGTCACGGCATCTTGATCGATATCCCATCACTTTTTCTACCCTCTCTTATGTGAGAAAAAAAGAGAAGTGTACAGTACGCGGTTATCCTGACCACCTGTCAACATTTAAAAAAAGAATTTTTTTTTTCTGGGGAACATCGAAGATATATCCAAAGGTCCATAAAGAGTGGGAATTTATGTATGACGGAAATCGAGGAATGCCAGACAAATATTATGACGTGTTGTTACCTACCGGAGGGATTCCAGGAGAAGAAGAAGAAAATCTTTTCTTCTGAAACCTAACGGTCTGGAATAATGAATAAAGTCAGAAGGGGGAAACGTATCTACACCCAAACACCCACAGGGGGTACGTTTTTTCCAGCATCCAGGTGGAATGGATTAGCAATTCATATCGTATCCAACACAAAAGAAGGTCGATGACAAGAGTGGCAACATGGAGGAAAAAAAGCTAATTTTAAAACATGGGATGACAACGATATCCATGTTCACACGTCCAGGTGTGATTGGAATTCTATTTATTTTTTAAAATTTCGTCCAATCAGTTATAAGAAAGGTCATTTTTAGCCGAAAACATTTTTTTTACGATCATTTTTATTTGAAGGAGCGGTGCCAAACTGAATCATTAAAAATGAGCACAGAAGAGAGCCGTAAAAGCGCATCAAAACATCTTTTTGAGACCCATTTAGGGAAACATTTTCCCTCTTTTTTAAAATATTTCTTTGAGAGGGAAAAGAGCGTTCCTAATGAAGCTTCATCATGACGTCATAAAAGGGCCCCGCTCAACTCTTTTTATTGCAAAGATTATTTATCTTTTAGCTCGTTTTTGGTAATGATGAGGGCACCGTTCCGGATGGATCAAATCATGTCGCATGAGTTGGCAACACTGTGTTAAATGTTTCCCCCTTATTTGTTATTTTTCTTGTTCCTCTTAATTTCAAATTCAAGGAATGTCAGTGCTAGAATATATTCCTATAGGGGCCGCCCAGATGTTCCTTTCAGAAACAGAAAAAAAGAGAGGTGATTAATGGTATCTCCGGCCGCGCATAATCCGCATCTAATCCGGTGGGCCCGCCGGAGGTGCTTTGATGAATCGCCCTTCGTGTGTCACTTCTTCTTTTTTATTGCACGTGATATAAAACTAATAAAAAATGAAACTTCTTTTCAAAAGTGGCGAAAAAAAAGATCATCCCAAGTCGTGAATTTTCGGGAGAAATCGTTTCTAAAAGGGCGAGGAGAGTAATTTGATGTCGAATATCATTAGAAATTCAAGAAAAGAGGTGGATAGAGATGGGCGTTGATCTTGTGGCTCCTGTTGCATAAAAAATCCTTCATCATCTTTTCAGAGAAAAGGTCAACATCGTTAGAAAATGTATAAAAATTGGCGCAACCAGAAACGAACCGCAGATTGATTTAATTATAATTTAGAAGAAGAGAAAATGCACGTCTGATCCGTGACCTTTTGTTATCACGGGGTGATGGGGGAGAGCCCATTTCCTTCAAAATTGGTCTGGGAAGAGAGAGAAAACAATGGGAGCGTTCTTATATAACTCATCCTTTTAAACCGGATGCATAATATAGAATCAGAAGGAAAGTTGACTTTTTACTAGACTACCTACAAGGAGGAATTCATCATCATCACTTGGGATTCCAGCCCCGTTCAATTAGACCTTGCGGCGCCCTCATTTGCATCTCAATAGTTCTACTAGGTTAAGAATCTGAGACGTTTCATCATCAAAATAAAGAAAGAAAAAAAGGAAAGTTGAGATTTCAAAAAGCTGATTGCAAAAAACGAAACAAAAAGGATCGGTAATTATTTTAATGATTTTTGTTCATCTAGTTGAAGCGTTCTCTCCTTGTAATTACACCATTTTGAGAGATGTAGGTAAACGAGGGAACCATTTTTTGTTTTCAGAGTAGAACGGACCCATTTTGATAAATAATGTTGCGTGATGTTGACCACTTTTCCTTTCGTTCATCATTTTCAGTTTTTTTTTTTGTTAAGCGCAAAAATTATGAAAAGGAAGAAAAAAAGGTACCACCACCTGTTACGCTCCAGCAAGATGGCGGGACCGTGGAATAAAAATGAATTATTTCGGTACTGCTGTCCGGGCAATAAATCACGCGGCACGGACCAATAAAGAGAGAGGGAAAAAAGAGGAAATAATACTTTCACGCTTTCGGGAAATTGATCGATTTTTACTTTTTTCAAACGAAAAATCTTCTTCTACCCCCCAAAAAAAGAAGTGCTCACGCAAGAAGATGAGAGATGACGTCATCGAGGCGTGACCTCGAAAGAAGAAGAAGACGAAGAAAAACACTTTTTGGATTAACCATCACGCAGAGAGAAAATGTTTTTGTGGCTCGGAGCTACCGAATGTACCTCACGCGTTCAACCTTTATAACCCTCTATATGCATTCCTCCAACTCACGATCACGAAAAAGAAGAAGAAGAGAAACATGGCCACTTAACCAGATGATGGAGTAAAAAACGGAATCGAAATGAAAGATTCTTCTTCCGCCTGTCTCTTTTCTCTACTTTGCACATCATCACAACCAAAAATATCATAAATTTATTCCAGGATTTCGTTTATCTACGACATTCATTTAAATAAATTGCGATAGAAGAAGTGTTTAACCCAGAAGAAGAAGAAATGTAAAGATTTATTACATTCATTATTTTACAAGCGCGCGCGAGCTTTTGTTCAAATCCGCCATTAATCACCGCTTGACGGAGTGATTCCTTAATCAGATAATTTCCAAAAACTCTTCTTTTTTGTCTCCTCAATAGCCAATCGAAAATCCCGTGATTTATTTCTTGGAAAAAAGGAAATTATTTACAACAAACATTTGTCTTACTGTCAAGCAGCGCGTTCGGTTGAATTTAAATGATTGAATTCTAGAGGAATTGTATCGTGTGGTTATGTGCACACAAATCCTTTTTAGGGTGGAGCTCTCATTTGCATAATATTCGAGTGTAGGGGGAGGAGAAGCCAGTCTCTTTTTTTTGTTTCTTTTTCATCCCTTTTTCATCTTTTTGTGAGGAGAAAAAATGTCGATATGTAATCATACAGTAATTTCAAATACCCAACGTGAAAGTTCGTTTCAGAGTGGTAATTTTCAGTTTGAGTGCTTGTTTGGTAGCCCGTAGTAATAATTGCTGCTCCACACCGTTGACAAATTTACGGTTAGCTCTTGTTGTTATTAATTTTTTTTGTATCAAAACTTTCTAATTGGTTTTCACCTGAATGATGTAACAAATGACTAGAGCTTAACTTTTTTATGTTTATTATGTACGCTCTGGTAAAAAACAAAACGAGCGAATTTCGGGAGCGAGAAATTGCCAAATTATCATCAATTGATAAACAAAATGACGCCGCCTCTGGGGGCACTTAAATGAAATTTTCAAAAAAGCGCGCCAAATGCTGTTTTTCATTCCATTTCTCATTTTTAATCTGAGAGCAAATCGTGATGATGACCAACCGAAGAGAAAGAAAAGAAAGAAATAATTTCTTTCCATCAATTTTCAAATGACCGAGAAGAGTGCCCTAATTATATATATAATAATAATCCTTATGGGAATACCCCCCGAAAATTTTATCGTTCCATCATCATGGCTGGATGAAAATGTTGCTTCTTTTAACCGTTACATTTAATTGCTCATAACGAGGTGGTAGGTCTTACCTGATCAGGTTTGAGGCCGGGCGGTACCCAGGTGTACTCTTCAAGGGCGCAGCCGGAGTCGTCATCCGACTGTGAGTGACGGAGTACATCCGCCGTACCCCCAGATGAACCCGGATGAGCACCGTGATGATTAGGATAGAGGCCTGCCCTTCCCAGCAGCATTTTACCACCACCTCCTCCACTTAGACTACTTCCAGGGTGGCCGGCACTATCGATGCTATCGAACAAGTTGTGCTGCTGTTGATGGTAAGGTGGGCATCTGCCGCCCGTCTGATGAGTTGTTCCAGCCGGTTGGTGATCTTCACGGGGGCACTTGCAATTCCGACACACTTTTCTGTAGAAAATAAATAGAATTTAATACAATCCATCAAAAAACGGTATTTGACTACTTTTTTTTGTAATGCTGCGGGCCCGCTATGTTTCTGATTGTTTTGAAAAAAGGAGGCCACTCGGATAGAACCCAATCTAAATCGAGTAGGGACCTCAACTGTCCAAAACGATGATTACAAACCATCCTTCAGGAAAGAGAGAGAGAGACGGGAGCGGAAATCAATCTTTTCCTGAATATACCTGTGAGCTCTCTCTTTGATTAACAAGGCACGACTCCAATTCACCAAGAAGAGAACCCCCCCTAACGAGAAGTGCCGGTCGTCCAGCCAATATCTTACACACAAAAACACAAATATCCTTATATATATGCGGACCTTCTTCTTTTGTTTCTACTCGAAGAGATTATATTCGAGTATATATACATACACACGGCGCGGAACGAAAAAGACGCGAGCGGATGATGGATCAGTCTGCTGTTCAGCTCGCAATCATGTAAATAAAAAAGATTTTTCTTTTTATAAGAAGAAAAAAAGCGTGCGCAAGCTCAGATTAGAATTTTTCGAATATATATATTTTTTCGGAGGCAGTATCATCATCTAATCAAAGCGCGTGTGAGAAATTGCCCAAGATCATCAGAAAAATACGCCCAAAGATTCGAGAGACTCGATCTCATTATTCAAATTCGATGAATTTGTAATGAGAGATCTTGGTATGAGGTTATCGACTTGTCCATTATTTTGCAATATCTTATATAAAACAGAGTTGTTTAGAGTGGGCCAAGGTTTCTTTTTTGTTTAATAGTCGGTAACCCTCGTTTATTATCGAATACTTTCTTTTTACGAGAGGGGTTGAAGGACTTAAACGAGCACATTAGTTTACGATGGACGCTTGATTAGGCCAAATAAGGAGAGGCGGCCGACAGTTAAAAGAGAGGGAAAAAAGCGTCGTCTTACATCCCACAGGTAAATAAATAAAAGACGACGACGTCCAAGGTACAAAAATTAACAGCTCATTATTCTACCTCCACAGGACCACAAAAGAAGGAATACATATCGAAACGCACGCGATAATTTAAATAAGGTTTGATGCATCGCTGCTGGGCGCAGAATATTTCTCTCTCCTTTTTTATGAAATAAAAAGTAAGGGGAAAAAAATATTCTTTTCTGCTGCCTTTTTTTTATGGTCCTGGACCTCGCCATAGGGTCGTAATTTAAAACCGACCGAAGAGAGAATAAACAAGTAAAGAATAAGAAATGGCCCCCGGCCCAATGTGTATTACGAGGAAGAATAAAAATAAGAAGAAGGGCGGGATATTTTCATTTGAAGAAATCCAATCAATATGCATATGGAAGAGGCAAAAATAAGACAACTGTTTCGACACCTGCTATTCATCCATTAAACTACCGTTTTTTACTTTAAAAAAAAAAATCAAAATAGTAGTCAATCCACTTTGAAGCTAAAACATGTCGTGGTCAGTTCAATAAAAAAAAATCCACAAAATTAGGTAAACAAGAAAAACCCTTAGGAATTTTAAAAGGTCCGATTTAGAATACCAAAAAAACTCGTATAAATTGAGTTCACCAAAAGGCCTAAATAAAATAAAAAACTCGTCTCTACCAAGAGTTGATTCAACAAGACTCGAAAGATGGAAAGGAAGAAATGACTTTATTTTCATCATCATTTTTGAGAAAAAGAGCGGATGACGTGTTGACGTGAAATTTGCGGTCGGGAAATGGATGGAAAAGATGAAGCAGGAGACTCACTCTGAGAAGGTGTGAAGATAAGAGTCGGAGGCCGCCGTCAGCGGTGATGGACTACCGGCGTCGCCACCGTCATCATCATCATCATCACTGGCGTCTGCGGCCGCCTCTTCCGCCTTTGCCACTGCCGTTGTCGTCGTCGTTGCGGTCGCTCTCAACGTGCTCAGATTCTTCTTACGACCGTAGAGCTGTCGGTAATATTTCTGCTGGTCTCCGTAGACCCAGCACACCTTCCACCACTGACGCTGAGCGAGGAGCTGAGCTAAGGATCGGTTGCTTCCTGCCCCGCTGGGCAGCAAACTTCCTTCACTTAACGGACGGTCGCACTGCTGCTGCTCCATTTTAAAAATAAACGTCGTTAATCCGCGGGAAAAGAGAAGCGCATCCGTAAAAAAAAGAGAAAAATCCAACAAGACAAGCGATCGGTCGGGCGGTTGCCTCAAGACTGAGGTACACTCACGAGCCTTCCTCCTATTTTCTCCAGCAGTGCCTCCCCTCAAGGTCCCCTTCTTTATCTACCTGTGGTACAGACACACAACAAGAGGTGATGCTCGTTTCCTCTCACTCTTTTCCTCTACAAAAAAAAGCCCCACTGCGCTGGAAACACAAACCTCCATTTCCGTCTCCTTTTTTTACCTCTCTCTGTGTGGACTGTTTAATAACGCCAAATAAAACAGTTTTAAAGGGAAATTTCCGTTGAGAATTTTTTTGTTCTTGACTTTGGGTGGAAATACGATATGGTGGAAAAATATGATCCTGGGAGAGAAACTTAGTTTCAATATCATGTCGACTAATATTTCTCTCATATGTTTGACAGGAAGCCATTCTTTTTTCAAAATTCTCAGAATATATAAGTAATTTGAATTCCTCCTAGAAGAGAATGATTCGATTTATCCAACCCTCTATATAGCCAATCAAATAAATTAAAAGGAGGCGCGACTGATTAGGTAATGATTTTTCTATTCTTTTCAAGAAGAAAAAAAAAGGCTCTTAGGGGGGAGAAGAGGCCGACCGATTAATTAGCCCCACACAGGTGGATTTTCTTCACCTGCGGTGCCGCCATCTTTTTCTGATCAAAATGACCTTTTGCTGCATAGTACCCCTCTTGAAGAAAAATATATATCCTTCCCCCCTCATTTTCTACCTGATGATATTGAGCTCGGGCGCAAGTGCAGGCACTTAAGGGAACGAGGAAAAAGATGGCCTTCAGCGCACAGGTGAGTAAGGTGCAATTGGGCGTGGAAAAAAAAGAGGGTCTTCTCTAGTACACGCCGGATGATGGAAAGGAAAGGAAGATAAGTACACCCGGCGTCAAAGAAGAAGAAGAGAGGAATAATATTTCGTCTCTTTTAACGATCTATTCAACACCTGAGCGCCCGCCCGCAACTCTTGCACCGCCGCCGTCGTCTACCGTACCGCACCGCAGCGCTCCCACGGCGCGAAATAATAATAATAAGGAGGACTTTTTGATTATCTTTGTCGATAATTTATTTCATACCTAGTGGTCGTTAAAACCAAGAAAGAAAATACCTTTTACGTCACCACTTTTTTTTTGTTTGTAAACAAAAGGTAACTTTTTTTTGCTGAAATGGGATCGCTTTTCTTTCATAAAAGGCGGTTGCTCGGAAGAATACCTCACGCAGAGCGAACAACGTAAGCAGAGTGTCAAGGTTGCGGTCAGTTTTATGATTATATAAGAAAGAAGCGCGTAAATTATCTTTCTCTTCGGGTGGATATTAAGAGCCCCGCCCTTAAGATAAAAACAGTCGGATGATTTGTAACCCAAAAGGGGCTTCCGCGATGGATGAAAATATTTTAAAGAAAAAACCGCGGAAAAATAAAATAAATAAATCTATTTCTTCTTCTTCAAAATTTCCCAATGCAATAAAACTGTCGAATGGTGGGATTGTTTTTATTAGCTCAGAATCCCATATGATATAGAGCATCCCGTTGAGGATTTTATGGGTGAAAGCACTAAAAACTAAAATTCAATTTCCTGTCCTACTACTACTAGAAACAATGTGAACTATTGGAAACACACTTGTGGAATTCCAAGGAATGAAATTTGAATAGTATGCGGTTCAGAGGGAAAATCAACAAACCCCCAAAGAAGAGGTTTTTTGAAGCGGGGCAACTCCCTGCCAAGGGATCATTTTATTTTCCCATGGATATTCTCCCGAGTCATTGCTTTCCTTCACTTCTTTTTTCTTTTAGGGATGAAGGCAAAAAAGAGTCAACAGGGGGTTTGCTGACAAATGATGCATTCCACCACCCAAGAAAATATTACGAAAACATTAAGTTTAAAAAAAGATTTAGCCGTGAAATTTCATGCAGGAATCTTTTAAAAAATAATTCATATCGACAACTAAGAAAACAGTTATATATTTTTGAAAGATCTGTCAGCCATCCGGCGAATAAAAGATACCGTTTCGTTTATTAGCGACACGCAATAACTTTACGACATGGCCAATGTTAAAAACAAACAAACAGCCTGTTATAGATAGTATTGCGTCATAAAGGAATAAGGAAGAGTTTTGCGTGATGAGTTTCCTACCCTAAAGGATACCAACAAAAATATGGCCGCTAAGAGAGAAAGAATTCTAACCCCCGGTAGAAGAAGACGCGGGGTTGGAGGATGTTGATGGATGAGTCGTTCGTGAGCCCGTGCTCTTGGAAGCCGCCGCACACACGAAGAAATAAAATAAAAAGAGAGGCTCGACCCCATGTAGAGTTGACCCACTTGAACAAGGAAAATGGAAATTCAATTTCTCTCTGTACTTTCGACTTAAAAAGTGTGATGATGATACTCGCCCTCTTTCGGTCGGGATTTAAGAAAAAGACTGTGTCATCAGCATGAGTTGGCTCATCATTACAAAATCAACAGAGTGAAATCCGGCAGAGAAGGATTCAAAGAAAATGGATAGATAGATGCTGACATCATTTCGCCATATTCAAAATGATTGGGTACGTTTATATTCGATCGGGAACTCAGCGGGACATCCGTTTCATCATTATTGGATGACATCATAAGCGCGATTTACATCTATCAAGCTCTTCTCGGGAAGATGTCAGTTTATTCTTACTATTGGCAACTGTCAAAACTGCTGGCGACATCTCCATCACGATTCTTTGATGACAACTCGACGGGAAAAAAAAAGTATGAAAGAATCTATGTGTCATCGAGGTACAAAAAAAGAGAAAAGACGCGACCCCCATTGTTATCATCGTTAAAATCCCACAATCAATAGGCCGTTATCCTCTCAAATAATAATAATGCAATGACAATAAAACTGTAAAACATTTTTTTTCTTCTTCAAGTCCCGTCACGCGTCCGTTTGTCCCGTAGAAATATTTATATCACATTTTTTTTTATTCTTCTTTTTGGGAGGATCATAAAGGTAGAGAGAGAAGAGCAAGTCTTAATTAGTCCCGCTGTTGTCTCGCCTCGTCGAGCGTGCATATTATATAATCCCTCCTCTTTTTTTATTTTTATTTTTACGGGGGTCAGCCGTAAAAAAAAGGAGAAGAGGACTAAGTGTGGTGGTGCAGCACTTCCCCTCTCCTTGCACTCTCTTTATTTTGTTTGTTTTGTAGTTTTATTTTTATTAAAAACTCACGACAAGATTCTTTTTTTTTAAAAAGAAGGATCTTCGGGGAACAAAAGGCACGAGACTAGAACGATCTTTCTTTCTTATTTTACTAGTGGGTTAGAAAAAAGGAAATGATCCTGACCTAGTTTTTGTTTTTCAAATCTAGTATTTATGGCGGTAAGTTAAAATTTTAATTTTATTTACGATTTCGAATCAAGACATTTTTTTCTTTCAAAAAGCTATCGGCGCTCTTTTAAATCCTCCGCTGCTTGCGCACGCCATCTAGCGTTCGCATATAGCAACCACGTTATCAAAACGTCGGATAAGGAAAGAAAAAGTTTCTGAATCTTGATTAATCCAAACGCTCTTTTCTACTTCAATCACTGCGCTTTGTTTCCCATCACTCTCGAGATTATTGATTTAGGCTCAACTAGAGAGCTCTGCGTATTGATAGAGAGACATCAAGGATGATGACGTCGTATTTTCTTGACGGCAATAATAGGAACTTGGTATATATATGCGACGACGACTCCGCCTTTTGAGCCAGACTAGAGTGCATCCCATGTGCGCCTTCTTTCTTGACTCTTTATTGACTCTAGAAGACAAACAAAGTCAGAGTTTATTAGACGATCTTCTGTCGCACCAGGTCTCTCCCCCCCTGGGCTCTCAGCCAACAACAAACAAATTCCGAAAAAAGAACATTCAATTTCCTCCTCTCTTTTTGTTAAATTATAACGTGCGAAATTATTGTAGCCACCAGATGGCAGGGAGTTCTCCCAAGTCCTAATAAAATAAATTATTCAAATCGAGGATGTTGTTTAAGAAGTTGCTGCAATTTAATAAGCAATGTTTGAGAGATCTCCAGGATTTTCCAGACGAAAGAAGAAAACTTTCTTGCTGCCTCGATCCTGCAGGGTTGATAACTTTTCTATTTGCAGAATTGTGGGAAAGGATCATTACATATCAAACAAGAAAAAGTGATATCTGAGCTCTCAGGGATTTCTTCTCAGAATTGGGGAATTGCAATAAATTTCCAATCCCGAGAAAATTCTATTCAAACGATCAAGACATGTATGAAACGGGATTCACGTCGGGAAAGTGGAAACTAAACGATTGGACGTGCCACAAATTTGATGACAGCCGATATATCGATTCTCCTTTTTCTTGAATATCAAATGAGTACTGAAAAAAAAAGATGATGGAGGGACAGATCCTTTCAATCCTAGTGCTGCATCATCATCTTTTTTTCTTTACGATTATTACGTATACGTGTTATATACGTCGGCTCGTAAAGTGGTCCACACAGTAAGGATCCTTCCAATCCCTTAAAATCCCATGAATAAATTGGTCTATACACTTCTGAGTTAAACTTGATGACATTAGAGTAAATATCTTCCCAAAAATGGAGAGAGGGGGAGAAAGTGACAAGAACAAATAGATGTAGAGAGTCACAAAGTGAGGCAGGATCGGGAATAGGGTGGAGAAGAAGAGTGGACGACAGGTTCTGATGAAATCCAATTTGTCAGAGTTAACCCTCACATTGGTCCTTCTCCTCACGGAAAATCCCGCGGGATCCCATACTCGAGTTTACTTTTAAAAAAGAAGAAGACAATATCTAGCGTGAAATTGTATATTTGTGTCTCGATCGTGACTAGAATAAGCCATAGAAGGCGATAATAGAAGATATCCAGCAGTTCCTTGATTGATTACATCGACAACACTCGAGCGACACATTTTCATTAGTAGAGGGAGAGAAGATTAATTCATTGGGTATGAGAGGGACCAAAAACAGAATCCGTGCCAGTTGGGCGATTCCAGTTGGAAGGACTAAAAATACCATCAGCAGCGCTGCGCACGTCGGAAGTGGGAGTTTATATGTAGAGAAAGAAAGAAAGGACTCTGCAGGTCTGTCACGCTCCACGACTTGAGCCCTGGCAAACACGCGTCCAACATGTTACCGTAGGGAGAAGGAATATATATGGGAACATAAATAGAACATTCTTGGCACGTCGATTCCAATAGGCTCCATCAAAAAGTAACTCCAAGCATCAAGTAAACAAACAGTCGCTTGTAATAAAATTTGCTCGCTCAACTTTTTATTATTTAATCGAAATTTTTACTTCATTATCTAAACAACGAGTCCGTATCTTTATTTTTATTTTTTAGGTAATTACCACAAAGAGAGACAATAATACGGATAATAAACCGCAATAATGATGCGCCAGGTCGGTTGGCCACCATCATTAAACTTGCCCTTCCATAAAGAAAGTAAAAAACAGGTGACCATAAGACCCCTTTTTAAAAAAAGTTATTCACGGCCGAGAGGAACTTCCTCCTCTTTCTTTTTAAAAACGCAATGAGCCGGTTGGAATAAAAATAAATAGAGAATGGACGTTTCATTCGGCGCAATCACGCGCTGCGCACTGGATTCTCACAAATTTTTTATTATTATTTCTCTTTATAATGAGGAATAATAACGACTTTTGTACTATTCTAGACAATAGTAGTCTCTGACGGAACTTCTTTATGTAATTGATATAATAAATGCAAGTTATACTGGGTATTTGTTTTGTTTTCTTCGCCGTTCACTTTCCAGGACGATGACTCTCGTGAATCGTTTGACAATAAAATAAAATAAAAATAGAATAGAAATCAAAACAAGCAGAGCGAGAGAGAGAAATGGAAGTCGAAGGAGATTCATCGAGAATATTTAAGAAGAAAACTCCTCGTTAATGTTCAACCAACCAAAACTTGAATTATATCTCTATCGGTTCTATCGCCAGATGGCGTTCGTAACCTCTTTATATCATATATATAATCTAATACACATATAAAAAGTAAATATCCAATCAGAAAAGAGAAAAATGTTGATGACTAGGATTTTTGTGATCCTGATGCCCCCTCGCGATCCATTTCCAGGGACCTATCATCTCCAGAATGAGAAGAAGCTTATGGCCATTTAGTTCTTCGCTTGTTGTCGGCATCCCAATGTAACTTGACATGCTAGAAGGAGGCATTTTCCCGAGCAAGGAGCGCGGCTGCTCCTCGATAATCATCAGGAGCGCCCTGCTATATAAAAGGCCGAAGGGAGAAAGATTTTTTCTTCTCGGGGAGAACACAACTACGGGTACTACTGGCATCCCTCCAGCTGTATAATACACATAAATGCTGATGCTATCTATCTTCTTCTTCTTCTTCTTCCATCCACCCTCGTGTGTTCCTTCCTCTGCCGACATCGCCATCGATTTTGCCTCTCTTTTATGCGCAACCACGCACACAAGGACACTTTTTTTTTATAATTTTTTTTGTTGTTTAGATGTCTCATCTCGTTCATCTACCCGTTAAGGCCTGGCGTGATCGCCGCTAGATGGTGAAACGTGAGATTCCCGAAAAGAATCAACGCGATTACATCACACCCTATTGTATTTGTTTTTAGCGAGCATGATAATTGCGTCACGGAGATATACTTTTTCTTAAAAAAGAGTGCACCTCTGCCAAAAAAAAAGCTGACAAAAATCCCATTAGTAACATTCTTTTAGCTTGACGACAGTGAGACTTCAAGTGGAAGAGAAAAGCGGGGCGAACTTGATGGATGATTCGGTTAACTGAATCTTTACGAAGAAAAGAGAACTTTAAGAAGAAGTGTTTGAAGAAAAGAAGTTTAAAAAAAAAGTATTTTTCTCCTCTCCAGCCACCGTGAATTCAACGTCCCGTGACCGATGGAAGGGAGAGAAGGGGTTCATTCCACTCGACGGATCTCATCCGTCTTCTCTCCTTCATCCAGCAATCATCCCGCCCACCACCGAGAAGAGAGTTGGTATCAATTTCTGGTGCTCTTGTATAATAGCATGCATTGCGTGAATAAAACACGCGTCGGACAACACTATACATCCGCCTTTTAACACACACAAAAAAAAAACTTGAAATTCCGGAATCCAACTTTCGCCGAGTAAATAGAATAAAAGTATTAAGAAGTGATTTATGTCCGATTTTTAGCTCTTGATCCCATTATGCAAGAGACTTTCACCAAGAAGCAGGAATTGCGTCATGAAAACATCAATCTGTATAAAAAGAATGGTAAATTAATTCAAGTTTTTTTTTTATGTTATAGTCCTCGTCCTTCATATTTAAGACTTTCACTTGATGCTAAAATAAGTATGAAGCAAAAACTCCTAATGGAAAATTCCTTATTCTAAAAAGCTCTGCGTTGCATAATAAGGAAGAGCGAGGGAAAAGAGAGACATTGCCATTTGCGTCTCTTCTCGGGGTATATTTTATTCCGTTCTCTTAAAAGCTATTCCACGAGCGCGCACCCATAAGAGACACAAAACGCTCTTAAAAATCTCCTTTTAAAGGAGGGAAATGTCGAGGAGATATTTTGGGGACATTTGTTAGTCACTAAAATACTGCCTCTCTCTCTCCATAATCGGCGAAAAAAAAAGTTTTTAGTGTCTCTATTTAACTACAATTCCGAGATGGAAATCGGTTACCATGACGATACCAAGAAACTGGTTGACAATAGTCCTTTTCATTTAGAGAATTCCATCGAGCGAGTTACTTTTTCTTTCTTGATTGAAACGTCACACAATCCATTCTCTCTCACGAAACTATTCCAAATGGCACTCTATTCTAATCAACAGCCTTTCGAAACAAGTGATGGATGTCTCTTTCCCATAATTATCGACTAGTTCCAGTTGTGAAATCTGGACACATTGATTCGTAAACCACCCAAGAAAACAAAATTTCTTTTTTCTTAAAAACAAAAAACAGGTTCAATATAGATAGAGGCCTCATTATTTTTTAAAAAGGGGGCCTAGCACTTTCTTTTTGCCTTTCATAATTATTGTTTTGGAAGGCGGCGGGACCAATGGCTAATCACCCGGTCTGAGAATGGGGTTAACGGGCACTGTATATTGTCCTTCTCTCACTCAAGGCAAGAGAGAATGTTGATGGTCGACGACAACAACATCAAGGGTGGATCCTTGTTAATGAATGTTTCCACACTAGTGTAGAGAGAAAATCCTAGCCGTAAAAACATCGTCACTCTCTATTTAAAAAAAAAAAGAGTCTGTGATCCTTCAAGGAGCCAAAGATAGAAAGAAAAAAAAAACTGTCATTTCCAAGAATGTCTCAAGGAGCAGCTGCTCCCTGCAATCTTTTAAAAAGTTGTTCTCTTTGAGATTGTATATGTGCGCTACGATTGAAATCTGAATTCGTGACCACCAGTGGTTCGTGTCGATCCCAATTGATCAGATGAATTTTTAAAACTTTTTTTTTTTATTTAGTGATTGTCATTCTTATTATTATTCATTGGCCAGTCATAGACTAGGAAATGGCGATAAGGTTATATATAAGTTTCACGACTTGATATCTAGTGAGTCACGAAAATCAAATATAGTTTAGATCGCCTTGGGGATACCATGTCAAATAAAGTGTCGACAAACTGGATGACAGAGAAAAGAGTTTTTCTATTTTAAAGAAAAAGAAAAGGAGTTTGGTTTGAGAAATGTGCAACCCTCCCGCTGGGCGGCGGGAAGATGTCAACAACTTTGATTTAATGCGTTCCAGATGCCGTTTCGTTCTTCGGATGTAGCCCATTAAGAGGGGCAGTCTACTCATCAGTCACCTTAGCCTTCATTAGTCTATTCCTGTTGGATATGGCTATATAAAACAGTCGTCTATTTCGGGATTTTTGTTTATATAAATATATATTTTCGGTATGAGGAAGAAGGGGGCCGATTGGGTCTCATCCATCACACAAAAGGCAAAAACAGAGCCCCGTTATTTACATTCTATGATTTGATCATTTACATTTAGAAAGAATATAATAAGTTCATCAAAATCAACGCTTCTTTAACATAAACAAAAACCAAAAAATGTCTTTTTCTTTTTCACGGTTTAACGCAACGACGACCTTTTCCAACGAAAATATGACAATTCATAATAAATCTCTCTCGCACTAATTAGCGACCGCTATTCCGCGGAACAACAACAAAAGTTTAACTTCAAAGCCAACTTGGTTCTGTTGACAATCTTCAATGTTGTGCTTGCACCAAAGAACTTGATTTACGGCGAAAATGTCATTCGATTATTGTGCAGCACTGTTCCGTGTTACTCTTTGATCCAGCCGGATTTGTAGAGAGAGAGTCCACAAGCCTCTCAACATGATTATGTTGACGCTGAAATGAGAGAAAGGGGGACTGCTGGACGCGGGGCTTTATTAGCAGACACGGAACGGGAGGGGCCCCTTTTGTTTTCTACTTTATAGCCGATGATGTATAGGGTCCTCCTCCCTTCTTTTTTCACTTGATTAGATTTTGCGCTAATGGATGATCCTGGCCAGGTCCACCGCACTAATATAAGGTAGAAAGCACATAAAATAAAGCAATAAATCCGTACTGGTAGAGATTTTTCTTGACCGAAAAGGATCTATATAACCCTGAGAAAAAAATCAATTGAGCACGAGCAGAATATATATATATATAAAGAGAGTCAAAGGGAAAGCGGAAGAGCAGAGATTTCCGATCCAGTCGGAACCAGCCGGATGGAAATGGCGTTCAAAGGGCGGCGGGGAGGATCTCCGTCTATACAGGGAGCATGTACAAACAGATAACACGCAGATAGATATTGGCTAGCTGACAGCTGGGCACCGACATCAAAAGACGGAAATTCTCTTTTCCTTCGTCTTCGAATGCGCCGGATGTCTTGTTAATCTTCTTGGAATTGCAGAGATGAGAAGAAGGAGGAGCTTCTCCTTTTTGCGCATCACTTTCGCCCATTTGAATGCACACGGAATCAGCTTTAAAAACTTCAAAAGGACTAAACTATTTCAATTTCCCTTCCGACAAAGAAGGGGTTTTTCTTATATAATCTCAACTTTTGCCGCAAAGTCGACCAAGAAAACGTGCTCGTCGTTGAATTCTCAAAGTTATTCAATCGTTGCATTTCCGGACTGTCCTTCAGAACGATTTACGATGACCAAACAATTTTTTACTTTTTATTTCAAACTTACCGCCAAAAGTGAGGCGCATAACCCGGACAGCGCTCACCGCATTTAGAGCAGCGTCTTGAAGGATCGTCCGGCGTCGTGTGGGATTGCGTCGTCGGCGGCGGCATCTCAAGATCCTCACCGCTTACCGGCTTCTGTGTAAAATGCACAAAAAAGGGGATTCTTTATTCATCGATTCACCACGGTCCGCACACTGATTCATCATTCATTTATTCAGAAATTTTCTTCTTCTTTTTAACATCGACATCTATTCAAATAAATCCTCTTTTCGTTAAAACGCGCGAAAAGAAGAGCTGAAAAAGGGATGCGTCATAGTGAGTTGAAAACCATTTCGAGTACAACATTACGTAAAAAGGCGGAACACGTCAAAGGAATAATTTCTTCCTGGTGCACGTCCCAATAAATCATATGATGAGGGAATACAGTAGATCTAAGCGCGAGAATTCGAGTTCAACATGCCAAACATCATATAACGAAACACGCGCCCGTCTTTTTCTCATTAATAATTCAAGAGATACCACCCAGAGTTATTAACTGCCATTCACGGATGGAGAATATGGTAGGAGGGATAAACCGACACCGCGCAATGAAAATAACATATAAATGTTTTTTAGGATGCGACTCGGACCAAAAATAGTCAACAATTGAGCTCTCTAAAGAATCGTAAATTTAATAATAGAGTACTACCAGAAAATTTGAAAAATCGTAAAAAATAAAAGCGGTTAGTCAACTAACCAATAAAATTCCTACCCAAAAAAATCAATAGAATGTCTAAAGCGTGCCATAAATAAGGCAAAAAAAAAATCTCATTAGGAATATATACGAGCGCCTCGTATTTATTTGTATCTCACGGAAGGGGGCCATCAGAGAAAAAAAAAATGGGTGATCCAAAATGTTTCTAAAATAAAAAGGAATGCGTCCAGATTTTATATATTCCGACAAAGAGAGCGGAAAAAGGTCGTCCCGTCGGACATTCCATAGGAAGAGTCACGGCCGATGAAATCCGAAACTCGCTGATGCCCGCTGCCGATTGTCCGTCTATATTTTTTATTTTACGTGTCGCTGTTGTTTTTTACTTTATACTTTTTTTTTCTTAGACTTCTTTCCCAGACACGGCAACCGTGTGAATAATACGATACATTATTACGTCGCAGGAAGCGTGAGATTCTTTTTAGGGCTGAGCCAAAATATATGGACGAAAATTGCCGGACTTGATCCAGTTGATGTTTGCTCTATTGTCTCTTTGGCTAGTACCGCGTGAGAAAAATCTTACTAATAGCATTAGACCAAAGAAAAAAAAAATCTGTTGTTTTCTTTTTTTTTCCTTGAAATATAAATCACTCTACAGCCTAATAATAGAGGACGACTCTCGATCAGAAATTTTTATTACATTAAAAAAAGAATGATGATGCGGGAGCTCAAAAAAGGTTGAATTTACTAACGAGAATTCCCGCTATAAGGTCGTGTTCCGAGCCCTTGACGAAGCATTCTTCACGCACGAAAAGTGTATACACGCAGCAATTTATATAAAAATGACGAATGCAGAAAAGAAAAGAACGAGCGTGTCAGTTACAAGGGATTTTTGACGTATACCACACAGCTGATGCCCGCTAAGATAAGGCTGCTGATGTAAACAATTTACCTTCACGCAGTTCGCATAAAGTAAACGTACTTGTTTTCTCGTTCACTGTACAAGTCTCTCACGCGTGCTTTCATCCCGCACCTTGAAAGAAAAATACTGCGACACGAGTAGCAACAACATTTCCAAAAAACAATGTACAACTCCAAATTTGGGCAAAGAGGATTCGCCAATTGAAGGACGAAATTTGTATAATTTTTTTTCAAGGGATCAATCTCAACTCACCAAATTTGGGCATCGAATTAACAAGTCTTTAAGATCAGAGATTATGTCACTTTTTTTTTATATGTTTCGGATCAATAATCACTTTAAAAGTAGAGAACAGATGGGAACTTTTAGGATCAAAGGAACGTACGCCGTCGAAGGATTATTACGACAGAGCTATAAAAGAAAGAAAACTAAACAATGTTTACAGACCGAAATAGCTCACGGTGATTGAAAACTGAACAGCGTTCAGAGTAGAAAAGAAAAGGTTTTAAAACTGTCAGCCTCAATTCAATAAATCCCTCGTCGTTTTACCCGTAGAAAAGAATCCTAGAAAATAAAAACTAAAATTCTTTGGCCAAGATTCAAAAAGGTAGAAAATCTGGCAACATCATCCATCCTTTTTTTAATTAATGATCGATAAGATCAAGGATTTTTTAACACTCTATCTGAAAACAGATTTCTATTTTTAATATTTCTTTAAAAGCTTCGGGAATAAACTAAAGTGAAATTCTCCCGAGGGTTCACAAAGGTTAGAAGCATTTAAACATAATCACGCCCCACATTACGAGGTATCAATCATTGACCGCATTTAAATGAAAAAACACAAAACACAAAATAAAAAAAGAAATAGGCCCTCTATCTCAAATAGCTTCCACCCCGAAAAGAAAGCAATTATTATTTCCCTACAGCGCATTTTTATTTTCAACGTTAAAAGGTTTTTGTGTTCTTTATTGTTACGACTTTTTATATTAGACCACGACCTGGATTTAAATCAATCCTTTTATTATTTTTATATACATTTTTCCAAGACAAACGTAGCAGGGAGCATTTCTCTCATTGCAAAAAAAATATATATTTTTATTATTGTTGCATAATGTGCCAAAGGGGAGACCCCCCGTTTCGATTAACCTCTTGGCGGTCGAAAACTTTTATTTAAAAGGGTCATCCTACAGGGGTCGAAAAAAATATTTTTCTTTTTACCACCAATCTAGCAGAGTCACGTGACTTTAGCTGAAAAGAAAAAAAAACGTATTTTTCCTTCTTCTTAGACGGCGGCGACATTAATTGCACCATCACGAATTATTTTACTACTTTACGATCCTCCTTCTTCTCTAGAGGTGCTCAGGGCCAATTCAAATATCGCGCCATTTCGTCGTTTTCGAGCAGCGTGATAAGAAGAAGAAGGTTGTCTTTCGTGAGAGGAAGTGAACGAGGAGCACATTGAATGAAAAGAGATGAAGACATTCATCATAGAAAGACGACGACGACGACAGACGTGTCGAGAAGGAGGGAAAAGAAATAAATCACAATTATCCGGCAAGTCACCGCGTCTCATTTGTTCTGTGCGTGTATACTTGAGAAGATGCATTTCATCTTCTTTCTTTCTTTTTGGAACCGTGAGATAACTCCCGCGTGAATATAAATCACATTAAACGGCGACGACGACGACGATCCATTCGAGTGCATCAAAACTATAAATCAACAGATATTCAATCGTAACTCAAGTAGCAAATAAGATCCGTCGGGAAGTTTTTTGAGAAAATGAATGGCAATCACTTTATTCAAATTTTCAAAGAATAAAATATGGCCTGTACTGAGCAGTTTAAGCGTGAGTCATGTCCGACGAATTTGTCGATGGAATATAATAATCATATTTCGTGTTGTAGGGTAGGCACGACCTTTCAGCGCAGAGGCGTGCTCAAAACCATCCTCTTCTTAATTCACCTCACGTAGGTAAAAAGAAATGTCGTTTTAAATAAAAAAAAAAGAGTGAAATTTTTATGCTCTCTTAATGAGGTTAAAAGTCAAGGATTCTATTTTTAAGTACCTCAACATTTTCTATAAAAATCTAGGGCGAATAAAAATAAACTAGCCATTCTCGAGATATCTGAAATTGTATTGCAATAAGTTGACAAGAAACGCGCGGAATTCTTAAGAAAGCCGCTCTCGAATAATAATATCTAATAGAACTTTGATGTACAAAAGAAAAAAAAAACCAGTTTCGAGTCTCATTAAAGTGAGTCTCCAACAGCAACAACAAAGAACGCGGCATTGCCTAGTCCGTTATTCTATAATTCGATCGTATATAGACCCCCCAGACTGGAGTGTACAAGAAAAAGAGTTAATTGCATGTTGGAATCCATCCTTTATTTTCATATATATAATCATACAGATTGAGTGGATGAAATTGGCACAAGATGGAATTTCTTTACATCTCTTTTATCCTTTTCTGTTTGAATTTGGAATGAGATTTTTCGAGTTTTACGATGTATAAACAACCTGTAAGCTCATTTCTTTTTATGATTGGTATAGAAAATATTATGTATTCAGATGATATAGTGAAAAAAAAAATTCTATTTATTCACTGGAAAACTTACAAATAAGTTGGAATAAAGGAAAATGAAAGCACTTTATGATTGGACACGGAAAATTCTCTCTTTGATTATCATTGTTATTTCTCAACTTTCGTCAGTTGCCTGCAAGGTGTTTTCCGCACTACTACTTGATAAATAAAGGTAGCGACAACAGAACAAAACAAAAAGTCTCCGCAGGATAGAAAAAAGATTTCAATCGAGCCGCCTGAGGAGAAGTAGAAGAAACTTTCCCCTTAAAAAAAAAGCCCAAAAAATTATCCAACTCTGCCGCCAGCAGGTGTCTCCCCTTTACCTGACCTGCTAAGCAGCCCCTAATTATCTATGGGGAAGAGGAAGAAATGAAGGAGGGAACCAAGCCCACAGCTTGACAAGTTCATCGCACTAATTGTCTAATGACAATCCTTCATTTCCCGCTACTCACGCTGGAGAGGAAGAAGAATAAAGGAGTTGCTCGCTAACGTCCCTCACAACGTCTGGCAGAGATAACCTTTGCAAGTTGAGATTGAATTATTCACACGGAACTATCTTCTTGCTTAAGTAACCGCCCGAAGGAGCTCTTTTAACTGTGTGTCCCACCGAATGACCTTTAGTTGCATCGTTAGCTGGTTCTGCTTCATCAATCTTCATTTAACTTTTTTTTTTCCTTACCTTCGTTATTACTTAAAAGAGGAAGGTACCGCTCGCTCGCTCGGAAGGCATTAGAATAAATCACAATTTTTCTCTTCCTTAATGGGACTAGCAAAGGAATTTTCAACATTTATAGTGCCTCTTTTTTAAAAACATTTCTTGAGATAACTATTCAAATTTTCTGCGAAATGTACTAGAATTTGACGGATATGGATGACAAGAATACTTTTAAAAATTCAAATTCATCATTCAGTCAAGAAGAGAAATTCAGGTCATGGTGTATATACCAAAGAATCTCTTCTTTGTTTTTTAGCAAAAAAGGGCAATCAAAAGCGATAGCATCTCACAAAAAAGTAAAGAATCCATTAATGACCCAAAACACCAAAATAAGAAATAAGCCATATAATGGTGGGCTGATCGGCATTATTTTGAATTAATATATTCAAAAACTCCTTAAATAGCGGAGAAACCAACACCAACCACAAAAAAAACTCTAATCAAAATGAGTGATTTAATTTGTGCGAGGGGAAATTTTTCCTTGAAAGAAAAAAATTCCTCTTTTTCCTATCTTTGATCACAAGAGTCTCTTTTTCTTAAAAACCACTCACTGTGTGAAGGAGAAAAGGATATTCTCTTTTAAAAAAGAGAAAAAGATAGACACGCTAAAGGGACACGTCTTTTCCATTTAAAGAGATTTCTACGCGCAAGCCAACATCCTTGAGGGGTATATTTAAGGAGAAGAAGCTAACTTCTCCTCTACTGAATAAAGAGAAGGATGCATTATTGATTTTCACTCTACTTTTACTTTAGGGTCGAACCCCGTAATAAGTCAACCTTTAATGACTCAATTCGACCCTCTTTGAGAGAGAGGCTTCGTTTTTAATTACATAATTAAGAGAAGAACTGGCTATAGCCAGAAATGGGAACGAGCCTCTTTTTTGTTTTAAATCACTACTCTTTAGGGGGGCTCTCTTTAAAGTCAATTTAGATCAATTGGATGTCTTGTAGAAGAATATGCAAATGAGTATGATAATTACGGCCACCCATACCCCATCGGGAATCCCGGAAGCAATTGCAGTTGCGCAATCGACATGCAGTCGCTTCTCTTCTTTTTTATGGAGACCTTTTAAAACGTTATCGGTTACCAACGTTGGAAGGAGACAGAAAAAGGGGGAGCTCAGTTTATGACCATTTTTTATTAGTTCCTTGTTTTAAAAAAGATTCTTAGGTAATGGTACATCAAGAGATTTTCATCTTCTGACAATAAGTCACCGTGATTATATCCCACTGCCTAAAAGTTGATAGCATCTCTCTTCCTGAATTCTTTATATGGATGAAGAAAAAAAAATAATACAAAAGAGGCGGCAGTTTAATTTTAATGTTGATGAAAATCAAGTTCCCGACAGCACAACGGGTAATAACGCAGAGAACGGGATTTAAATGTCGGTATGAGTAACTAATCTGCTGCGCAGGTACTTTTTCTTTTTCTTTAATGGACGTTAAAAAGAAAAAAAAGAATCATAAATTTGTGAAGGAGTCAAGAAGCCACAACAACAAGAAGGTCCCGCAGCTGTCCGATGAACCGGACAGAAGAAAAGAAAAGCGGCAGATGGTTCTCTTCTCGCGGTCTTTTCACGCAGAATAAGAAAAGGCAGGCAACCACTATTATAACTATATCAATTCAACTTACAACTACCACTGAAAATATAAAACCAGATATGATAATAATACAAGCCGCCGAAGGACCTTCACGCGGAACCAACCGCGCCGTCGGTTCAGAGGGATTCCTTGACATTCCGTTTCCATGCGCCCGAGAATGCGTTCAATCAACTCTGTGTGCGCATATAGGATGATGAAAAAATCCTTCCAACGAGGAGCATTCGCCCCCAAGCCACAAGTTTCTTTTCTTACTTATGTAACGAGCTCCTTTGCCTATTCATCCAGCTGCTGTTTCGCTTCACTATCCATCAGCCGGCTGCTGCTGTGTATGCCATTCAAAATGGACCACTGTTCGTTGTAGTTCTTTATCGATAACTTGCCGACATAAGAGAGAAACTACATCATTATTGTTTATATCGAGTAGTCTAAAAGCTTTTCCGACTTGCCAAAAAGAAATCCCGATCAGTATTTTATATCAGTTGTTGACGGAAGGAAAGATGAGTCTCGTTCATCACCTTCCACATTCGGAAATTCATCACTCAATCATTCCAACTCGGGAATTTAGTTGAATTCACTTCTTTTACACGTGTCTTCACTTTTAGAATATATATATTTTTGTATACTACACTCGCCCCTCATCATGATGGATGAGTCTAGCACAAGACAAACAGGAAAGAAGGGCCCCTCTCCGACCTTTTAAATTAGACACACTGAGAAAAAAAAAAGAAGATTTTTATTATTATTTCAAGCTTGATTCATCAAGCAGATAAAAGCCATAACTATTTGGCCATGTTTTTTTGAAAATGTATTTAAATTTTGAAAAAAAAAGATGACCTCATGCTCTAAAAGAGCGGAGAAAATTGAGAACCACGACGTGAAAAACGTTAAGTCGTGCAATGGCCAAAAAAAATTTTCTGAAATTGCTCTAGCCATATTCTTCAATGCATATCCGGCTCCTTCATCGTGAATATTGAATAATTCATCATCACGTTGAAAATGGTCTAGAATGTAAGAAAAGAAAAAAACCTAAGGCACTTTCGTGCTAACGTCATCGGGACAATTACATGACTTCTCAATCCCCCTCCCTCTCTTCGATTGTGTTCGAATAATAACAGACTCTTCTTCTTTTGAAATTCCCCCCTCTTCATGATTGGACTCCTCAGCTTCCGAAGTTTTTCAACCCAAAAAAAGAGGCCAGCTGCTATTTATAAAAAAAAAATCCTGTTTTTTTACATGTTTCAAACTGGTATTTTTTTCGGTGGTGAAAGGTTGTCTTCATGTATGTTAATGATATTGACCATGTTTTTTCTCTCTCTTTAGGAACCCGCCAGCACTACTACTTTGTTTTTAATGTTTACATTAACTGGCTTCCCCCCTCTACGTTTCTTTTTTTCACGTAAAAAAATCATAAATAACGAAACTGACGGACGATGGGCAGAGCTACCACATGGCCTTAATTTTCTAAAAAAAAAAAGTTGCAAAACCATGTTCAATTAACTATCCGGTTAGTAGAGGAACACTCTCCTATTTAAGTATTCTGGTCATTGCTTCTAATGATTTTTGAGGACAACGTTGAAAGGATCACAAATATTTGTGCCCAGTCATTTTTAGCACGGAAAAAAGAAGCGGTGACATCATTCGACTCGCATGACGTAATTTTTTCTACCAAAATGATTATCTATTGCTACCGAATTCCAAAAGAGATTTTGCTTCAACGATTCTTTCCAAGAAACACTTATGTACGGAAAATCCCTATTTGAATTTTTACAATTTCCCACGTTTCTTTATTTCTCAAATAAAAACCGAATCAAAGTATACTTTGAGTCAATAAAGCATTTTTTGTTTTACGATTCAAAACAAAACAAAAAAATAGCAGGATCTGGGAAATACGTATTTATAGCTGGATTTCCACGATCCTCTCCCTATAAATATATCCATTTTTTTTTCTATCGCGCGCAGTTACGCTTTGATTTACGCCGTTAAAGAAAATCACAACGTTCTATACGGTGATAAAGCAAAAAAAAAATGATGACGGAGCGGATCAAGGCGTGCGGCCGTTACTTTTTTCTTCTTCTTCAAGAAGGAATTTCCTCTCTTTATCAATTATGATTTAATGGGGTAAGAGGGGGTCCATGGATGGACCGTGTCCGGCGCTGGCTGACCGGAATTCCGGAACACTGAGCTCCCCTTTTTTTATTTTTATAAATATATATAAAAGCGGCTGATGGTTACATATATACGTTGGGCCCATTATCATTTACTCTTTTTTTTTAAAGAAGGAAACACGCAATGGAGCCATCGGACGGTGCGCGACCACCCAGCCGGGAAACAGAGAAATTAGGGGACTCGAAAATGCAATTTCCATTCGCTAATGGGTCTCTCTCTTCTACACGTGATGATGACAAGCATCACGACTCTCTCTCGGGAAACTTCGGGAATCGATTAGATATTTCTCTGTTGTTGTATCCCACCCTTTGAAAAAGGTGCTGAAGCCGGACAATCTCGGGTTAATTACAACGCCACAACAATAGGTTCATCCCGGCCGCTCTTTTGTGCTATGTCCACAGGTGTTATATACGAAAAAAATAATGTTTTTACGACGACATTCCCCCTCTCTTTCTGTTGTTATATTCAGTCAAGGCCAAGAGCTAAATTAACCCAATAAAAAAAAACTAGATCCCCCCGTGTATATAGTTAATAACAAGAAAAGAGAAGCACGATGGGATTGACGGCGTCCTTTCTCACACTGTTTACATTTTGTTTTCCTTCTTGGCTCAACTCAAGCTTTCCCTGTCTCTATCGTTTACAGCAATTAGACAAGGACATAAACAATGGAGCAAAAAAAAAAGAGAAGCTTCCGTGTCTGTTGATCACAATAAGGAGCCGCTTTCCTTCCGGATCCATCCATCCGTCAGAAAACCTTTTTAGGCTTTACACAAATAAATAAAATATTCCAATATCAAGGAATGGAAACCGGTTTAACCGTATGTAAATATTCCGGTTTCATATGAGAAGAGGTGACAAGCAGCCGGAGTCACAAGAAAAAGTCAATAATGATTTTATAGAACAACAAGATCACAAAACCGGATATTGTTAACAACTTTTTAGTGAATATTTTTCTACAGTGTCTTTGGAAAGTTTTAAGATTCTCTCCTAGCTCCCCTTTTTTGTTTGGTTTTAACAAAACTACTACATCCTGTCCAAGGTCTTCCACGTTTTCCTGCGGACTTAATCATCAACTTCCTTTCCCCACACTTTTTTTTCGGAGGCGCCGGGGCCATTGATATGAAATTTGTGGTCGTAATACTCTTTCTCTTCGTCTACCTCTACCACCTCAGTTGATGGAGTGGAACACACCAAGGAAAGAATAAACGCTGTTCTGCCCCGATGACTATCATTTTAGTAGGCGATTAATAATGAAGCGTTGAAATTATATTTGCTGACGAGGTCACACCAGTCTATGCAAATCGACTAATTCATCACATTTGAAAAGTCGTCGTGTGACAACCCACCATTTTTCAAAAGAATTGATAATTACGTAAATGAAAAAATGATTACCATGCAGGCTGCGGAAGAAGACGAAGAGCCGTTCATTTGTCGTCGAAAGAAAGAAAAAAATCCTTGGGTTTGTCTCTTATTGCTTGTGGTTTTTCACACTGCACAATAACAACAAGTCAACGTGGTACGCAGCAATCAAGCGACACCGTGAGCTTTGTCCACGAACGTCTGCACTTGACGGCTACTCGAAGCCGACTGTCTGCTAGCAGCCCGGGAAACAAGTCCCTCCCTGCAAGGAGCAATACGGGGGAACTGAAAGAGTTTTTCAAATTTCTAGATTAGAGCAAACTTGAAGTGTGATGGATCAAGGGCCCTTTCTTCTTTACTTTTGAAAAACTATGCTATAAGTTAATTGAATTAAGTTTAAATATTAATAAATTAAACGAATTTCGTAAACGCCATCTATCGATACGTAGTTAAAATTTCTGTATATTTTTTTGACAGGGGGAGGGTTTCGAGGATATCGAGAAATCGTCACGTATCCTCTTCCTGAGTTTTGCATCCCATTTTCATTTTTGTGTTTAGTTTTATCACGCTAATTTTTAGTTCATCTTGTAGAGTATTCTTTTGTGCTTGTGTGTATCTATTATTTTGCACGAGAAACTGTAGCCGTATTTTGTAGAAGAGGATGAAGGATGTACTGCCCTGGCCCTTCCCCAGGACTTTAGACGGTTTTATCTGGAGACTGTCTCAACGTATCATCATCTCTACTGTTGGTTTCATCGGCAAATTCATCCTTAGTAAATGTAGTGTCTTCGATGTCGTCGGAATAGTTGAATTAATCGCCCAGCTGTGGCATTTTTTCTCTTTCAGATTTCATGAACACGACCAGAGTGGTTAATCGCCACATCTTAGTTCACAGCCTGGATAGCCGCCCCCTACATATTCCAGTCCTCACAGTGTGCAATCATGCTTCATGTTTTGACGATCCTGGGCTCTGGAGTAAGCAATTACTTCCAATTATCAATTCAAGAGCTAAAATGTGTGTCTTAATTAGGTATACTGCCTGTACGACACCTTTTCAATGTTGACATCATTCGGTGGAGCCTCTCAGCCCACAACATCTGCTTCACAAATCCTCTACACTCACAGTTCTTTGCCAGAGGGAAGTGTGTCCCTGTAGTTAGAGGTGCTGGAGTGTACCAAAAAGGCCTTGACTTTTGCATACAAGTAAGATTCTATTTGCACTAAAGAAAGTTTATATTCTTATTAAAAAACCACACTTTTAACAGCGGTTGAACGAGGGCGCATGGGTTCACGTCTTCCCTGAAGGTCGAGTTAATGAAAACAATGAATTCATTAGATTGAAATGGGGCGTAGGACGTCTTATCGCCGAAGCCGAGGTCCTTCCGATCGTCATCCCTTTTTGGCACGTTGGCATGGACCAAGTCCTGCCCAATCAATATCCTTATAGGTATAAATCAATCTCTTTGATTTTAGATATTTTTTTAAAATCTGTAATACTTATTTTTCAAAATTAGATTTCATTGGGGTAAGAAAGTCCTAGTGAACTTTGGAGAACCTGTTGACCTCTCTGGAGTTTTGGAACACGCCAGGGAAATCCGTGCCGACGACCTAATGCTCCGCAAACTCATCACTGACAAAATTCAGGATGAGATGATGATTCTCAAAGACCAAACCGAACAGATGTACACCAAGCTCAAGTGGTGATTAGATGACATGTAGAAATGAATATGCAAATAATTTCAATCATCAGTGATGTACAGCTACAACAAGTGCAACTTTCTATTCTAAAAGCTCTAAAGGGAAATGTACAGTGTTACTCATACCAATTTTAGAAAAAGAAAAAATCTCTTGCCAGATATATGTGTATATTCTCTTCCTCAAGTCACAATATGAATACAGAGAAAGAATAAGACCGAATGTATGTGTATTTAGGTCGTCGTAAGGAAACGATAAAGTGCGATTTCTGCCTTCATTTGTGGAGTAGCAGTGCGCGGTTCGTCCCAGGTGCCCGCTAGCTTATATTCTCTTAAATAACTATTGTCTGTCGGAATATTTCCCGCGGGCTGTGTGCTAGTCCGAAAATGAAAGGAGAGCTCGGTCATTGTTGACACTGCTGATTCCTTTTGAAAACAAGCGAAGAACTCTAAAAAGAAATGAATATGAAAAAAGCAAACTAGGGCTTACGCTAGAAGTGAGAAGGATAGCGGGTCCATGTTAACTTTTCTTTCATTCTTCTTTCTACGGTACGTTTTCTCTTTGACAAGCCAGTCATCCACGCTTGTCAGGTTTTTCTCTTTACAATATCTATATGCGTAGATGGGTTGAATCAAGTCCTACAATTAAGCTTCATTATTCGCAAAGGATGGAATATACCGCGCGCTTCTGGATTCACGTCAAAACGTCAGGAATGTGTTTGGTTGCTGTCTGTCTGCGTGTCAAAAATTCGTTAGGAGTGACGTGAATATACCTACTACCATTGGCTCCTTCGAAAGTTGCACCAATTCTACGAGGAAAATTTGAAAGAAAAAAAAATGGTTCGAGGTTTGGCTCATCTTTGAGAAGTGCATGCCACGCAATAATTTGATTAAGATCGCATACAAATTGAGCACGAAAAAGGAAATTAGAAAGTGCTCCGCGCCTAGCAAGCTTTTTTGAAATGACTCTATCTCTCTCTAAATATGCTAATAGGTGTATTTCTTTTCCAGATAAATCTTTGTTTGCATACAATTTTAGTCTCTTGTTAGATCGGTTTATAATGAAGGTTTACATTTTCGAAAATATGAGGTTCGCGCAGTCTCTAGCAGCATATTTATCGACTTGAAATATGTGAAAAAGATGTATAATTATGACCTTTTATATTTTTGAACGGAGAAATCGCGCTGGTAGTAAAAAAGTAAAAACTCGTGATGTTGTCGGTGGGACGACGACAATTACTTTCATCTAGAAGAAAACAACGCCAGCAGGTGCAAACATCTTATTTTTGCATCATAATACTAGATCAATAAAATCTTTTTGGACGTTCTATTATTGTGATATGGGCTATATAAAAAGCCAATGAACTATTTGAATTTTTTTAGAAATTCTTCACAGTAGCCCAAAACGTTTAGAACTCCTAAAGAGATCTTAAACTTGTGATAAACGTTCTGGAACACAAACTACAGTATGGTATTTAGAGAGAGAAGGCAATCAAGAGTCTTCTCTTCCTTCTTAGATCTTATTATTTGATTTATGATGGATCTTTTCGTAATAAACTCGTCCTTTCCCTGTCGGTCTGAGTGCGAGGGGGGAGCGAGAATAACGCCTTACATGGCCCCACAAAGTAGGCTATAAGAAATGAGAAGACACCCTCTTAGATGATGATGAGACGGATGCAACCTGCTGTTTTTCTGCTCGTTTATTTTTCCGCCGACACACAGTTGCCTCAGCGGGATCATCGACCGGCCTAATATACAACAGACTCACTTTTTTTTCCTTAAAAATATTTTTTATATGGTTGTTTCTACCGAGTCCCTTCGAAATGGTTTGTAATCATGGTGCGCTGCCGCGAAGTATAACGCTGTCGGTCTCTCAAGAATCCTCAAGGCGCATATTTTTCATCTTCTGCTACCTTATTCCATAATCATATTCATCAGTGTAAATTGCATTTTTTTTTTAGTCTTCAAGGATTCGTGTAATCTGGCACTCTAATTTGGAGCTATTCGCTGCGAAAACTGGGGGTGGACGGTTTATTCTCACAAATCCCACATCAGCTGGCTAGACGAGTACGGTGTCGCGCAATGATTATGATTATTATACAAGAAAAGTCATCGAACGCGGGAAAAAAATGTGGAACGAATTTGATTTGGGAATAAGTGTGTGTATGCATAAGGAAAATTAAACTGGATCCAGAAAGAACTATATCGAATTAGAGTGTTATTTTCTCAAACATGAGCTTTCACGCTTGTGGATGACCTAATTTTGTGTTTTAAAGAAAAAAGATAATTAGTTGAGAAACTCGACTGATGTTATCAGGTTTACTGTTGTTGTTCCTCAAGTGTGATATCTTTTTTAAGGCATCAAACTCGGTAATCTTAATTACAAAGCTTTCTATAGCAGCGCACACTTTTTATTTCGCCATCTCTACTCGTTTTCTTTAAAAATTGTAATGGATAGAAGAAAGTCTCAATTATTTCACTTTCCAAAAATCTTCAATTTATTCTTGAAAAAACTCGTTTCATTTATAGAACAGTAACTTTCGTGTATAACGAGGCATGAATACAGATTATGAATTCATAATTTATTTTTTAAATGTTCATTTTGCTAAAAAGTAATGGAATCTTTCAACATTTGAAAAATGGTGAATGTATATGAGCCCTCAATTTATTTCTTAAAAGGACTCCCATGATGGATCATCACAATTAAACGTTGCTCGTTGAAATTCATCACGCGCATATAATACCTCAATTTGCTGATTGCTTTTTAGCTCTTTAATGAGTGAGTCGTTTTCTCTCTGATTTCCATAAAAGGTGATATCATTACCAATATATCTTTCTTAAAACAAAAGCCCCACGCGCAGATTTAAATCACTTTTTATGCATTTTTTTGTGGAGAATGGAGCGATAACTGCCATTTTCTTCAGCTACCTTGTGGAATTTCTGTGTTTTTCTTCCGAATGTTTTTATTCTTTTACGATGGGAGTTTCCGACCAAATCACGCAACAAAGTGGCTCCCTTCTTTTTTTTCGAGAAAATAAACTCCGTGAAAGGTGCTCCTGATTGCACTAGAGGTCAAATAAACATGTGCCACAAGTTCAGCCCCTCTTTTACCCCCCACAATACGGTAGAAAGTTCGTGACCAACCAATCGACCACAAGAAAATATCATTAAAAAGTTTCTTCGTTTACCATCATCTTCAAGGAAGCCACCTAATTTTACTACTATTTGGTTAAACATAATCATTCAGCTCCCGCGTGCGGTACGCCATTACAATAAATATTGCTCCACCTTTTTTAAATATAAAAGCGCTCGCCCTATTTCATATATTATCATATTTACTTGCCACATACAATGATGATGACGGATAATCGAGGTATAGTTCGACTCCGCCCGCGTAACCTTTATTATTTCCATCGTAAACATCTGAAATTACCTTCCAGAATTTAGGCCATTACTGTGCTGCTGGGAGAAAATGGAAACTTTTGGAATTCAAAAGGACACACACGAGCACCAAACATGATCTTATATGCATAACAAGTTATGATACGAAATCAAAAACTCTTTGAGTTGCCGAGTTTTATAAAAATCTAAATTCCAGCTCAATTTATGTCATGACTCTTGTCCTTTTACGATTGATACGGCGAGTCTTTCAAATCCGCAACTTTTTACAGAAGGAATTCAGAGCATGCTTTGTATGCAATACGCTCAAATAATAAAGTCGTGATTCTCTAATTACCAACTAGAATATTAATAATATGTTGAATGCGTGATTTAACAATAGTATACAGCCCACGTGCGAAACAATAGAGAATTGAAAAAATAGAAATAGGATTGAAAGGAATGGAATAGCGATCAGAACCGAAAAAGGGGAAAGCTTATATAATCCTACCGATCTACCTTTATGAAAGGAAATAATATATAGGTACTGAGAATTTGGAATGCTTCATCAGCTTCGAAAGTAATACCTAATAAAGTTGGTTGTGTGATATGAGATTTCATGCAATGTGCAGTTCATCTATGCGTCTGCGAGTTATTGGGTGCACTCGAATAGAAACGACGATCCTTTCTTATCATATAAAAAACTTGCTTCTGATTTTTAGCAACTACGCAGCACTTCTTTTTTTTCAAAGAAGAGAAAGTAAGGCAGACAATCAGTTTAATTGCTCAAAGCGTTTATGAATAAAATCAGATTGTAGTGGCACCTCCTTGACTTATTCCACGTCTAAATTTATTGGTTATCGGCTATTAATTTAGTAACCTTCTGTTTGAAAAAAAGCGTGAAATCGGGGATGCCGTGCACGAAGAACATGTAAAAAAAAGCACTTATTTGACCCTTCTAATTTGGGTCAGGGTTTTGCAGTTCAAAAGGATTTCTTTTATAATCTAATCAGTCGCTAAATTTTTCGTTGTGGTTTGAACCAAGGACTAAATCATACGCAATAAACGAGATGCTTTGTGTTTCTAGATTTATAGCCTTTCCTTACTCATGTTGGTACCTCTACATTTCAGAGCAACTTTTCAACCAGCATCTTACATTCCTGTTGACCAATGACACTGCTATTAATTAACCATCCAGTTGACATTAACTTAACTTTTAAGTCAATCGATTTGAGGTTGTTTTAAGAGAAAAAATATAAACGAAAGAAATCGGGGTGAGCGCGTGTAATAGCCAAATTTCCGGAAATACACAACAGCCCACACTTCCCAGACGCAACACGTACTCAATCTGTCCACAGTCAACGTTTAGATGATGCCGATCTTGTTGGCAACGTCAAGGGCGTCGTAGTCGGGAGCGAGACGGACGTAGGCCTTCTTTCTGGCCATCGGGGCGGTTAAGTGTGTTCACCTTGGCCACATCGATGTCGTACAGTTTCTTGACCGACGCGCGAATTTGATGCTTGTTGCACTTGGTGTGCACGATAAGGACCAATGTGTTGTTGTCTTCGATCTTCTTCATGGCCGATTCAGTGGTGAGCGGGTGCTTAATGATGTTATAAGCATCCATCCTGTAAAATAAATGATACTTCTTTAATAAACATCCAAGATAATTCAAATAGGTAAGTTTAAGTTAGTTAAATCAGAAAGTGCAAAGGTTTGACTTCACATAATTTTCAGAGAGATTCCCACACAAAAATTCATCATTATAATAATGAGTATGAAGATGTTTTTAGAAGGAAATGGACATACTTGCTCCTCTTGGGGGCCGACTGACGGGGATATTTGGGGTTCCTGGGCGGCCTGAAGGTCTTGGGACGCCTAAACTGTACAGAGGTACGGATCTTCCTTGTCCTGGGTGCCATTGAGACCCTTGATAACCTGTAAACGTCGAAAAATTTTAATTAATCAAAAGTTCAACAAAGAATTTGAACTACAAAGGGTATAAAATTGTCAGTTGCAAAATAAGTTGTGCTTCAATTGGTATTCAGAGAGCTGGGTAATTTTTCATCATTAAAATTAGTCTCAGTGGGTGAAATTCAGACTTGAAATTACCTTTCTCTGAGCTGAGAGGGCTTTGGTGGTGGCTGACTTGGCTTTGGTAACCTTACCAGCAGCAACTCCTTCTTGCCCACAACAGCTTTGGATCCAGCCTTAGCGGCACCCTTGGCTACAGGCTTGGAAGCAGCCTTAGATCCTGTCTTGGCTGCAGGCTTGGCAGCACCCTTAGCAGGTGCCTTAGCTCCCTTAGCCGCTGGTTTGGCTCCTGCCTTGGCAGCAGCTCCTTTAGCAGGGGCAGCCTTAGCTCCCTTGGCCGGAGCAGCCTTAGGTTTGGCTCCAGCTTTGGCAGCAGGGGCAGCCTTTGCAGCTCCCTTAGCACCAGCAGCCGGGGCAGCTTTGGTGGCGATCTTGGGGGCAGCAGCAGGGGTTTTGAGCTGGCTCCAGCTTTGGGTAGCAGCAGCGGGGGCCTTAGCTTTGGGGGCCTCAGCCTTGGCTGCTTTAGGTGCAGGTGGCAGCAGCAGGCCTTGTCAGCTGGCTTCTTGGTGGCTGCCTTAGCAGCACCACCGGTAGCTCCACCAGCAGCCGGGGCAGCCTTCTTCTCTTCCTTTGCTGTAATAGAAATTATATTGATTAATAAGAAATAAAGTTTAACCCGACATAACTATGGCAATCCAAAGGGAATGAGGCTACTCGACTGTCAAAACACGGACTGGCTTGGTAGCCATAGAATGTGTCACTTTACTTTACATCTTCACAGAAAATTACTAACAAAGTTTAAGCTTGAAATAGTTAGACCGAAGCAAGGAGAAGTTTTCGATTAATAAATCTCGATAAGTGAACTGATCTACTCTGTGTTTAATCAACGAAATAAATGAAAAATATGTGTCTTACCGGCGGCTTTGGTTTCGGAGCCATGATGTCGACCGAAAAAGACTGTGTGAGTGAAACAAATATGGCCGTCCTTCGGTTTCCGTTCGTATGGGGAAACCGGTGTGGCGTTGCCAAGTCAGTTATTTGCAAAGAAAATAATTTTTTATCGAACTTACTACTTCAAAATTGAGGTGAAATTAAAGTGAAATAGATTACGCGAATAATTTTAATTTCAACAATGTAAAAACAGTGTTCATTAGGATTCATAAAACACTTTTAATCTCGCGTTCTATTTTACTAAAAACTCATTTTTACATGTAACGCACCCTAGCGGTAAACTTAAAAACCACCAGTTGATTTCGAGGTTTGATTCGTGATTGCAAGAAAATGTCCGGTACTGTACGAAACACGAATTCACGGCTATGAGGATTTGCAGTTTTCCTCGGCTTTAAGGTATATGTTGGTTTAGTAAAAAATTCCCTGCTGAAAGCAGTAGAATCGCATTATAATATCATAGAGTAAAACATGTATTAGTTAGCATATTTTTTGTCAGTTAAAAGAAGAAAAAAGCTGGTATTCTGTGTACTGTAACAGCTTATTAACCTGGTCCATCAAGTTATCAAGTACAGGGCAATAATGATGATTACAAAATTAGGTGGTTTGGAAGTCTGGCTGCCTGGGACTAACGGAATCTCTTTCTGCTGGTGCCCACTGCACAAATATAAGGTCTACTTTGAAAAAGCTTTTGGCGTTCCTGTGACTTAGAAGAGAAATTGGGGCCGAATCATCGTAGATGTTTATTCCATAGTTGTCGTAAGACATGGATCACAATTTTTTCGGTGAAATTTAAAACATGTTTGAAGTTTGGACCAGGAAGATGACGAAGCGCGCGCGTCAGAAAGAGTGATGTTATCGAAGTAGAGCTGGGAGAGATTTCAGAATTCGAATGATCTACTAGATCTTCCATGGTTCTATCTACTAGATCCATCCATCCATTTACGATAAGGACGGCTAAATGATTTGATCAAACGGTCCATTTGCCTTTAAAGCTGACTACTGATCTCACTAGTCAGCTTCCGCAGAAGTTTCTGTTGGAACAGATCTTTCATCCGAAGATGGTCGATTTGATCTTGAAAACTCGTTTCCATATTTGATTCATTCGATCTTCCATAAAGGACTCATACTGTGCTACATTAAGAAAACAGATTTACATATTATTGTTTTCTTAAATTTTATTGATGAAATTGTGTAATAAAATTATATCAAATTACCAACCATGAATTGCTGTTCACTAGTCCACAAAAATATTGAATACCGATAGGGTTTCTTTCGAATAGTTTTCATCTTGAGAAAAACTAATTAAAAGAAAAATACTAATCTAGGCAGTAAGCATGCTTTTTTCAAAAGCAGAAATATGGCAACCATAACCGCAACCAAAGTTCTTCTCCTATAAACATTAAAAAAAAAATATTATCTGCACGAAAAGTGCGTGGCAAACTAAAAGTTATGACAGGCACGTATTTTGTTTATGCAAAAGAATGTATGGAATAGCGTAGGAGCAAAGATTATGTCGTATCGAGTTCTTTTTAAAATTACGGTCCTTGATCAACACACGCTGTTATATGTGAAGATAACAAGTCACGTTAAGGACTTTTTTAGTAACGCGCAAAAAAATATTGGTAATACGCATAAGACATGCAGTAAGTAGAATAAGAAAACTCCATTCTAACTATTCTAAAGTCGAATAATTTTTCCAACGATGGAATTGATTTATTTTTAACTAAAATGTTGTTTATTATTATCCATCATTTACAGTAAATAGAGTGTAGAGCTGAGATTATTAATGGTCTCAGCCAATCTATTTTAATTCGGCCTAGTATTTTATCTTTCTAAAATAAATAAAACGAGAGAAAATTTGGCAGCTACAATAACAATGTAATGCGCATTCATTTCAAGTAGCAATTAAATTAAAATGCATCAATAAAAAAAATAGTACAATATAGTTTTTAGTCATTAAGTTAGGACCAAGACAACGATGAGCTAGACTCATCATCAGAAGCGGCATAACTATCAACATCCAATTCGGTAGATCTGCTAAATCTTATTCGGCGTCCTAAGTGGCTGGGAAATGCATTGATCAAACGCTCTACAAGCCTTTTGAGTTGACTGATTTCGCTGGCTGCTTCCCGAAGAAGTTTCTCCTGAATCAGGTCTTTCGCCCGAAGAAGGTCTATTTGGTCCTGGAAGTTGTTTTGCATACTATTCAGTCTATCTTCCATGAAGGCAAACTAAATAATAAAAAATATGGGGGAAGATCAATTGCATTTTAGTTGTAATGACCCTATCTTATTAATGCAGAAATGATAACCTGTTTTGAACTGTCGAGATTAGCGATTAACTGAGATTCTAGAGAAATATAAGTAACATAAAAGCAGTATTAGATAAAAGAGTACAATTTCCAGAGGAATCTATAAAATTTATCCGCAACTGCTGATTTTAAAAAAACATATCTGTTACATTTGCGTACCTTTTTCCAAGACGGATTGCGTTCCTGACACCAACAATGATAGGAGTATGCTGATGATGAGGCACGGCAACCACCAACATCTACTTCCTACAAGCATCTTCATATTGTTCAAACTGACAGTGTGCATCGACTAAATCTTATGATGGGCAACTCGGACATTGCGCTCAATATATAACCCAATATTAAAGGCATCGAAAGGAGGGAACCCGACAAGGGCAGTCCTTGATGGATGGTGCGCATTATTTACATACATGAAGATAAACAAGGAAAAGAAAGAACTTTGCTCCCATCACCGAAAGTCTTGTGAAATCATCTTGACGTTGGCACGTTGCACATAACAAGGATGCACTCATGCAGCAGAAACGGAACATGACTTAATCGTCCTTGGAATTGTCAGGTCAAGGCATTTTAGATTTGAAGAAACTCATTTCTGGTTTCGTTAAAAAAAATGGCACAAGAGCATCCACTTTGCTTAAATTTGTTTAGTCTATTCAGATTGCTTAAAGAAATGAAACCAGTTTTAGTGTAACACCTACGCCAATTCTAGAAAGTCACCCACCTTTTTTCTTCTTTTGAAGCTGGCGCCATGTATTCATTTCTCCTAGCGGAGCGATATGAAACTAATCAGTATTTGGCATCTAGTTGTTTGTTGACTTGTTGCTTTGCTCTGTTTATTTTAAGGATCTGAAAAATTACCACCTAATTACACAACGTTCGTCATCTCTTCCACACTTCCATTATAGCAATAAACAAGAGCTTAAGGTAACTAATTTACTGCATTGATCAGTTAAAGTTGACAAAACAAGTTGTAATTGATTGTATTGTTTTGTGTGTGCAGCCCATAGTCTACTGTGGAAATGAGTGGCTCTAAACATCTGAGCCACCACAGCAAAGTGGTGCCTTGCATTTCCAACAAGGCTTTCCACACACTCAATTGTGCCTTCCTCATTATTATCCTCTTATTCCAGTCCTTTGTCCTCAACAGCTACATCATTTCAGACTCGGGAAGAGAAGATGTTGGCTCATATTTCTGGTTCCTGGGAGACCTCTTTCTGGCTGGCCTCTTTGTGGCCATGTCAGTTCAGTCATATTCATATCTCACTCAGCAAAAAGAGCTGAAAAAGGAAGAAAAGCTTCCAGAAGTTCAAGTATTATATCTTTTACATTTAAATTTATTTTCAAATTGGTAAAATGAATTTCATACCCAGGGTATTATGGGCAAGAGCATATATGGAGTCTTGCCCTTGTGCTATGTGGCCTGGTTCTGCTATGCCAGCCTCTTGGTTGCCAGAATGGCCTACATTTTCAAGTCAGAGATGATCAACAAGCTCACAGATCCTAGAGCTTTCTTTGGCCCCCAATTGCTCAAATTTACACTCTCGTCATCTTGCGTTGTATTTATGCTGCTGGTAGCGGCACACCATGACGCTTCTCGCGATTCTCAGAGAGGCTTAGCCATCCGGTCGATGTGCACCAACACGGCTTTCGAGCTACTGGATTCTATATCTTTCATCTCCCTACTTATAATCTCCGAGTCTAAACTGATCTTGCCCTTCGACTTTGAGAACTTTGTTCTGAGCTTCGCCTGCATCAATTTCTTCTTGCCACCTATCGCTCTGTACCAATTCAGCCTTAGTGATTTTGGTCAGGTAAGCGTTATCATATAGTCAACTACAGAAATACAGTTAAATAATAATGTTAATTGGTTACTAGGTGGAGCGACCATTGGATCTGAACGGTGTCTATCACCTGAGTCATTTAGCCCTCGTCAACGTGCCGTATTTGGGTGTCCGTATCTATCTTTGGTCTGGCTACGGTTCTGATATTTCTCTCTTTGTCATGAAGAACGTCATAGGAATCTTGTGGCACTTGAAAGACGTCGTGCCAGATTTTATTTTGCTCCACATTCAGTGCCGCAATCTCCGTAGAAGTCGAACCCCTGCTATCCGAGAAGATGCTCTTGAACTTGAATTGTAAAAATGAATTTCCTTTCCTCCCAATATTAATACTCCCTCATGATGCCACTTTTAAGTAATCTCAAAAATCTCTCAACGCAAATCTTGTAAGATTTAATTCTCGTATTTTTAACTTATCGTAAAATACACTCTAATTTAGACCAATTTCAAGAGATGAGTTTTGAATGAAATGAAGAAAATTCAAAATTGTGCCTCAGGGAATACGAATTTCGCTTTTCTTTGTTGAAGAAATTAACCGCCAGAGTTCATAATCAATCTTTGATCGGGAACTATCGATTACAAAGAGTTTACCTTCTTTGACACATCCAGTTCATCTGTACCATTCTCTCACCTGCACTCGAAGCCTCCTGTCCTCTACGTCTCCATCATGAAGCTCGGTAATTATGACTTTACTCTTAGTTTAAAGTATTGGACCTCGTGTAATTTTCTTCCAATTTTAGGTTACTTTAGGTCAGTAGTGGCGATTTTCATGGCTTTACTGCTACCCTTGATCCGTGGACAGATGGGGCCGATGGGAATCTACAACAACATGTACGATGCTCAGCAGCAAGAGGCCTCCGAATATTGCCAAGAACAAGGTGGTTACGGTTCAGCACGAAATTGCGGCTATGGTACTCGTGGACAAAACTGGTTTGGCTCCTATAAACTAGGGTAAATCATTAAAAAATATGGTATTCCTCTTACAGCGTGAACATTTTGTTTCCTCGATACAGAAAGGCCAACCCGTACAACTTTGTAAGCACGATGCCGTACGGCTACGGATCGGGAGCCATGCCGTTCTTCTCTGATCCATATTCAGGTAAGACGAATGAAGTATTTCGTTTTCATTCAATCTTTTAAATGAAGATACATTTGAATAAATGGTATTTAAAGTTAATTTTATAATTTAAAAATATTTTGCATAGGAGGATGGCAGGGAACAAGCTACGGACCGGAGGCTACATGGCATCGTCTCTTCCCATGCAGCAGCAGCAGCCCAATTACAACAACTACCCACCTCAACCACCTGTTAACATGTACCGTCCGAATGACGTCTACTATTGAGTCATTAGGATATTTGTTACAGCTTTGTAAACTACGTTATGAAACTCTCTTCTAATTGTGGCCTGCTGATGTTGTCGCCGAATCTCCAAAGCTCAAATTTAGCTGTACTAAAATACATATATTTAACCACATTGTACTTGGCCCTGGTGGTACTTAATTATTTTTTTGCCAGAATGTGTAAATTAATCAGAAGTGCATATTGTTATGGCTCAATTGAGGGGTAGTTAGCAGAACCAGGACCTCTGAAGATGTTTTACTTGTGTAATAGAACAAATCATACTTTAATAATTTTGTCTAAAAGGAAGAACACCCTCTCCTACCGCCTGAAAGAGCGTTTTCTGGTCTGTGGTTAACCCATAATTTGATTCGATAAAGAAATTATTTTTTTTTTGTGCTAAAAAGGCGAAATTCATGCCTCTAGGAAATTAATTGTTTTAAAATTCTGTTGTGTTATGCAGTATGAGAATGGGATGCAAATTAGCTGCCATTACAATATTTCTTTCGTAATTTATCGTCATTTTTTTGTTCCTTTTTATTTATTGGTTTCAAATATCCCGCTTGCCCTTGCTTGCTCCAGCGGCAACCCTGGAGTAATAGAAGCAGCACTCTTTCTATGGTGAGACCTCACCCCCACCTAGCAGAAGTCGATTGCAGTTGATGCGTTCAACTTTCTACTTTCTAGTAGGTACGACTCCGGAGGCAAACTGCACATACATGCTGTGTACATGTGCACTGCCCTAGTGTAAATCTTTCATTTCGATTCAAAAAGGTAAATCTCGTGTTCCACTTTATTCCTTCGTTTTGTGTTACTCTAGTTTATCTATCTATCTCAAAGTCTCTTTCTTTCTTCTCGACTTTAAAGAAAGTAAATTTCCTAGCCACTGAATGGTTGTAGACAACAAAGTTTGATTGTGCGTGTGGAAATTTATCTCAATGTCCATGCTCGTTTATTTTTGTAGGCCCGTTGTGTGACGTTAACGGTTTAACCAAACGGCCATAGATATTTAATAAATAGTTTTGTAACAGTGGTACTGTGGTACACTCATCTCATCTTTTAAGATATTGTTAACTCTGCTGGAAACTTTTTCTCATTTGATTTATCTATTCAACTCTTCTAAAAAAAGAAATCACTGTTGCTAAGCCAATTTTAAGACCATTATTGTTGACCATATTTTCTGCATCCCAGATCGGTCACCATGGCACCCAAGAACAAAACTATAAAGCCCAATGGATTCTTTGTTTTCATGCAAGTAAGTGAGGTACTCTCAAGTGCTCTTTTTTTTAAACTAAAATTTTTATTTATTTTGCAGGAAATGAAACCTCGCTTGGAGAGTGATGGCCACAGGTTCCCGAATGGATTCCCAGATGTTCATCCCATCTGCACTCCCATGTGGAATGTAATAAATTTTTATCTAGATTAAAAATTTTAGTTCATCTAAATTAATAATTATTTTTATGTAGAACATGACTGCTGAGCAAAAGGAAGCTTACAATAACAAAGCCAAGGGAATGCCCAAAGGACAGAGGAAGGTGGAAGTGGAAAAATATGACACCAGAGGTAATCCTAGCCTAGTAGTTCTTGTTCTATCACATTTGCTAAAACATGTCCAACGAACAAGGTGTGCCACTCTCCTGGAAGGCGCGTGAAGAAGAACAGGCCAAGAAGGCTAAAAAAGAGGAGTTTGAAAGTATTGAAAACATGATTTCTCACTTCCACCAAAGAGGAGGTAATATTCTATATATATAAGCAAAACTAAATTGTTGTCTAAATTTTTGTTTTATCTATTACATGCAGTTCTAGTCACCCATTTTTTCCATTTGGCACACTTCAACTACGCTGTGGCCACTGATGAGCAAGAATTTCCACCATGTGAAGTGGCTATTGTCAAATACTCCTTGGCTAATGGTATCGTTGATGACTACCATCAATTTGTGAATCCAGGTAATAGACACCCACAAGAACTATTTATTATTAATAAGCACAAACCATAAGTTTAATCTGTAATTTGTGTGATAAGGCAAGCTTCGTCTAGGCTATAGCTTTGCGGCCAAGCAACACGCGGAGGAGACGCACAGGATTCCTTCTGGTTTAACACTAGCCAATGACAACTACATTGAAATTACGGATGCGTTGAAGAAGATCATCCGACAGTCGGTAAGTTTTACGAATGAAAGCTCATATTGATTTGAATAATACAGAATGCTTTTGTTTTCCAATGTGCTAGGACGGAAACCTTGCCCCAATCTTCTTTCTGGAGTCAGAGATTCCCAAAGCCAAATGGATTTTAGAATGGTTTGTGGACAAGTCTATTGGGCTCGATCCCAACTATGACAGCATCAACCCTTTTCGGGCTTACAGCTTGAACAAACTGTTCTACGAGCTCCGCCGTCATGCCAATCTTGAGGATCGTCGTCTCCAGTTCGCCAGCAATGTCATGGTAAACTTGTTCGTTTAAAATCAAATTTATAACGAAGCTAATATTTTCAATAATTAACAGGTAGCTGAAAAGTTGTGCAGCGGAGGCTTTGACTTTTGTCCCAATATGGCTTGCAAGGTATTTTGGTTTTACTTAAACGGAAGACTTGAATCTAATCATCTAATCAATCATCATATGTTTTTACTCGTATTAAGTGGCATGAGGAAGAGGACCGAACGAAATACTGCTCTCTATCTTCCGTCCGCAATTATGCCTACATCATTTCGGACATGTGCTGTGAGCATTACGGCCTTCGACTGCTGCCGAACCGGCACTGCCCTGCCAGCATCGCTGATGAAACCAAATACGAGATCAAGCCTCCTACTGAGCCTCGCAAACCGGACGATGTAATAATCAAATATCCCATTTTAAATTGATCAAGTGTATTAACAGAAAAATGTTTTATTAGGAGGTTTCGGTAACTTCTGAAGTGAATTCTTCGATTGCAAGCGCTCCTCGCATGCCACGTGGTTTTGGTACGTAGTTTGATTCTGTAAAAAGTTTTTGTTATTGAATCCCACCTGCAATAATAATTTCCTGCTTTAGGAAACGTTGTTGGTTCAAGATTGGCTCCTGGCTTTGGCATGGGCCGTGGATTGTTGGCTAGCTCTTCCGTTACATCTGCCAATACTCGGACTCCTCAAGAATCTCTTTCTTCAGTTTTATCGTCGCCGATTGGAAGTGCTTCGCCAAGTCCTTCGCTGCCTGGAGCTGGTCGTGGACGTGGTCGCGGACTTCTTGGTGAATAGAAAGTGCCAATTGTTGTAGAATGTTGATTTTCCATTCCGTCGTTTTTTTTCTCGATATCGTAGAAGTAAGACGGAAAATCCAGAATTGTGACTTTTGTTTTGTATCGATGTTAATGTCAAGTTATCTCCTTTGTCCTTGCGTTCCAACCAATCGAATTGGTCATTTCAAGTTGAAAAAGATTGGTTTGTCTTTCAGCCTTATGAATAATCAAGAAATAAAAAGAGTCTCCCACAGGTTTTCTTTCTTTATTTTTTTTCACACAGCAAAATGAAAATTTCTGTTCCTTTTCCCATCATATAATATTTGAATATGTAAACATTGCTTAGAACACGTCAAACTCATTTCATGAGAATGGAGACGACAGCATTTACGTTGATGGTCTTGAGATCGGCGTAGGTTTGACCAGTACCGATGAAAACGATTGGCTGTCCCGTAATATAAGTCATGGATATGGCAGCTCCAACCTATGAAAAAGTAAAAGGATGTAGAACGGTTGCAACAGTAAAAAAAATAGAAAGTCAAACCTTGTCATCGATGGTGTCGAATTTTGTCAAAACGATGCCGTCGATGGTATGCGGATTGGTGGAGTTTGAGTAGTCTGCAAGGGCTTGATTAAATTTGACCAATTGATCAACGGCTTCATTGCCCACCAGGGCTTCACCAACAAAGAGCACAAGGTCGGGCTCGTTGACTTTGATCAGCTGTATTGAAAATAAAATTTTAAAGATGCCCAAAAAACTATGCTATTTTAACTTGGGTGTAACCTTGGCTAAGGCTCTCATCAGAGGCTCGTTGTCTTGCATGCGACCAGCCGTATCAATCATGACTACATCGATGCCCATATCCTTGGCATGGTTGATGGCCTCCAAGGCAATTCCGGCAGCATCCTTGCCTAAGAGTATGGAAAATTTAGTAAAGAAATTAGAACGAATTCCCTTAATATTAATTATTAAGCAACCATATCCTTTTTCATAAAGCTGAACCATTGGTTGGCCACCACCGTGTTTGTCAGCCGGATGTAGAGCGTTGAGATGGCGCATGTGAGTACGGAGCTGTTCGACAGCACCAGCGCGGAATGTATCGCAAGCGGCGATGAGAACGCGGAAATGGTTCTCGACCAGCCAAAAACAGATCTTGGCCAGGTTGGTGGACTTGCCCACACCGTTCACTCCGCAGAAAGACATGACGTATGGGCGCTTCTTCTGTTTGCACTCAAAGACGTCGCGAAGAATGTCCACACGGCGTCGTGGTGAGAGAATTTGCACCAAGGATTCCCTCAGAGACTCCTTCACTGTGCTGGCTAAGCTTTCAAATGTTCCAAGAACCTAAATGATAAAAGATAATTATAGTAAAGAAAGCTCAATAATTAATCATCACAGATATGCTCACCTTGCCATCTAACTTGGCAGCTACAGAGTCGCAGAGCTTGCCGGCAATTTCAGCAGCCACGTT
>CM057931.1:3632560-3717068 GCA_030141595.1 Chydorus sphaericus
AATTTGACGGATATGGATGACAAGAATACTTTTAAAAATTCAAATTCATCATTCAGTCAAGAAGAGAAATTCAGGTCATGGTGTATATACCAAAGAATCTCTTCTTTGTTTTTTAGCAAAAAAGGGCAATCAAAAGCGATAGCATCTCACAAAAAAGTAAAGAATCCATTAATGACCCAAAACACCAAAATAAGAAATAAGCCATATAATGGTGGGCTGATCGGCATTATTTTGAATTAATATATTCAAAAACTCCTTAAATAGCGGAGAAACCAACACCAACCACAAAAAAAACTCTAATCAAAATGAGTGATTTAATTTGTGCGAGGGGAAATTTTTCCTTGAAAGAAAAAAATTCCTCTTTTTCCTATCTTTGATCACAAGAGTCTCTTTTTCTTAAAAACCACTCACTGTGTGAAGGGGAAAAGGATATTCTCTTTTAAAAAAAGAAAAAGATAGACACGCTAAAGGGACACGTCTTTTCCATTTAAAGAGATTTCTACGCGCAAGCCAACATCCTTGAGGGGTATATTTAAGGAGAAGAAGCTAACTTCTCCTCTACTGAATAAAGAGAAGGATGCATTATTGATTTTCACTCTACTTTTATTTTGGGTCGAACCCCGTAATAAGTCAACCTTTAATGACTCAATTCGACCCTCTTTGAGAGAGAGGCTTCGTTTTTAATTACATAATTAAGAGAAGAACTGGCTATAGCCAGAAATGGGAACGAGCCTCTTTTTTGTTTTAAATCACTACTCTTTGGGGGGCTCTCTTTAAAGTCAATTTAGATCAATTGGATGTCTTGTAGAAGAATATGCAAATGAGTATGATAATTACGGCCACCCATACCCCATCGGGAATCCCGGAAGCAATTGCAGTTGCGCAATCGACATGCAGTCGCTTCTCTTCTTTTTTATGGAGACCTTTTAAAACGTTATCGGTTACCAACGTTGGAAGGAGACAGAAAAAGGGGGAGCTCAGTTTATGACCATTTTTTATTAGTTCCTTGTTTTAAAAAAGATTCTTAGGTAATGGTACATCAAGAGATTTTCATCTTCTGACAATAAGTCACCGTGATTATATCCCACTGCCTAAAAGTTGATAGCATCTCTCTTCCTGAATTCTTTATATGGATGAAGAAAAAAAAATAATACAAAAGAGGCGGCAGTTTAATTTTAATGTTGATGAAAATCAAGTTCCCGACAGCACAACGGGTAATAACGCAGAGAACGGGATTTAAATGTCGGTATGAGTAACTAATCTGCTGCGCAGGTACTTTTTCTTTTTCTTTAATGGACGTTAAAAAGAAAAAAAGAATCATAAATTTGTGAAGGAGTCAAGAAGCCACAACAACAAGAAGGTCCCGCAGCTGTCCGATGAACCGGACAGAAGAAAGAAAAGCGGCAGATGGTTCTCTTCTCGCGGTCTTTTCACGCAGAATAAGAAAAGGCAGGCAACCACTATTATAACTATATCAATTCAACTTACAACTACCACTGAAAATATAAAACCAGATATGATAATAATACAAGCCGCCGAAGGACCTTCACGCGGAACCAACCGCGCCGTCGGTTCAGAGGGATTCCTTGACATTCCGTTTCCATGCGCCCGAGAATGCGTTCAATCAACTCTGTGTGCGCATATAGGATGATGAAAAAATCCTTCCAACGAGGAGCATTCGCCCCCAAGCCACAAGTTTCTTTTCTTACTTATGTAACGAGCTCCTTTGCCTATTCATCCAGCTGCTGTTTCGCTTCACTATCCATCAGCCGGCTGCTGCTGTGTATGCCATTCAAAATGGACCACTGTTCGTTGTAGTTCTTTATCGATAACTTGCCGACATAAGAGAGAAACTACATCATTATTGTTTATATCGAGTAGTCTAAAAGCTTTTCCGACTTGCCAAAAAGAAATCCCGATCAGTATTTTATATCAGTTGTTGACGGAAGGAAAGATGAGTCTCGTTCATCACCTTCCACATTCGGAAATTCATCACTCAATCATTCCAACTCGGGAATTTAGTTGAATTCACTTCTTTTACACGTGTCTTCACTTTTAGAATATATATATTTTTGTATACTACACTCGCCCCTCATCATGATGGATGAGTCTAGCACAAGACAAACAGGAAAGAAGGGCCCCTCTCCGACCTTTTAAATTAGACACACTGAGAAAAAAAAAGAAGATTTTTATTATTATTTCAAGCTTGATTCATCAAGCAGATAAAAGCCATAACTATTTGGCCATGTTTTTTTGAAAATGTATTTAAATTTTGAAAAAAAAAGATGACCTCATGCTCTAAAAGAGCGGAGAAAATTGAGAACCACGACGTGAAAAACGTTAAGTCGTGCAATGGCCAAAAAAAATTTTCTGAAATTGCTCTAGCCATATTCTTCAATGCATATCCGGCTCCTTCATCGTGAATATTGAATAATTCATCATCACGTTGAAAATGGTCTAGAATGTAAGAAAAGAAAAAAACCTAAGGCACTTTCGTGCTAACGTCATCGGGACAATTACATGACTTCTCAATCCCCCTCCCTCTCTTCGATTGTGTTCGAATAATAACAGACTCTTCTTCTTTTGAAATTCCCCCCTCTTCATGATTGGACTCCTCAGCTTCCGAAGTTTTTCAACCCAAAAAAAGAGGCCAGCTGCTATTTATAAAAAAAAAATCCTGTTTTTTTACATGTTTCAAACTGGTATTTTTTTCGGTGGTGAAAGGTTGTCTTCATGTATGTTAATGATATTGACCATGTTTTTTCTCTCTCTTTAGGAACCCGCCAGCACTACTACTTTGTTTTTAATGTTTACATTAACTGGCTTCCCCCCTCTACGTTTCTTTTTTTCACGTAAAAAAATCATAAATAACGAAACTGACGGACGATGGGCAGAGCTACCACATGGCCTTAATTTTCTAAAAAAAAAAAGTTGCAAAACCATGTTCAATTAACTATCCGGTTAGTAGAGGAACACTCTCCTATTTAAGTATTCTGGTCATTGCTTCTAATGATTTTTGAGGACAACGTTGAAAGGATCACAAATATTTGTGCCCAGTCATTTTTAGCACGGAAAAAAGAAGCGGTGACATCATTCGACTCGCATGACGTAATTTTTTCTACCAAAATGATTATCTATTGCTACCGAATTCCAAAAGAGATTTTGCTTCAACGATTCTTTCCAAGAAACACTTATGTACGGAAAATCCCTATTTGAATTTTTACAATTTCCCACGTTTCTTTATTTCTCAAATAAAAACCGAATCAAAGTATACTTTGAGTCAATAAAGCATTTTTTGTTTTACGATTCAAAACAAAACAAAAAAATAGCAGGATCTGGGAAATACGTATTTATAGCTGGATTTCCACGATCCTCTCCCTATAAATATATCCATTTTTTTTTCTATCGCGCGCAGTTACGCTTTGATTTACGCCGTTAAAGAAAATCACAACGTTCTATACGGTGATAAAGCAAAAAAAAAATGATGACGGAGCGGATCAAGGCGTGCGGCCGTTACTTTTTTCTTCTTCAAGAAGGAATTTCCTCTCTTTATCAATTATGATTTAATGGGGTAAGAGGGGGTCCATGGATGGACCGTGTCCGGCGCTGGCTGACCGGAATTCCGGAACACTGAGCTCCCCTTTTTTTATTTTTATAAATATATATAAAAGCGGCTGATGGTTACATATATACGTTGGGCCCATTATCATTTACTCTTTTTTTTTAAAGAAGGAAACACGCAATGGAGCCATCGGACGGTGCGCGACCACCCAGCCGGGAAACAGAGAAATTAGGGGACTCGAAAATGCAATTTCCATTCGCTAATGGGTCTCTCTCTTCTACACGTGATGATGACAAGCATCACGACTCTCTCTCGGGAAACTTCGGGAATCGATTAGATATTTCTCTGTTGTTGTATCCCACCCTTTGAAAAAGGTGCTGAAGCCGGACAATCTCGGGTTAATTACAACGCCACAACAATAGGTTCATCCCGGCCGCTCTTTTGTGCTATGTCCACAGGTGTTATATACGAAAAAAATAATGTTTTTACGACGACATTCCCCCTCTCTTTCTGTTGTTATATTCAGTCAAGGCCAAGAGCTAAATTAACCCAATAAAAAAAAACTAGATCCCCCCGTGTATATAGTTAATAACAAGAAAAGAGAAGCACGATGGGATTGACGGCGTCCTTTCTCACACTGTTTACATTTTGTTTTCCTTCTTGGCTCAACTCAAGCTTTCCCTGTCTCTATCGTTTACAGCAATTAGACAAGGACATAAACAATGGAGCAAAAAAAAAAGAGAAGCTTCCGTGTCTGTTGATCACAATAAGGAGCCGCTTTCCTTCCGGATCCATCCATCCGTCAGAAAACCTTTTTAGGCTTTACACAAATAAATAAAATATTCCAATATCAAGGAATGGAAACCGGTTTAACCGTATGTAAATATTCCGGTTTCATATGAGAAGAGGTGACAAGCAGCCGGAGTCACAAGAAAAAGTCAATAATGATTTTATAGAACAACAAGATCACAAAACCGGATATTGTTAACAACTTTTTAGTGAATATTTTTCTACAGTGTCTTTGGAAAGTTTTAAGATTCTCTCCTAGCTCCCCTTTTTTGTTTGGTTTTAACAAAACTACTACATCCTGTCCAAGGTCTTCCACGTTTTCCTGCGGACTTAATCATCAACTTCCTTTCCCCACACTTTTTTTTCGGAGGCGCCGGGGCCATTGATATGAAATTTGTGGTCGTAATACTCTTTCTCTTCGTCTACCTCTACCACCTCAGTTGATGGAGTGGAACACACCAAGGAAAGAATAAACGCTGTTCTGCCCCGATGACTATCATTTTAGTAGGCGATTAATAATGAAGCGTTGAAATTATATTTGCTGACGAGGTCACACCAGTCTATGCAAATCGACTAATTCATCACATTTGAAAAGTCGTCGTGTGACAACCCACCATTTTTCAAAAGAATTGATAATTACGTAAATGAAAAAATGATTACCATGCAGGCTGCGGAAGAAGACGAAGAGCCGTTCATTTGTCGTCGAAAGAAAGAAAAAAATCCTTGGGTTTGTCTCTTATTGCTTGTGGTTTTTCACACTGCACAATAACAACAAGTCAACGTGGTACGCAGCAATCAAGCGACACCGTGAGCTTTGTCCACGAACGTCTGCACTTGACGGCTACTCGAAGCCGACTGTCTGCTAGCAGCCCGGGAAACAAGTCCCTCCCTGCAAGGAGCAATACGGGGGAACTGAAAGAGTTTTTCAAATTTCTAGATTAGAGCAAACTTGAAGTGTGATGGATCAAGGGCCCTTTCTTCTTTACTTTTGAAAAACTATGCTATAAGTTAATTGAATTAAGTTTAAATATTAATAAATTAAACGAATTTCGTAAACGCCATCTATCGATACGTAGTTAAAATTTCTGTATATTTTTTTTGACAGGGGGAGGGTTTCGAGGATATCGAGAAATCGTCACGTATCCTCTTCCTGAGTTTTGCATCCCATTTTCATTTTTGTGTTTAGTTTTATCACGCTAATTTTTAGTTCATCTTGTAGAGTATTCTTTTGTGCTTGTGTGTATCTATTATTTTGCACGAGAAACTGTAGCCGTATTTTGTAGAAGAGGATGAAGGATGTACTGCCCTGGCCCTTCCCCAGGACTTTAGACGGTTTTATCTGGAGACTGTCTCAACGTATCATCATCTCTACTGTTGGTTTCATCGGCAAATTCATCCTTAGTAAATGTAGTGTCTTCGATGTCGTCGGAATAGTTGAATTAATCGCCCAGCTGTGGCATTTTTCTCTTTCAGATTTCTCATGAACACGACCAGAGTGGTAATCGCCACATCTTAGTTCACAGCCTGGATAGCCGCCCCCTACATATTCCAGTCCTCACAGTGTGCAATCATGCTTCATGTTTTGACGATCCTGGGCTCTGGAGTAAGCAATTACTTCCAATTATCAATTCAAGAGCTAAAATGTGTGTCTTAATTAGGTATACTGCCTGTACGACACCTTTTTCAATGTTGACATCATTCGGTGGTGAGCCTCTCAGCCCACAACATCTGCTTCACAAATCCTCTACACTCACAGTTCTTTGCCAGAGGGAAGTGTGTCCCTGTAGTTAGAGGTGCTGGAGTGTACCAAAAAGGCCTTGACTTTTGCATACAAGTAAGATTCTATTTGCACTAAAGAAAGTTTTATATTCTTATTAAAAAACCACACTTTTAACAGCGGTTGAACGAGGCGCATGGTTCACGTAACTTCCCTGAAGGTCGAGTTAATGAAACAATGAATTCATTAGATTGAAATGGGCGTAGGACGTCTTATCGCCGAAGCCGAGGTCCTTCCGATCGTCATCCCTTTTTTGCACGTTGGCATGGACCAAGTCCTGCCCAATCAATATCCTTATAGGTATAAATCAATCTCTTTTGATTTTAGATATTTTTTTAAAATCTGTAATACTTCTTTTCAAAATTAGATTTCATTGGGGTAAGAAAGTCCCTAGTGAACTTTGGAGAACCTGTTGACCTCTCTGGAGTTTTGGAACACGCCAGGGAAATCCGTGCGACGACCTAATGCTCCGCAAACTCATCATGACAAAATTCAGGATGAGATGATGATTCTCAAGACCAAAACCGAACAGATGTACACCAAGCTCAAGTGGTGATTAGATGACATGTAGAAATGAATATGCAAATAATTTCAATCATCGTGATGTACAGCTACAACAAGTGTCAACTTTCTATTCCTAAAGCTCTAAAGGGAAAGTGTACAGTGTTACTCATACCAATTTTAGAAAAAAGAAAAATCTCTTGCCAGATATATGTGTATATTCTCTTCCTGACAGTCACAATATGAATACAGAGAAAGAATAAGACCGAATGTATGTGTATTTAGGTCGTCGTAAGGAAACGATAAAGTGCGATTTCTGCCTTTCATTTGTGAGTAGCAGTGCGCGGTTCGTCCCAGGTGCCCGCTAGCTTATATTCTCTTAAATAACTATTGTCTGTCGGAATATTTCCCGCGGGCTGTGTGCTAGTGCCGAAAATGAAAGGAGAGCTCGGTCACTGTTGACACTGCTGATTCCTTTTGAAAACAAGCGAAGAACTCTAAAAAGAAATGAATATGAAAAAAGCAAACTAGGCTTACGCTAGAAGTGAGAAGGATAGCGGGTCCATGTTAACTTTTCTTTCATTCTTCTTTCTACGGTACGTTTTCTCTTGACAGCCAGTCATCCACGCTTGTCAGGTTTTTCTCTTTACAATATCTATATGCGTAGATGGGTTGAATCAAGTCCTACAATTAAGCTTCATTATTCGCAAAGGATGGAATATACCGCGCGCTTCTGGATTCACGTCAAAACGTCAGGAATGTGTTGGTTTGCTGTCTGTCTGCGTGTCAAAAAATTCGTTAGGAGTGGACGTGAATATACCTACTACCATTGGCTCCCTTCGAAAGTTGCACCAATTCTACGAGGAAAATTTGAAAGAAAAAAAATGGTTCGAGGGTTTGGCTCATCTTGAGAAGTGCATGCCACGCACTAATTTTGATTAAGATCGCATACAAATTGAGCACGAAAAAGGAATTAGAAAGTGCTCCGCGCCTAGCAAGCTTTTTTGAAATGACTCTATCTCTCTCTAAATATGCTAATAGGTGTATTTCTTTTCCAGATAAATCTTTGTTTGCATACAATTTTAGTCTCTTGTTAGATCGGTTTATAATGAAGGTTACATTTTCGAAAATATGAGGTTCGCGCAGTCTCTAGCAGCATATTTATCGACTTGACATAGTGAAAAAGATGTATAATTATACCTTTTATATTTTTGAACGGAGAAATCGCGCTGGTAGTAAAAAAGTAAAAACTCGTGATGTTGTCGGTGGGACGACGACAATTACTTTCATCTAGAAGGAAACAAACGCCAGCAGGTGCAAACATCTTATTTTTGCATCATAATACTAGATCAATAAAATCTTTTTGGACGTTCTATTATTGTGATATGGGCTATATAAAAAGCCAATGAACTATTTGAATTTTTTTAGAAATTCTTCACAGTAGCCCAAAACGTTTAGAACTCCTAAAGAGATCTTAAACTTGTGATAAACGTTCTGGAACACAAACTACAGTATGGTATTTAGAGAGAGAAGGCAATCAAGAGTCTTCTCTTCCTTCTTAGATCTTATTATTTGATTTATGATGGATCTTTTCGTAATAAACTCGTCCTTTCCCTGTCGGTCTGAGTGCGAGGGGGGAGCGAGAATAACGCCTTACATGGCCCCACAAAGTAGGCTATAAGAAATGAGAAGACACCCTCTTAGATGATGATGAGACGGATGCAACCTGCTGTTTTTCTGCTCGTTTATTTTTCCGCCGACACACAGTTGCCTCAGCGGATCATCGACCGGCCTAATATACAACAGACTCACTTTTTTTCCTTAAAAATATTTTTTATATGGTTGTTTCTACCGAGTCCCTTCGAAATGGTTTGTAATCATGGTGCGCTGCCGCGAAGTATAACGCTGTCGGTCTCTCAAGAATCCTCAAGGCGCATATTTTCATCTTCTGCTACCTTATTCCATAATCATATTCATCAGTGTAAATTGCATTTTTTTTTTTAGTCTTCAAGGATTCGTGTAATCTGGCACTCTAATTTGGAGCTATTCGCTGCGAAAAACTGGGGGTGGACGGTTTATTCTCACAAATCCACATCAGCTGGCTAGACGAGTACGGTGTCGCGCAATGATTATGATTATTATACAAGAAAAGTCATCGAACGCGGGAAAAAAATGTGGAACGAATTTGATTTGGGAATAAGTGTGTGTATGCATAGGAAAATTAAACTGGATCCAGAAAGAACTATATCGAATTAGAGTGTTATTTTCTCAAACATGAGCTTTCACGCTTGTGGATGACCTAATTTTGTGTTTTAAAGAAAAAAGATAATTAGTTGAGAAACTCGACTGATGTTATCAGGTTTACTGTTGTTGTTCCTCAAGTGTGATATCTTTTTTTAAGGCATCAAACTCGGTAATCTTAATTACAAAGCTTTCTATAGCAGCGCACACTTTTTATTTCGCCATCTCTACTCGTTTTCTTTAAAAATTGTAATGGATAGAAGAAAGTCTCAATTATTTCACTTTCCAAAAATCTTCAATTTATTCTTGAAAAAAACTCGTTTCATTTATAGAACAGTAACTTTCGTGTATAACGAGGCATGAATACAGATTATGAATTCATAATTTATTTTTTAAATGTTCATTTTGCTAAAAAGTAATGGAATCTTTCAACATTTGAAAAATGGTGAATGTATATGAGCCCTCAATTTATTTCTTAAAAGGACTCCCATGATGGATCATCACAATTAAACGTTGCTCGTTGAAATTCATCACGCGCATATAATACCTCAATTTGCTGATTGCTTTTTAGCTCTTTAATGAGTGAGTCGTTTTCTCTCTGATTTCCATAAAAGGTGATATCATTACCAATATATCTTTCTTAAAACAAAAGCCCCACGCGCAGATTTAAATCACTTTTTATGCATTTTTTTGTGGAGAATGGAGCGATAACTGCCATTTTCTTCAGCTACCTTGTGGAATTTCTGTGTTTTTCTTCCGAATGTTTTTATTCTTTTACGATGGGAGTTTCCGACCAAATCACGCAACAAAGTGGCTCCCTTCTTTTTTTTCGAGAAAATAAACTCCGTGAAAGGTGCTCCTGATTGCACTAGAGGTCAAATAAACATGTGCCACAAGTTCAGCCCCTCTTTTACCCCCCACAATACGGTAGAAAGTTCGTGACCAACCAATCGACCACAAGAAAATATCATTAAAAAGTTTCTTCGTTTACCATCATCTTCAAGGAAGCCACCTAATTTTACTACTATTTGGTTAAACATAATCATTCAGCTCCCGCGTGCGGTACGCCATTACAATAAATATTGCTCCACCTTTTTTAAATATAAAAGCGCTCGCCCTATTTCATATATTATCATATTTACTTGCCACATACAATGATGATGACGGATAATCGAGGTATAGTTCGACTCCGCCCGCGTAACCTTTATTATTTCCATCGTAAACATCTGAAATTACCTTCCAGAATTTAGGCCATTACTGTGCTGCTGGGAGAAAATGGAAACTTTTGGAATTCAAAAGGACACACACGAGCACCAAACATGATCTTATATGCATAACAAGTTATGATACGAAATCAAAAACTCTTTGAGTTGCCGAGTTTTATAAAAATCTAAATTCCAGCTCAATTTATGTCATGACTCTTGTCCTTTTACGATTGATACGGCGAGTCTTTCAAATCCGCAACTTTTTACAGAAGGAATTCAGAGCATGCTTTGTATGCAATACGCTCAAATAATAAAGTCGTGATTCTCTAATTACCAACTAGAATATTAATAATATGTTGAATGCGTGATTTAACAATAGTATTACAGCCCACGTGCGAAACAATAGAGAATTGAAAAAATAGAAATAGGATTGAAAGGAATGGAATAGCGATCAGAACCGAAAAAGGGGAAAGCTTATATAATCCTACCGATCTACCTTTATGAAAGGAAATAATATATAGGTACTGAGAATTTGGAATGCTTCATCAGCTTCGAAAGTAATACCTAATAAAGTTGGTTGTGTGATATGAGATTTCATGCAATGTGCAAGTTCATCTATGCGTCTGCGAGTTATTGGGTGCACTCGAATAGAAACGACGATCCTTTCTTATCATATAAAAAACTTGCTTCTGATTTTTAGCAACTACGCAGCACTTCTTTTTTTTTCAAAGAAGAGAAAGTAAGGCAGACAATCAGTTTAATTGCTCAAAGCGTTTATGAATAAAATCAGATTGTAGTGGCACCTCCTTGACTTATTCCACGTCTAAATTTATTGGTTATCGGCTATTAATTTAGTAACCTTCTGTTTGAAAAAAAGCGTGAAATCGGGGATGCCGTGCACGAAGAACATGTAAAAAAAGCACTTATTTGACCCTTCTAATTTGGGTCAGGGTTTTGCAGTTCAAAAGGATTTCTTTTATAATCTAATCAGTCGCTAAATTTTTCGTTGTGGTTTGAACCAAGGACTAAATCATACGCAATAACGAGATGCTTTGTGTTTCTAGATTTATAGCCTTTCCTTACTCATGTTGGTACCTCTACATTTCAGAGCAACTTTTCAACCAGCATCTTACATTCCTGTTGACCAATGACACTGCTATTAATTAACCATCCAGTTGACATTAACTTAACTTTTAAGTCAATCGATTTGAGGTTGTTTTAAGAGAAAAAATATAAACGAAAGAAATCGGGGTGAGCGCGTGTAATAGCCAAATTTCCGGAAATACACAACAGCCCACACTTCCCAGACGCAACACGTACTCAATCTGTCCACAGTCAACGTTTAGATGATGCCGATCTTGTTGGCAACGTCAAGGGCGTCGTAGTCGGGAGCGAGACGGACGTAGGCCTTCTTCTGGCCATCGGGGCGGTTAAGTGTGTTCACCTTGGCCACATCGATGTCGTACAGTTTCTTGACCGACGCGCGAATTTGATGCTTGTTGCACTTGGTGTGCACGATAAAGACCAATGTGTTGTTGTCTTCGATCTTCTTCATGGCCGATTCAGTGGTGAGCGGGTGCTTAATGATGTTATAAGCATCCATCCTGTAAAATAAATGATACTTCTTTAATAAACATCCAAGATAATTCAAATAGGTAAGTTTAAGTTAAGTTAAATCAGAAAGTGCAAAGGTTTGACTTCACATAATTTTCAGAGAGATTCCCACACAAAAATTCATCATTATAATAATGAGTATGAAGATGTTTTTAGAAGGAAATGGACATACTTGCTCCTCTTGGGGGCCGACTGACGGGGATATTTGGGGTTCCTGGGCGGCCTGAAGGTCTTGGGACGCCTAAACTGTACAGAGGTACGGATCTTCCTTGTCCTGGTGCCATTGAGACCCTTGATAACCTGTAAACGTCGAAAAATTTTAATTAATCAAAAGTTCAACAAAGAATTTGAACTACAAAGGGTATAAAATTGTCAGTTGCAAAATAAAGTTGTGCTTCAATTGGTATTCAGAGAGCTGGGTAATTTTTCATCATTAAAATTAGTCTCAGTGGGTGAAATTCAGACTTGAAATTACCTTTCTCTGAGCTGAGAGGGCTTTGGTGGTGGCTGACTTGGCTTTGGTAACCTTACCAGCAGCAACTCCCTTCTTGCCCACAACAGCTTTGGATCCAGCCTTAGCGGCACCCTTGGCTACAGGCTTGGAAGCAGCCTTAGATCCTGTCTTGGCTGCAGGCTTGGCAGCACCCTTAGCAGGTGCCTTAGCTCCCTTAGCCGCTGGTTTGGCTCCTGCCTTGGCAGCAGCTCCTTTAGCAGGGGCAGCCTTAGCTCCCTTGGCCGGAGCAGCCTTAGGTTTGGCTCCAGCTTTGGCAGCAGGGGCAGCCTTTGCAGCTCCCTTAGCACCAGCAGCCGGGGCAGCTTTGGTGGCGATCTTGGGGGCAGCAGCAGGGGTTTTGGAGCTGGCTCCAGCTTTGGGAGCAGCAGCGGGGGCCTTAGCTTTGGGGGCCTCAGCCTTGGCTGCTTTAGGTGCAGGTGCAGCAGCAGGCTTGTCAGCTGGCTTCTTGGTGGCTGCCTTAGCAGCACCACCGGTAGCTCCACCAGCAGCCGGGGCAGCCTTCTTCTCTTCCTTTGCTGTAATAGAAATTATATTGATTAATAAGAAATAAAGTTTAACCCGACATAACTATGCAATCCAAAGGGAATGAGGCTACTCGACTGTCAAAACACGTGGCTTGGTAGCCATAGAATGTGTCACTTTACTTTACATCTTCACAGAAAATTACTAACAAAGTTTAAGCTTGAAATAGTTAGACCGAAGCAAGGAGAAGTTTTCGATTAATAAATCTCGATAAGTGAACTGATCTACTCTGTGTTTAATCAACGAAATAAATGAAAAATATGTGTCTTACCGGGCGGCTTTGGTTTCGGAGCCATGATGTCGACCGAAAAAGACTGTGTGAGTGAAACAAATATGGCCGTCCTTCGGTTTCCGTTCGTATGGGGAAACCGGTGTGGCGTTGCCAAGTCAGTTATTTGCAAAGAAAATAATTTTTTATCGAACTTACTACTTCAAAATTGAGGTGAAATTAAAGTGAAATAGATTACGCGAATAATTTTAATTTCAACAATGTAAAAACAGTGTTCATTAGGATTCATAAAACACTTTTAATCTCGCGTTCTATTTTACTAAAAACTCATTTTTACATGTAACGCACCCTAGCGGTAAACTTAAAAACCACCAGTTGATTTCGAGGTTTGATTCGTGATTGCAAGAAAATGTCCGGTACTGTACGAAACACGAATTCACGGCTATGAGGATTTGCAGTTTTCCTCGGCTTTAAGGTATATGTTGGTTTAGTAAAAAATTCCCTGCTGAAAGCAGTAGAATCGCATTATAATATCATAGAGTAAAACATGTATTAGTTAGCATATTTTTTGTCAGTTAAAAGAAGAAAAAAAGCTGGTATTCTGTGTACTGTAACAGCTTATTAACCTGGTCCATCAAGTTATCAAGTACAGGGCAATAATGATGATTACAAAATTAGGTGGTTTGGAAGTCTGGCTGCCTGGGACTAACGGAATCTCTTTCTGCTGGTGCCCACTGCACAAATATAAGGTCTACTTTGAAAAAGCTTTTGGCGTTCCTGTGACTTAGAAGAGAAATTGGGGCCGAATCATCGTAGATGTTTATTCCATAGTTGTCGTAAGACATGGATCACAATTTTTTCGGTGAAATTTAAAACATGTTTGAAGTTTGGACCAGGAAGATGACGAAGCGCGCGCGTCAGAAAGAGTGATGTTATCGAAGTAGAGCTGGGAGAGATTTCAGAATTCGAATGATCTACTAGATCTTCCATGGTTCTATCTACTAGATCCATCCATCCATTTACGATAAGGACGGCTAAATGATTTGATCAAACGGTCCATTTGCCTTTAAAGCTGACTACTGATCTCACTAGTCAGCTTCCGCAGAAGTTTCTGTTGGAACAGATCTTTCATCCGAAGATGGTCGATTTGATCTTGAAAACTCGTTTCCATATTTGATTCATTCGATCTTCCATAAAGGACTCATACTGTGCTACATTAAGAAAACAGATTTACATATTATTGTTTTCTTAAATTTTATTGATGAAATTGTGTAATAAAATTATATCAAATTACCAACCATGAATTGCTGTTCACTAGTCCACAAAAATATTGAATACCGATAGGGTTTCTTTCGAATAGTTTTCATCTTGAGAAAAACTAATTAAAAGAAAAATACTAATCTAGGCAGTAAGCATGCTTTTTTCAAAAGCAGAAATATGGCAACCATAACCGCAACCAAAGTTCTTCTCCTATAAACATTAAAAAAAAAATATTATCTGCACGAAAAGTGCGTGGCAAACTAAAAGTTATGACAGGCACGTATTTTGTTTTATGCAAAAGAATGTATGGAATAGCGTAGGAGCAAAGATTATGTCGTATCGAGTTCTTTTTAAAATTACGGTCCTTGATCAACACACGCTGTTATATGTGAAGATAACAAGTCACGTTAAGGACTTTTTTAGTAACGCGCAAAAAAATATTGGTAATACGCATAAGACATGCAGTAAGTAGAATAAGAAAACTCCATTCTAACTATTCTAAAGTCGAATAATTTTTCCAACGATGGAATTGATTTATTTTTAACTAAAATGTTGTTTATTATTATCCATCATTTACAGTAAATAGAGTGTAGAGCTGAGATTATTAATGGTCTCAGCCAATCTATTTTAATTCGGCCTAGTATTTTATCTTTCTAAAATAAATAAAACGAGAGAAAATTTGGCAGCTACAATAACAATGTAATGCGCATTCATTTCAAGTAGCAATTAAATTAAAATGCATCAATAAAAAAAATAGTACAAGTATAGTTTTTAGTCATTAAGTTAGGACCAAGACAACGATGAGCTAGACTCATCATCAGAAGCGGCATAACTATCAACATCCAATTCGGTAGATCTGCTAAATCTTATTCGGCGTCCTAAGTGGCTGGGAAATGCATTGATCAAACGCTCTACAAGCCTTTTGAGTTGACTGATTTCGCTGGCTGCTTCCCGAAGAAGTTTCTCCTGAATCAGGTCTTTCGCCCGAAGAAGGTCTATTTGGTCCTGGAAGTTGTTTTGCATACTATTCAGTCTATCTTCCATGAAGGCAAACTAAATAATAAAAAATATGGGGGAAGATCAATTGCATTTTAGTTGTAATGACCCTATCTTATTAATGCAGAAATGATAACCTGTTTTGAACTGTCGAGATTAGCGATTAACTGAGATTCTAGAGAAATATAAGTAACATAAAAGCAGTATTAGATAAAAGAGTACAATTTCCAGAGGAATCTATAAAATTTATCCGCAACTGCTGATTTTAAAAAAACATATCTGTTACATTTGCGTACCTTTTTCCAAGACGGATTGCGTTCCTGACACCAACAATGATAGGAGTATGCTGATGATGAGGCACGGCAACCACCAACATCTACTTCCTACAAGCATCTTCATATTGTTCAAACTGACAGTGTGCATCGACTAAATCTTATGATGGGCAACTCGGACATTGCGCTCAATATATAACCCAATATTAAAGGCATCGAAAGGAGGGAACCCGACAAGGGCAGTCCTTGATGGATGGTGCGCATTATTTACATACATGAAGATAAACAAGGAAAAGAAAGAACTTTGCTCCCATCACCGAAAGTCTTGTGAAATCATCTTGACGTTGGCACGTTGCACATAACAAGGATGCACTCATGCAGCAGAAACGGAACATGACTTAATCGTCCTTGGAATTGTCAGGTCAAGGCATTTTAGATTTGAAGAAACTCATTTCTGGTTTCGTTAAAAAAAATGGCACAAGAGCATCCACTTTGCTTAAATTTGTTTAGTCTATTCAGATTGCTTAAAGAAATGAAACCAGTTTTAGTGTAACACCTACGCCAATTCTAGAAAGTCACCCACCTTTTTTCTTCTTTTGAAGCTGGCGCCATGTATTCATTTCTCCTAGCGGAGCGATATGAAACTAATCAGTATTTGGCATCTAGTTGTTTGTTGACTTGTTGCTTTGCTCTGTTTATTTTAAGGATCTGAAAAATTACCACCTAATTACACAACGTTCGTCATCTCTTCCACACTTCCATTATAGCAATAAACAAGAGCTTAAGGTAACTAATTTACTGCATTGATCAGTTAAAGTTGACAAAACAAGTTGTAATTGATTGTATTGTTTTGTGTGTGCAGCCCATAGTCTACTGTGGAAATGAGTGGCTCTAAACATCTGAGCCACCACAGCAAAGTGGTGCCTTGCATTTCCAACAAGGCTTTCCACACACTCAATTGTGCCTTCCTCATTATTATCCTCTTATTCCAGTCCTTTGTCCTCAACAGCTACATCATTTCAGACTCGGGAAGAGAAGATGTTGGCTCATATTTCTGGTTCCTGGGAGACCTCTTTCTGGCTGGCCTCTTTGTGGCCATGTCAGTTCAGTCATATTCATATCTCACTCAGCAAAAAGAGCTGAAAAAGGAAGAAAAGCTTCCAGAAGTTCAAGTATTATATCTTTTACATTTTAAATTTATTTTCAAATTGGTAAAATGAATTTCATACCCAGGGTATTATGGGCAAGAGCATATATGGAGTCTTGCCCTTGTGCTATGTGGCCTGGTTCTGCTATGCCAGCCTCTTGGTTGCCAGAATGGCCTACATTTTCAAGTCAGAGATGATCAACAAGCTCACAGATCCTAGAGCTTTCTTTGGCCCCCAATTGCTCAAATTTACACTCTCGTCATCTTGCGTTGTATTTATGCTGCTGGTAGCGGCACACCATGACGCTTCTCGCGATTCTCAGAGAGGCTTAGCCATCCGGTCGATGTGCACCAACACGGCTTTCGAGCTACTGGATTCTATATCTTTCATCTCCCTACTTATAATCTCCGAGTCTAAACTGATCTTGCCCTTCGACTTTGAGAACTTTGTTCTGAGCTTCGCCTGCATCAATTTCTTCTTGCCAACTATCGCTCTGTACCAATTCAGCCTTAGTGATTTTGGTCAGGTAAGCGTTATCATATAGTCAACTACAGAAATACAGTTAAATAATAATGTTAATTGGTTACTAGGTGGAGCGACCATTGGATCTGAACGGTGTCTATCACCTGAGTCATTTAGCCCTCGTCAACGTGCCGTATTTGGGTGTCCGTATCTATCTTTGGTCTGGCTACGGTTCTGATATTTCTCTCTTTGTCATGAAGAACGTCATAGGAATCTTGTGGCACTTGAAAGACGTCGTGCCAGATTTTATTTTGCTCCACATTCAGTGCCGCAATCTCCGTAGAAGTCGAACCCCTGCTATCCGAGAAGATGCTCTTGAACTTGAATTGTAAAAATGAATTTCCTTTCCTCCCAATATTAATACTCCCTCATGATGCCACTTTTAAGTAATCTCAAAAATCTCTCAACGCAAATCTTGTAAGATTTAATTCTCGTATTTTTAACTTATCGTAAAATACACTCTAATTTAGACCAATTTCAAGAGATGAGTTTTGAATGAAATGAAGAAAATTCAAAATTGTGCCTCAGGGAATACGAATTTCGCTTTTCTTTGTTGAAGAAATTAACCGCCAGAGTTCATAATCAATCTTTGATCGGGAACTATCGATTACAAAGAGTTTACCTTCTTTGACACATCCAGTTCATCTGTACCATTCTCTCACCTGCACTCGAAGCCTCCTGTCCTCTACGTCTCCATCATGAAGCTCGGTAATTATGACTTTACTCTTAGTTTAAAGTATTGGACCTCGTGTAATTTTCTTCCAATTTTAGGTTACTTTAGGTCAGTAGTGGCGATTTTCATGGCTTTACTGCTACCCTTGATCCGTGGACAGATGGGGCCGATGGGAATCTACAACAACATGTACGATGCTCAGCAGCAAGAGGCCTCCGAATATTGCCAAGAACAAGGTGGTTACGGTTCAGCACGAAATTGCGGCTATGGTACTCGTGGACAAAACTGGTTTGGCTCCTATAAACTAGGGTAAATCATTAAAAAATATGGTATTCCTCTTACAGCGTGAACATTTTGTTTCCTCGATACAGAAAGGCCAACCCGTACAACTTTGTAAGCACGATGCCGTACGGCTACGGATCGGGAGCCATGCCGTTCTTCTCTGATCCATATTCAGGTAAGACGAATGAAGTATTTCGTTTTCATTCAATCTTTTAAATGAAGATACATTTGAATAAATGGTATTTAAAGTTAATTTTATAATTTAAAAATATTTTGCATAGGAGGATGGCAGGGAACAAGCTACGGACCGGGAGGCTACATGGCATCGTCTCTTCCCATGCAGCAGCAGCAGCCCAATTACAACAACTACCCACCTCAACCACCTGTTAACATGTACCGTCCGAATGACGTCTACTATTGAGTCATTAGGATATTTGTTACAGCTTTGTAAACTACGTTATGAAACTCTCTTCTAATTGTGGCCCTGCTGATGTTGTCGCCGAATCTCCAAAGCTCAAATTTAGCTGTACTAAAATACATATATTTAACCACATTGTACTTGGCCCTGGTGGTACTTAATTATTTTTTTGCCAGAATGTGTAAATTAATCAGAAGTGCATATTGTTATGGCTCAATTGAGGGGTAGTTAGCAGAACCAGGACCTCTGAAGATGTTTTACTTGTGTAATAGAACAAATCATACTTTAATAATTTTGTCTAAAAGGAAGAACACCCTCTCCTACCGCCTGAAAGAGCGTTTTCTGGTCTGTGGTTAACCCATAATTTGATTCGATAAAGAAATTATTTTTTTTTTGTGCTAAAAAGGCGAAATTCATGCCTCTAGGAAATTAATTGTTTTAAAATTCTGTTGTGTTATGCAGTATGAGAATGGGATGCAAATTAGCTGCCATTACAATATTTCTTTCGTAATTTATCGTCATTTTTTTGTTCCTTTTTATTTATTGGTTTCAAATATCCCGCTTGCCCTTGCTTGCTCCAGCGGCAACCCTGGAGTAATAGAAGCAGCACTCTTTCTATGGTGAGACCTCACCCCCACCTAGCAGAAGTCGATTGCAGTTGATGCGTTCAACTTTCTACTTTCTAGTAGGTACGACTCCGGAGGCAAACTGCACATACATGCTGTGTACATGTGCACTGCCCTAGTGTAAATCTTTCATTTCGATTCAAAAAGGTAAATCTCGTGTTCCACTTTATTCCTTCGTTTTGTGTTACTCTAGTTTATCTATCTATCTCAAAGGTCTCTTTCTTTCTTCTCGACTTTAAAGAAAGTAAATTTCCTAGCCACTGAATGGTTGTAGACAACAAAGTTTGATTGTGCGTGTGGAAATTTATCTCAATGTCCATGCTCGTTTATTTTTGTAGGCCCGTTGTGTGACGTTAACGGTTTAACCAAACGGCCATAGATATTTAATAAATAGTTTTGTAACAGTGGTACTGTGGTACACTCATCTCATCTTTTAAGATATTGTTAACTCTGCTGGAAACTTTTTCTCATTTGATTTATCTATTCAACTCTTCTAAAAAAAGAAATCACTGTTGCTAAGCCAATTTTAAGACCATTATTGTTGACCATATTTTCTGCATCCCAGATCGGTCACCATGGCACCCAAGAACAAAACTATAAAGCCCAATGGATTCTTTGTTTTCATGCAAGTAAGTGAGGTACTCTCAAGTGCTCTTTTTTTTAAACTAAAATTTTTATTTATTTTGCAGGAAATGAAACCTCGCTTGGAGAGTGATGGCCACAGGTTCCCGAATGGATTCCCAGATGTTCATCCCATCTGCACTCCCATGTGGAATGTAATAAATTTTTATCTAGATTAAAAATTTTAGTTCATCTAAATTAATAATTATTTTTATGTAGAACATGACTGCTGAGCAAAAGGAAGCTTACAATAACAAAGCCAAGGGAATGCCCAAAGGACAGAGGAAGGTGGAAGTGGAAAAATATGACACCAGAGGTAATCCTAGCCTAGTAGTTCTTGTTCTATCACATTTGCTAAAACATGTCCAACGAACAAGGTGTGCCACTCTCCTGGAAGGCGCGTGAAGAAGAACAGGCCAAGAAGGCTAAAAAAGAGGAGTTTGAAAGTATTGAAAACATGATTTCTCACTTCCACCAAAGAGGAGGTAATATTCTATATATATATAAGCAAAACTAAATTGTTGTCTAAATTTTTGTTTTATCTATTACATGCAGTTCTAGTCACCCATTTTTTCCATTTGGCACACTTCAACTACGCTGTGGCCACTGATGAGCAAGAATTTCCACCATGTGAAGTGGCTATTGTCAAATACTCCTTGGCTAATGGTATCGTTGATGACTACCATCAATTTGTGAATCCAGGTAATAGACACCCACAAGAACTATTTATTATTAATAAGCACAAACCATAAGTTTAATCTGTAATTTGTGTGATAAGGCAAGCTTCGTCTAGGCTATAGCTTTGCGGCCAAGCAACACGCGGAGGAGACGCACAGGATTCCTTCTGGTTTAACACTAGCCAATGACAACTACATTGAAATTACGGATGCGTTGAAGAAGATCATCCGACAGTCGGTAAGTTTTACGAATGAAAGCTCATATTGATTTGAATAATACAGAATGCTTTTGTTTTCCAATGTGCTAGGACGGAAACCTTGCCCCAATCTTCTTTCTGGAGTCAGAGATTCCCAAAGCCAAATGGATTTTAGAATGGTTTGTGGACAAGTCTATTGGGCTCGATCCCAACTATGACAGCATCAACCCTTTTCGGGCTTACAGCTTGAACAAACTGTTCTACGAGCTCCGCCGTCATGCCAATCTTGAGGATCGTCGTCTCCAGTTCGCCAGCAATGTCATGGTAAACTTGTTCGTTTAAAATCAAATTTATAACGAAGCTAATATTTTCAATAATTAACAGGTAGCTGAAAAGTTGTGCAGCGGAGGCTTTGACTTTTGTCCCAATATGGCTTGCAAGGTATTTTGGTTTTACTTAAACGGAAGACTTGAATCTAATCATCTAATCAATCATCATATGTTTTTACTCGTATTAAGTGGCATGAGGAAGAGGACCGAACGAAATACTGCTCTCTATCTTCCGTCCGCAATTATGCCTACATCATTTCGGACATGTGCTGTGAGCATTACGGCCTTCGACTGCTGCCGAACCGGCACTGCCCTGCCAGCATCGCTGATGAAACCAAATACGAGATCAAGCCTCCTACTGAGCCTCGCAAACCGGACGATGTAATAATCAAATATCCCATTTTAAATTGATCAAGTGTATTAACAGAAAAATGTTTTATTAGGAGGTTTCGGTAACTTCTGAAGTGAATTCTTCGATTGCAAGCGCTCCTCGCATGCCACGTGGTTTTGGTACGTAGTTTGATTCTGTAAAAAGTTTTTGTTATTGAATCCCACCTGCAATAATAATTTCCTGCTTTAGGAAACGTTGTTGGTTCAAGATTGGCTCCTGGCTTTGGCATGGGCCGTGGATTGTTGGCTAGCTCTTCCGTTACATCTGCCAATACTCGGACTCCTCAAGAATCTCTTTCTTCAGTTTTATCGTCGCCGATTGGAAGTGCTTCGCCAAGTCCTTCGCTGCCTGGAGCTGGTCGTGGACGTGGTCGCGGACTTCTTGGTGAATAGAAAGTGCCAATTGTTGTAGAATGTTGATTTTCCATTCCGTCGTTTTTTTTCTCGATATCGTAGAAGTAAGACGGAAAATCCAGAATTGTGACTTTTGTTTTGTATCGATGTTAATGTCAAGTTATCTCCTTTGTCCTTGCGTTCCAACCAATCGAATTGGTCATTTCAAGTTGAAAAAGATTGGTTTGTCTTTCAGCCTTATGAATAATCAAGAAATAAAAAGAGTCTCCCACAGGTTTTCTTTCTTTATTTTTTTTCACACAGCAAAATGAAAATTTCTGTTCCTTTTCCCATCATATAATATTTGAATATGTAAACATTGCTTAGAACACGTCAAACTCATTTCATGAGAATGGAGACGACAGCATTTACGTTGATGGTCTTGAGATCGGCGTAGGTTTGACCAGTACCGATGAAAACGATTGGCTGTCCCGTAATATAAGTCATGGATATGGCAGCTCCAACCTATGAAAAAGTAAAAGGATGTAGAACGGTTGCAACAGTAAAAAAATTAGAAAGTCAAACCTTGTCATCGATGGTGTCGAATTTTGTCAAAACGATGCCGTCGATGGTATGCGGATTGGTGGAGTTTGAGTAGTCTGCAAGGGCTTGATTAAATTTGACCAATTGATCAACGGCTTCATTGCCCACCAGGGCTTCACCAACAAAGAGCACAAGGTCGGGCTCGTTGACTTTGATCAGCTGTATTGAAAATAAAATTTTAAAGATGCCCAAAAAACTATGCTATTTTAACTTGGGTGTAACCTTGGCTAAGGCTCTCATCAGAGGCTCGTTGTCTTGCATGCGACCAGCCGTATCAATCATGACTACATCGATGCCCATATCCTTGGCATGGTTGATGGCCTCCAAGGCAATTCCGGCAGCATCCTTGCCTAAGAGTATGGAAAATTTAGTAAAGAAATTAGAACGAATTCCCTTAATATTAATTATTAAGCAAACCATATCCTTTTTCATAAAGCTGAACCATTGGTTGGCCACCACCGTGTTTGTCAGCCGGATGTAGAGCGTTGAGATGGCGCATGTGAGTACGGAGCTGTTCGACAGCACCAGCGCGGAATGTATCGCAAGCGGCGATGAGAACGCGGAAATGGTTCTCGACCAGCCAAAAACAGATCTTGGCCAGGTTGGTGGACTTGCCCACACCGTTCACTCCGCAGAAAGACATGACGTATGGGCGCTTCTTCTGTTTGCACTCAAAGACGTCGCGAAGAATGTCCACACGGCGTCGTGGTGAGAGAATTTGCACCAAGGATTCCCTCAGAGACTCCTTCACTGTGCTGGCTAAGCTTTCAAATGTTCCAAGAACCTAAATGATAAAAGATAATTATAGTAAAGAAAGCTCAATAATTAATCATCACAGATATGCTCACCTTGCCATCTAACTTGGCAGCTACAGAGTCGCAGAGCTTGCCGGCAATTTCAGCAGCCACGTTCTTGGCGATGAGATGGTCTTTCATCTTGTCCAAAACGGGCGCCATATTATCTTGAGTAATGGTCTTTGAACCCACCAAGCTCCTAGATTCAAAATACAAATTAATATCCTTCATTGATTGGGGCAAGTAATAATTGCTTTACTTGAAATAAGAGAAGATTCCGGCCTTCTTCTGCACTTTGGGCTGATCTGGAGCGTTCTCTTCTTCCTCTTCTTCTTCCAGCTCTTCTTCCGAGGAAGATTCGTATTCATTTTCCCGAACTTGTCCTTGCAGCGTTCCGACCAACTTGGAATCGGGCAAGTAATCCGCCTGTTGCAGCACTGCAGTATCGCCGCTAGCTTCTTTATCTTTGGTGTAATCCAGCGCAACCATGTCCTTAGCTGCACCGCCAAGTGCCCAGACACGGCTCTCCTTAGATTTCTTAGTACTAGCCTTTGGACTCTTCCTATAATAAATATAATCAAGTATTTTATGATTTGTTTGGCTAAATGTTACAAGTAAACGTTTACGTCTTTTCAGCGAGGACTGGCTTGCTCTTGGCCTTGCCACCCGCCATCTTCTCAGCGAATTCGCGTCTTTTCTGCAGAATAGCATCCTCTTCGTTAATCTCGTTATTGGTGATCACCGGCTCCACCACGGTCTTGATCACTTCAGGCGCCTTTACTGTAATAAACAATAATTATTGGTGAAAAATGAATGAATTAATAATGGTGCACATTATATTTTACTTTCAACTTTCTTGGCTTTCTTGTTATTCTCCTTATCGTCCCCCTTGCGCTCAATCATGGACGCAACTGTTTTCTTGGATTTTTGGCTTTCCTCGAAAGACTTCATAGCTTTTGGAGCGATGGCTTGCTCACGAGCCCACTCCTCGGCGTCCTTCAAGACAGTGCGGAAGACTGCGTCGAAATCAAAGTTCCCGCCATAGTCGCCCAGCTCAAGCCTGTTCTTGTAGGCATCCCGGAACTGCAGATGTATGTTGTTGAGGAACTTGTCCACATACGAGAGTTGCAGAACCTTCTGGTAGGCCACCACATAAACAAGTTCAAACTCATTGTCCAGCTTGTACTTGAGAGTAACATTCTCATGATCGTAAGAGAGCTGGCCAGTCCTCTCCTGAAATATAAAATGAAATTGAGTCATTGAAAACTATTTTTAAAATGAATCAATAATATTTTTAGGATTGGTAAAAACAAATCTTAAACTAGAGAAATATTCAATTCAAATGCAAATTTCACTTGATTGATTAAAGGAGAAAACCTTCAGTACTGATTTGGTGATTGAGATTTTAGAATAGCTTTATTCTCACTAGTCACTTGATGGGTGGTTAATTACAACATATGGAAAAGAAATAAATTGCGATGTTTGTTATCTACCTGAAGGATGACGGCCTTAATCAAGGCGTTCACGGAGGAGGTGAAAATTTGAGAGGTACCTTGGAAGCACCACAGAACAATACCTCCTTTACCAAAAATAGAGAAAAAATCCAACATTTTCCTTGGAGAAAAATCTAACTTTCTTTGGAAAAATTTATTTTGAACCGTTGAACGGCTTAAAGGACGGAGTAGTAGAAGACCGTGTTGTGTACTTTCCGAACCAGACTACACTTTCTACACGTCACAACAAAGCAGTGTTGCCAGCTCCTCCTAAAGGTTCTTTGTTGCGCAAATAGCCGCCAGGGCCGGGCCCGCGCCGGCCGCACATATTGTTCAATTTCTTTAAAGAAATCGACAAAATAACCTTCGTCCTGGAACTCTGCTTGTCTTGTTTCCATGATATTATCACACGTATCGTTATTTGAAATCTTTTTGAAGAGACTTCCCACGGATTCCCCGGATTCCACGTTTCCTTCACTACATGACTGAAGACATTCAATGTGATTTAAAAGGATTCGGTACCAGACCCCCCATCCTCTAATGTGACTGGTTATCACGATATTGAAATCATTGGATTTAATCAAAGAGCGCTTGTTAAAATAAACCCAAACCTTTGTTTTTATCACGAAAAATACGATGTGAATATTACCATTTTCAAAATATTTATTTTGTTTGAATAGAACGCCATAAACGGTTTTCTATAATTTTTCCATTTACAAGGAATCGCTAAAAATTCACGCACATGCGCTATTTATCATCTTTTCTATCAATCCAAAAAGCCGAGTTAAATATTTTCAAATGCTTCTTGTCCTCTGGAACACTGGAATGCTCGTAAATACACTGCAAGAGTACAAAATATTATCATCATCTTTTCAAAATACTATGTAATTTTTTAAGTATTTTAGATCTTACATGTCTGCATGCATTACCACAGCAAGTTCCTCTCAGGAAGTGCCTCAGTCTAGTTTTGACCTTTTTATCTCCTTGATCATATGTAAAATGGCCATTTAAAACAGCTTGCTTGTGGGTCCTTACAATTTGGGCCTCTTGTGCACTTAGGCTTTCCCAACATACTTTTCTATCCCACTCAATCTCAGCTTCCATGAACTGCTTTCTTTTGACCTTCCATTCAGTAGAATCTTTTTTCAAATTGAGTTCACTTTCATCAGGTGTTGATGTAGTGGTAAATGATCTAACATTGAACTTGGTTTTAAAGCACAACACTTGACGAGAGTTCATTAAACGCCGGTGGGATGGTTGATTAATTAGAGATTTCGAGAGTCTAATAATACCAGTCATGATGGGATTAGAGACAGTTCATAAGAAGAGAACAATAATGTTTCAAAAGCTTCAAATTCACGATTTTTTGGAATATTTCACAAAGTAAACAACTGCTCCCGCACGCAGCATTCACGACAAATATTCGTCTGCTAGACTGCTCATAAGTGATCATCGTCTTATACAGCATTGCCTCTACTATAGAGAATTCCAACACCCAGAATGTGTCATCAGAGATTGGGTTCTTCTTCTTTTCAGTTGGTAATTTTTCTATCCAACAAAAGAATCCATTTTCGCTTCTTTGTTGCACGATCAAATTTCTTTTTTAAGAGTTTCCTGCTTCATATACGATGTATAGGTATTCAATCTGGTCATGTTATCCAATAGTTTTTGTTGCGTGTAACCGACACGACATTGATGAATTGCACAAGGGGAAAAATGATACAAGTAAAAATGTTTAACATAAAAGCAATAGGTTTTTACTAGCCAACCTCTCATTAATTTTCGAAAGTAACCATCTTCACATTGGTAAACAAATTTCGAAGGAAATGCACAGAATTAAAAAGGTACACATTGATTTTCCCCATACATTCTAAAAGGTTTGCTACATCGAAAAAGTGGGCTATTCTTTAGTACATCCATCTACCAGATGCCATCACCGTTTTGAAAAAAAGGGAAATTCGATCGCCCATTCTATTTGATGAGTATAGTGAAAGGCGAAGCTCGCCCTGGAAAATCACTGCCCTGGAAATCAAAGCTGATGATGAGTACACAGTAATATCTTGGAATTTTAGGGTCAGAAGAATCATTGTAGAAAATATCGAGAACTCTAGCCATGCCCATCTGCCATAAATTTCAATTTTGAAACATTGGAAACTTGAGCTGCTAGAAACAAAAACGTCATTAACATAGTGAAGATCATTTACCCGTTATAAACTTGAAGAGCATGACTAGTTTAAAAGTAAATAATGTTTCCAAATGATTTCCATCTCGTTTATTCATAACCCCCAAGAGCGACAACCGTTCTTAAGAGAACCCTATCTCCATCAAGTCGTCCGTCTTTGATGACTGCTCTTCATGTGGATCCCATTTAAAGCGAGATCTCTCGACCAGGATCTCCAAAGTGCCATCAACAAAAAGTTAAAGGTCACCCTTAAGAAAAGGGACGACGCGGTCAAAAGAGAATTGTAGATCCTCCTCTCTTCCTCGACTCTTTAAATCCTTTTTTCCTTATTCGACCCCTCTAAGGTGGCTAATTGTTTCATAGCTCTACATCGCGGCCATCCCATAGAAAGAGTTAATTAGCTCGGATGGCAGATGCTGACCAGCAGCCCAATGTCCATCAAACGCAGCCTCCCTGCCAAAAGGGGAAAAAAGTGTCTAGTTACTAATCAAGCGGCTGCTGTTTCTGCTGCTACAGCCATTCCCAGCGGAATCATAGCTGGACTGACCATCGTCCAGCCGGCTCCGCTCCAGCTCGCTCCATTCAAGGGCGGTCATCTTGATCAAAGTTGGGAGCCACTATATACAGCATTCCTTTGAATCTATATACCTGCAACAGGGCTCTCTAGAGAACTGTGCTGAAAACCACCCAAGGTGGAGGGCAGATTTTTTTTTTTTTCAGGGGGTCCGAACGTCTTAGAAGATATATACTTCCTTTTTGGGGGCCCTTCTATTCTTTAGTGATGAAAACGGACCGCCTATCATCAGGGAATATAATAACACGAGTGCGTACATGTACACACAAACTTGATTGTTGTTTTGTCCGTCTTCTAAAAGATGAAAACTGGACCACAAGTTTCTATATGACCAGATGATTTGAACCGACATCAGAAACTTGTTTTTTCTTTACTATCGCAACGGACATGATGAACACATGCTGGGCATTCCTTCTATTGTTTAAAGAGGAAGAAGAGGGCCGAGTGGTTTCTGTTAAGAAAAAAATAAAACTGAATCTACCAGTTCTATTCAACCAAAATTATCAGCCAGTAGTTAAACGAAAAAGTACAAATGTATTTCCAGTTTACCCTCTAGTAAACCCTGTGGAAAAAAGAATGATGATTCACGGTAAAAAAGGGAGAATATCAGGTAATTAAATAGAGTCGGAAAAAAAGTGTCAGCCGCTGAGCGGTGCGATACTCTTAAACGCCGCGTTCATGGGAATTTTTCCTTTCTTTTACCACCCCTATATATAAGTACTTGATTTTTTTTTTTGCTATTTTCTCCCCTCTGTGCTCTTTTTTTCTGTTCTATATGTCATGGGGGCCGTGGAGGCAGGGGGGATGTGGAGCAATTCTTATTATTATATAACACAGGGTGGGACGAGCCCATAGGGTCCTCTCTTATGGTCGTCATCGTACGGCACAGGCATCAGCATTACATATTGTCAGCAGGATCGGTCGGGGCTAGATATGGGCGGCTTTTTTTTCTTCTCCTTCTTGTATATCCTCCCCTTCGCTATATGACCGATTTCCAGGGCGTCTCTTTTGTGATGAAATAACGACGAGCAAAAAATAAATATAAAAATAGTGGGAAACCTATGGGGGGTTTTTCAAGCCTGTACTACACGAGGCTTAAAAAACAGCAGGGCATGGGGGGCACAATAATACAGAACACAAGGTTTGATTATGTGGAAGTTTTTTTTTTTCTTTCTTCTTCTTTTTGTATTGCGCGCTTTGCATTTTTTCTTTCATCAGCTAATCAGGTGACTGGAAAAAATTCAAATCGTCTGGATTAATATGTGATTGCATCAACTTTAAAAATAAATTTTCTAAGCCGGATGTTGGCGAAACAAATAATAAGAAGAGACTCTTTTAAAATAGATCAAACAACTCCTTGAAAGAAAAGGAGGATGTATAATGAAATCCGAAAGCGCCGTCCGGAAGTCGTTTGTATTATCCCGTCCCCTTGAATTTCTACCATTTAAAAAAGAAGAACAATGAAGGAGATGAGAACATTTATAGTATTGAAATGTTGAAGGGGGGTGAAATGTGAAACAATCGAGTGTATACGCGCTCTCACGATGCCAGTTGATTGGCGCATCAAAGCAAGTGACATCAACCCCCTCGTTAGCTATGACCGGAGAGAGGGTCAGCAGCAACAGGGTGGGAACGGAACTCAACCCTTGGATCCATCGTATACACAGCATACCACTTAACACCACTCCTTTTGATAATAGATATTTATATAAACGAGAGGATCCAAAACAGTCATCATCAATGGAACCCCTTCTTTTCAGCGCTAACAAAGTCCATTCAAACGTGAAATGTTTTTCATCATCGTAAAGTCGAGATCTTTTTATGTAATAGGAATATGATATGATGGTGTAGGCCTACATGAATTTTTCTTGGGTGATGATCATCTTTCGATATTTCCTTGTGGAATAGATATCAACACGTCTCTTCATGTTATATACGGGTGGGCTGTTAACTGGACCTTTCTTACATTTCGGAAATTCGATAGTGACGAGTTAATGGTATCGACTGTCGAGCTCACCCTGACTGAACTTCTCAAACTCCCGGCCAAGTCATCAACTATCCCCGGTAGAAGTTAAAGAGCCGTTTAAACATACATACTTTTGATTGATTCATTTATCTCTACATTTTAAATATATTTGATAAGAAGTCACCGGTGCTCTCCACTCAGCTCAGCTGGACTGAACCTCTCCTATTCCCGGCTAAGTTAACGTCGATCACCGGTCAAAATAAAACGTCGTTTTAAATGTATAGAATTTAACAATTTAATGAATCTCTACATAAATAGAAATTTGATGAAGTCATCGGGGTCAGCTGTTGAGATCAGACGGGCTGAACCTCTCAAACTGCCGGCCAAGTCAACGCTAACCTCCGGCAGAAAAAAAGTCGTTACGGTAAGTGTTTTAAAATACTTTCAGTTTTAAAAGGGTGAATAATGAAAGGTGGCATTGAACAAACAAATAACAAAACCCTTTTACTATTATTGCATCATCCCGCAGGAGCTGCCCGTATCGCCTAATAAATTTAAAGAAGAGGGGACCCCCCTTTGGTGATATAATGATCGTCGTTGGAAACAGCACGCGCATAATAGAGAGCGTCGACGTCGTGGAGCAGCTGCATCATCGTAAGAATATATCCTGGAACGAACAAAAAAAAAGAATAAGAAGAAGAAAATCCCGCAGTTGTGTGATAGCATTGCAGCAGTGCCACTGGAACATGATGGAGGCCCCCCTCTATAAAAACAGCACCTGGTCTTTTTTCGGGGGGCCCCTCTTCTCTTCGAATTGTTTCACATGTACAACACATCTACCGGCTCTCCAACGTCTCTCATTCACAAAAGCGTTCTCTCTTGGTAGACACTTTCACCCCTTTTTCAATATCAACATGGATTGAAATGCTGCATAAAACAGGATGAACCCCTTATTCTCTATAGGAATCTATTGATGTAACGCAGAGTACACATGAGCGCACCGCGAAAGCGAATGGATTTTTTCGGGTGCATATCATCTCCATCCATAATGGGGTAAAATATACAGTGCGTAAGGGAAAATATTAGCAATGTAAAGTGGTTGTATTCTTTCAATTTATTTCTTTTTAAAAAGAATATTTTATGGCCTTCATTTTCTAGGCCCATTACCACTGTATGAAAATGGTAATCATTTTTTTTTCAATATCAAGATGCTTTGTGGTACATTTGATGTAGTGAATGAGAATTAATTTAGAAAATGAATTATTAACGAGGCGAAGAAAATTGATTTCAATTTTTAAAAAAAGTATATCAATTTATTGGAAATTGGACTGGAAGACTTGTATATGGATTATATCAAGCTGTAGCGCGCAAGAATGTTGCTGGGCTCATTCAAGCGTGGTTAAATTCGAATCAGGGAGGTCTATAAGAAAATTAGAGACGTCGCGGGGGATTCAAACGCGCGGCAGGGGCTTTAAAAAAAGAAGAAGAGAGAATTCATATTTTCTGTGACTGCAATGTGGTTTTTAAATCTATAAAAAGTGTAAGCTGCTGGGGGAAATGATTTTCCCATCGATTGAATCCGATCATTTCGCATTGAATGGTCGCGGCCCAATACAAAAAGTCAGTTGCCGGTCCAGCAGTTATTTAGACAGCCGGCCCATCCAGCAGAATGTAACGTGCGCGAGCAGCACTCACACAAATCAATGGTCTCAGCCGACGATGCAGCCGGCATTACGACACATGGGCTATTCACTATCCGACCCCATGGGAAAAAAAAGATTCGGTACCTATACACAAAATGATAAATATAGAGGGAGAAAATCGTCGCGTTCAAATTTTTTCTTCCTTTTTCCGGGTGACGTCGAACGCGACGCCTATGTGATACACTTATTGATTTTAGAGGGGGTCGTTTTTACACAGAAAATGAAAGGTAAGGAAAAAAAAATTCTCACCATATAACCGACAGAACCAGCCCATAACCTTGGACAAACAGTTGAGGGCCTGGGATTTTATTTCATGTATAGTAATAACTTCATTCTTTACGGTATATATTTATTGTATGGTATTATTGCTTCTTTTTATTTCACTTGTATAAAAAAATATGAGATCTTCCTTTCGTTCCGTACTTGAATATAATAATTTAAAGCAGAAGCTTGTGTAAAATATGGTCATTGAATGACATAGTAGTTGTCGTATTACTATATTTATTTCAATTTAAATGTCGGTAGCTTTTTAAGAAAAATATTAACCAAATTGTGAAAAGAATCCTTGAGATTCCAAACATTTCTTTCCCACCGTGAATAAGAAGTTGGTGTTGAAAATTTGATCGTTAAATCACGTCAAGTGGCGGCACATTTTTTTTTCTACATAAACATCACAGAAGTTCTTGAGATGCATGAATGAAAAAGAATGGAGTCATTTATGATGGGCGCATCACGGTAATTTCAACGTCCGGCAAAGGAGTTTATAAGAAAACATAAATTCCTTGAAGGATAAATAGAAAAAATAAAAAAATAAATATATATCCAGTATGCGTAACCAAAGCCATATCTTATCTCTTTTCCCCCAACTTCTGAATGGGATCATTTACGGAGTGGGGGGATACGTCAAGAAGTCTGCACAGTAAAAAAGAGGGGGGAGAGGATTAAAGGTTTCTTATTTTTTAAAAAGCTAAAAAAGTCGTAAAAACGAGGACATTTTCCTCTCTTGACCCTCATCTTCCTACCCCGTGTCTGTCAAAGAAAGGTGCGCCCCGCCGCCGCTCCTTCCTTTGAAGAACGGTAAGAAATGCCGTAGGGAATCGGCCATTTTGGAATTTCTCCGTTATCGATAACACGAGCCAAATTAAACAAGACCTTGAAAAATTGGTCGCATTAAGCAGGTGCCCTAAATTCATAACTGTGATTATAATCTCTCCCAATAGTTGAAAATAATATGCACTACATTTTAAATGTCCCACCAAAAACTTACTAAGTAGAGCTAAGCCCTAAAAGGGTAATATTGCATTCACGTGAGTGCTAGGTCGTGTGTTTGCCGTCTCGGAAACGTGCAATCAGTACCTTTTGACTTCTAGTCTTACTTACTGTAGATAAGTTTATCTAACATGGAAAATATCGAATGAATGAAGGTCGGAATTGATGCTGTTATTCACTTGGATTATTTTTTATTTTTATCTAAATCCAGTTCATATTTTTATCCATTCAAACGAAAATTTTACGTAACAACTAATCAAGATCTTAATTTTATTCAACAATTTGCAGTTGTCAAGTGGCTCCTCAGCTCCTCTTGCGGTCAACTAGTGCAAAGAGGAAGAACCCAATTCTGAACTAGCTGCACCCATTGTTTTAATGCCATTGTTAACGGCATTTCACTTCCTACTTTCTAATAGGTCAAAAAACAAAACAATATCCCCCACGATATCATAACAATTTCGCGTGGGCCGATGTTTATCTAAATAGCCGCCATTTTTTATTATTGTTTTTCGTTCGTATATGCCGTATTTCGAAATTGTGCTAGGGCTATGGTCCAGAGAGACTAGAGAAAAGTCAGGCATCTTGGATGGTGATTGAAAGGTCCATAAAGATAAAAAAAAGAGAAGTAGGCGCCAGCTTTATTTTTATTCTCTTTGCCGGTATCAGCACGAATCCCTGGTATTGAACACGTGGATTTTCCGTGGGCCGACCAGAGATAGACAATCATCCGATGAAATACCCGCCATCACGGTGAGGAATCATCTTCCTCTTTGATTGCCTCCTTCAAAGCCTGATCTTGTGAAAATTTGTCTTATTTTGTTTTGTATTCTCACGCTCTATTTATAAATCGAAAATGATGTAAACTATTCCTACATATTGCTCTCTGAATTCACATTCTTTTTGAAACCGATAAAAGTGTTTAGTTGGTCGGACATTGAGTCGCCCATAATGTTTACCATTTGATTACGTCGATCGAAAATTTCCGGGCCCGATTTTTATCGTATCCCTTCAGACAACACTTTCATCAGCAAGAAAAAATTCCTCTTTCCATCTTCAAGAAAAAAAAGAGTCAAGGAAAGACGAGAGAGAAAAAAAGGATTAGTGTGCATTGGTTTTTATCAGCGACCTTGTCCTCAAAAGCTTAAAAAAGTCACTGAAAACAGAGAAAACTTTACATCCGCTCTTCCCCAACTTTTCTTTTTCTTGTATAAAAGCAGACGGAAGTGTGATCTGTTTCCTTGTTGACTAACTTATTTATACACACACACACCCAAATTCCAATCAGTGCAGTAGACACTTGTTAATACATTACGAGTATACTCAGCTACCCTATTTTACTTTTACAATGAATTAAAAAAAAACTTCATTCAATTTATTATTACTGCAAAATACCGCAAGAGTAATAGACAAATACCATAAGGAGGAGGAGCCAAAACTTTTTTTGTGTGTACAACGTGGACCATCTGCCCGCCGACCACCCTCCCAACCCACCCTCTCGTGGTGGTGGTGATACCCTTGGAACTGAATGGAGGAGGTTTCAGTCGTGTACCAACTGTTGGACCGAGAGGTCCTATATCTCGATCAGTCTCTTTTTAACAAGAAAAAAACTTTGTTTTTATTTTCTTCTCGTGTGTATTGTTTCATCCCAAGGACACACATTGTTGAACTGAACCCGGATTATCTCACCTCGTCTAAACATGTTGGCCGCCGAGGAGGATTCTACGATGTTGATGCTGTGCTGTGCCGATGCCTGTCCGGAAGTGGCCCAAGTGGCCGTCAAAGATCCGGTCATCATGTCGGACCGGCGCGTGCTCGATCAACTCCTCCAACTCGAACTCTTCTCCCTGCCCAGCTCGGACTACTTTGTAACCGGTGAACAGGTAGTAGAAGGCGGAGAGCAGCAACCCAGTAGGACGACAGAACTTCAGCCTTATATGCGGAGAGTTGTCACCACCTGGATGCTAGAGGTATAAATATATTCTTTTTAGACTCTTCGTGTAGATTCGTGAGTTTGTTAGTACCGGAAGCGAGTTTTCCACACGTGGTTTTTCATATGTGAAATGTGTGTATCTACAGGTGACAGAGGAGCAGAACTGTGAGGAGCAAGTGTTCCCGCTAGCCGTCAACCTGTTGGATCGTTTCCTGGCCTCTGAGGCCGCCGTCCTGGAGAGATGTCAGCTCCAACTACTCGGCTGCGTCTGCCTTCTGACGGCCTCTAAGCTGCGCCAGTGCCGGCCCATCGGTGTCGACCTCCTCGTCTACTACACCGACTACTCTGTCACGTCTGCTCAAATCAGGGTAAGTCCATTCAAATGTCAATTTTCTCTTTTTTCTTTCAATAGGGTGAGTTTTTTCTTTTGTAAACAAAAAAAAAGTGATGACCACCCAACAAGTGTCGCACAGGCCACTTTGTCCGCGCACATGTGGAGTTTCCTTCTGCTGAGTGCGTGTGAACTCCCCTATGAATGGGGGGAGAGACAGAGAGACAACATGGGTGGTGGTGCTGGACTTGTCCGTCAAATAAGAAAATCATACTTTCATGTAACAAGGAGTCTCTTCTCCGTGATGTTTCATTTCTTGAACCCCCCCCCCCCCCCCCTTTTCCCGTGCGTGCAAAGAGGGGGCAACTTGTTGTTGACTCAAGGCGAGTGGTTCTCAACTGTGTTTACAAGGGGAAAGAAGAAAGAAAGCCATTGGAATGTCCAGTTCAGTGAGCTTTAAAAACATAAAAACAATCGCCCCTCTCTCTTTCTGACGACGTTTGGTAATTTCTTCAAAGGGAGTTGACCCCTTAAAAGTTCCCATTTTCCCACCCACTTTAAAGCTTTAAAAGGTCAAGAGGTTAAATGGACGAAGGGGGCCTATAATAAAAAAAAATTTGGCCCCATAGTAAAGACAAAAAAAAACGATTTATTTATAGTGGGGCGGGTTTTTTTCCCTTTCCTCGGAATAAAAGTTGTCAAAAAGGTTCTCGAGTGACGACTTCCTCTGTCGGCGTCCCTCTCTTATGCTAAAGGGGCATATTTTCTTCTCAAAAACTAAAATAAAGAATACCGTCATCATATAGTCACTTGGCATATTTACAAGGCAGAAACACACACAAAAACAAATAAGAGAATTTACGATCAAATTTAGTTTTATGTATTTTCTTAAAATAAATATTCCGAGTGGCATAATTTCTAAGGCATCTCCCACGGATTCGGATGAATCGGTGGACGACGATTATATCCAAACATGAAACTTGATTTCTCCTCAATGCTTTTTTTCCCACTTTTTCCCCATTCAAAAAAGAGGGGGGGGGGGGGGGGGGGGGGACACACAACTTCCGCCGATGTTTGTTCAATGAATGACCCTTGTGTGTGAAGAGAGCGCCTTCGTCTTCGAATTTCTTCGTCTTCTTCGGTAGTAGTTGGCGGGGGCTTTGAATTACACATACGGACCCGAAGGGGGGTACCCGGTCCAAGGCAGCAGCAGCAGCAACAACAACAGCAGACATACGAGCTCCCTCCGCACGTTCAAATTATCTCTTGACAAGAGGGAGGAGGAGAAAGGCTCTTATAGAAGACGAGAAAACAATTTTCACGTGTCAACTCCTTCTCTTCTTTGCCAATGACCATCTGTTATTTGGGGAATTTCATTGCCATTCACGAATGCATTAGACCTGTTTACGTCTTGGATTATACTGAGGTAACCCTTCATAACACATCATTTGTCAACTATTGAATAAGAAGAAGAAGAAAAAGGGTTGTTATTCACCCAAACTTCCGCATTGCTGTAATGGAATCCCACGCATCTTTTTCTCAGGTTACCTGTGTAAAATGTTGCATCGTAATCATTGAGACCGAGTCACGATTTTTCTTAAGAGAGAGTGACCGGCACTATGGGCCAGTCAACTTGAAAGAAGAAGAAGAAGAGGCCCCCCTTGGAAAAATATTCCTTTTGACCCCCTCTATTCCTTGATGGATGGTGGTAGTGGTGCACTTGCAGATCTCCATTTTCCGACCAACTTTCTCTCTTGGCCGGACTCCTCCTCCTTCCAATATCGTATTTTTTTACTTTTCGTATTCCTCCCTCTGACCTTCTCTTCTCTTCTATAATCACACACCGCCTTTTAAAAAGAAAAAAAAAGGTTCTGTCGTAAATTGCTCCCCGCGCGCGCAAAAATATATATGAAAGGAATGTTTTCTTTCTGACCTAATTGAGTGTCTGAGTAGGGGGTTATTGTCTATGAGAAAATTAAAAATGAATTTTTGTTTTATTTAATTCCAGGTATGGGAGATGCTTCTCTTGAGCAAACTCGGCTGGGATGTCTCCGGAGTGACGGCATTCGACTTTGTGGACCACCTGATGGAGCGCATCGGTACATCATCGACGAGCACGGGGATCCTTCGTGGTCACGCACTCACTCACGTCAGCCTCTGTTGCACAGGTAAATTTGCGCTGAAATCTGATGAAAATGTTGATGTGATCCTCTCTGTCGTGCAATGGTTCGGAAACCACGGGGCAATAGGGCCTCGGCAGCTGCGTCATTATTATCATTATTATAAGAGAGAGAAGGGGGATTGGTCCCTACCAACTATATCCACATCATCACGCCGGACAGATGTTTGTACATCCGCGTGCGGCTGCAGCAGCAGCACATTGCTATGGGGGTTGCCCTTGGTTACCCGAAAGTTCTACCAGCACAATGGAGAACGAGTCCATGTTGTGGACCCCCTCTCTTTGGACACAAAAGAGATCTGAATGAAAGGGGGCCGGCTGCATGTCGTATTTTTTTTATATTATACTATCGGGGGGCACACATATCTGGCAATGTTGTCTTTCATTCAATCGCCAATTTATGGAAATCCATTTGACTTTAGATGAGATTTTTTTTTTTAATGAAAAAGATTAACCTTGGAACAGAAGGAAGTCATTCATTTTGTTTTTTTGAATGAAATATTTTTTACTTTTCCCTCCAAACGCAACATTCCAGAGCTGATATCATTATAAAGATGCTGGGCGGTCGAGCGGAAACTCTGATTATTATTTTCGAGGTGGAAGGAAAGACACGCCAAGGGGTCTTGTCTTTCGAAACAGGCCAAGGATTTTCATTTAGACAGAGAGAGGAGCTGACCACTGGGGCATGATTATTATTGTTATTATTACGGCGAAGGTCGTGAGAGAAAGAAAGAAGAAGAGGATTGCACATCCACATAAGAAAAGCAATCAAGTTGAAGGACCAAGGGGGCGCCCGCCACCTGCTGCTGGGCTCGAGACGGGCCTCAAAGATCCTTCTTCTTCCTAGTTTTCTTTAACAAGGGAAATGCCGCATTAGCGACCAGGCGCCTTTAGTTTTCCCGCACCTTTTTTTTCTTGACACGTAACGCACACTTCTCCTATGAAGCGGCACAAACACTTTCTGACAGAATCTGAAATTCTAGATCAATGGGAAAGATGAAGAAGAAAGAGATTTCCCAGATGATGCGGGATTCTTGTATTACACTCTTCTTCTTTCATATAATCTTCTTTGAACGTGAAATTGGGCTGCTGCTGCTGTTTTTTATTATTATGTATTTATGTGCAACTTTGCACAAAAGTTCCTTCGAGAGGGGGAGAGAGAATGGAATGCGCCGATGTGGCCTAAACTCTCTCGGTGATGGTTGTTGCTCAGTGATCTCAGCAGGTTTCCCCTTGTTTGGAAGATGGTTCGTCCCTTCAAGAAATATTTTCAAGAAAGAGAGGGGGCCGACAAACTGTTTGTGTTCTTCGAGAAAAAGAGGGGGCTCTTCTTTTTGATTATTATCGGACTCTTTAATTGTTCCAGCCTAAAGGGTCACAGACAAACAACACTCTTTTTTAAAATCTCTGGAAATTATTAGAGCGGGAAGTTGCGCAACGGTCGCGGATTTAAGAAGCAGCTGACGAAAAAAACTTGATTGGGCGTGCTCTCTTACTTCGACAGTTCCGCATTGCGATATTGTCAACACATAACGACCTCCTCCCCTTTCGGCAAAAAAGGGGAGATCCTCTATTGTTAGGTAACGACGCCGGGCGTCGTCGTCGGTCGACCCGTCCCAAGGAATACAAGAGGGGTTAAGCAGGACAATAGTACAAGGAAGAAGTAGGGGAAACATACATTTTCAAGGGAAGCCGAACAAAAGAGAGTGAGGGACACATGCGAGTTAGAGAGAGCAGCTGATGGAAGAATAAGAAAATGGATCGTGACGGAGCGTCTTGAACTTCTTTTACGTATGAAGAGGTCGACGTCGTTCTTGTTCAATAGAACGGTGGCAGATGGTTGCGTTCCCTTCTTTACAGAAAATTCGGCAAGACGGTGACCGACGACACCTGGAATCGAGACAGCACGTGCCCCTCTTATTGCGTCTTTTTGTGTCATACAAGTCTTTTCAATAGACCAGGTGATCGTTAACCGGGAAAAATTGGCCACTTTGAGTTATTACGTTTTGAGGAGAAGAAGAAAACTCAATTATTTTTTTAAAGAGTGTTTTATGAATGAAAGGGCTTCTCAAATTACGAATGCAAATTGGGTTTTTAAGATGAACAAGAAAGAAAGGGGGAGCTGCTATTACGATGTATGGAGGAATGCGTTTCCGGTCAGGTTCTCCATTCATTTTTTTTTAAAGAATTACGGTAGGGAGAGAGAAGAAAACAAAATTAGTTTTTCTTGTGATCTTGAGATGAAGGTCCGCCTTCTTGTGTGAAATTTCTCTTGCGCTTCCCATCTGTGGGTCAACCATGATAGAGCTTTTTTTCTTCTTCTTTTTCTTCTTTCATCATGGGACATTTTTCAATTCCAAAGATTCCGTGGCACAATTTTCACGGGTGAACGATTTTTCTTTTATTTACTTTTCGTAAACATATTATTTTTCTGGAAATCCGGAACTTGCTGGATAAATAATTTTTCCTTCTTCCGGACCGGATTCAACCCGTACTTAATAATTAACGCGTATACTACTAACATGTAACGGGGCCGTTCAACTTGGGGTCGGCCGGCCGCGGCGACACCTGGACAGGCCGGTGCCAAGCGGCTTTCCCCTCGGATCTAATCAAAAATCCCTTTGGATGGATGTGTGTCGCCATTTTTAAAAGGGAGGAGGAGGTTTTTACTATATACTATGCTCGCGTAAAAAGTTGCACCTGGATCCAATCCATCCTCCCCTCTCTCTCTCACTTCACTTTTTTTTTGTCCGTCCTCGTGTTTGTGTTGAGTATTGCGCTCAGCCATCTTTGAATTGTACACGCGCTTCCTCCTTCCGGCCACAACTAGCCTTGTGTGATCATCCAGCTGCTCCTTGTTGTTATATAGTATGACGTATCCTCTTTCTCTTTTATAATACTCTCCCGTTATGTTCGTCTTTTTAAAGAGACGACGAGGAGTTTCTTTGAAATTCAATCTGCGATGATGGAAATGGATCTTTACAAAAATATCTGACCATGATTTTTTCTTTTCTTTTATAGAAACGGACTACATGAGGGTGAGACCGTCTTTGATTGCGGCAGCCTGCATTGCAGCAGCGGCGAATCGTCTTTCCGGTGAAAACAGCGCACCAATGGAACTCCTTGCCTCTTTGGTCCATGCGGATCCTACCCAGTTGGCCTTATTAGTCCGCTCCATCGAGACGCTGATGTGCGCCCAGCTCGCATCCGTCCAGCAGCAGCAACAACAACAGCAAGAAGAGCAGCAGCAGCAGCACCACGTCCAGCAGCTTCAACATCACTTAAAAAACTCTTCAACGATCCCAGCAGCGAGTAAATCTACCATCAGTCCCTGGGAGCTGGACATTCAACCCGAGACGCCGACCGACATCCAGGATATCCACTTTTAACCCTTTTCTCCTCCAGAAATGAATGACTGAAAAGACAGTATTATTTACCTGATGATTCACATACGCTCTCTTTTTTCTCATTTGCATCATCCTGTACATTTCTTATCTTCTTCTTGGGTCTTATGTCACTCTAAAACAACGTAACTCTTTCTCCAAAAAACAACAAAACAAAAAAAATCATATTATTTTAACCGGCTTTAATCTTCATCCTTAAATTTTTTTCCGTACTTTTTCTCTTTTTTTTTCAAGATTCCCCCCGTCTAGTCGTCCTGATGCCACACTTCCAACCACCACCACCATTTTTTGTCTCTTTTTAAACAGCCTCAAAGCCCTTGTATGTGTCGCGAGTTCTGCCATACCGTCAGCGCATCAGCAGGAGCATGGATTTTTTTTCTTTTTGTTGGTCCTTTTCTCTCCTTTTTTTTAAAGAAGAAAAAAAAGTTTTAAGTTCATTTTTTTATATATTGCCCCACTGCGAATTTGTCTTAATTGTTTTATGTCTTCTTCATCAGTGGGAACATATGAGTGAAAACACAAATATTTAAAGTGTCATTTTTTAAAAAGTATGTTTTTAAGAGTAACTAAAAAAATGTATTGTGCAAACTGTCGCCCTATATTATAATTGTCTTTTGCTATGATGAATGTAAATACACAAATCAAAAGTTGCAACTTTAATTCAATTTGTTTGAGTTCTTTTATTTGGTCTACTTGAAAATAGATTATGTATTGAGATTTGGATCTCTTTATGGTTAAAAAGGATTTTGTTATCAAGCCCCACTCGAGGATTATGCCTATATATCGGAATCCCCCTTTCCCTGATGTAATGGATAAAAGTCTTTTGATATATTCTCTCACAAGAGAGACGATAACAACAAACAATCCACAGGAATGATAAAAGGAATGAATGAATGAATGATAGGCTGAGAGAAAAAGTGGAGCAGGGGATGCTCTTCTCTCTCAATGTATGGATTTAGAATAAAAAGGACATTAAATTCACATTAGAACGACAAAAGAGAGGGCTGCGCTGACATTCGAAAAAAGAGGAGAAACAATTGAAATAAGTAAAGGGGAGAATCGAAACACATTTTCTTGAGGGGGAGGATCGGCGGTCTCATCCATCACACAGTTTGTGCTCTATTAAATCCAAAATGAAGTCGTCCGCCTTGTCTTTTCTCTTTCTCGAAGGTAGTACAAATTCCTTTTTTATATGCATTCACTGCGTGCTGTCGGTCCTTTTTTTGCCCTCCCAACTTCTTGAGAGAGTTTGATTATACACTACATTCAGAGCCCTCCTGGTGAGGAGTCTTTTCTTTCAAACTTGAGGAATTTCATGCATCGAAACAAAACGACAATGCGGGGAGCTGCTCAGCCGCCCACGATCCCATTGTAATGAGGCCTCAAAAACTACTTGAGACTGTGAACCTGCCACGTGTTATTATCATAAATGTGTGTGGGTATATTGCCAATGCGAATTCCTCTCTGCTCCCAAGGTTACATCGCTGTATTATGAAAGAGGTTTTTTAACAGGTGGACTGAAAATAGTCTGCGACGTACCCATAAGAGGGACAATGAAGTAACGAGAGTTCTATTTCGAGAACTCCTTTAAATGGTCTGCCCAAATCGAGTCGAGTTGACCGATAGTGACCGGTTTGATTGCGAAATATTTCTCATGGAATTCGTAAAGCAACAATTCAGCATCGTTTAATGTATAAACTGCATCATGTTCTTGTGTAAGAATGTTGAATGAAGGAATTTTTAGTTCTATAACCAGTTTTGACTTTAAAAATGTAATCACACTTTTCTATATTGTCGGCTTTGTATAGCCTAAAAGGGCGATGATTAGACTCCTCTTGTTGATGAAATACCTCAAGTTATTTATATTCCAACCTGTAAACTATTTGTATCCCTCGAAAAAAACGATTTCGTTTTCCTTTTGCCAAAAGAGACCCGAAAACGGGCATCGATACTCTCGAGTGTACCTCCTCTTTTTTTCTGTTAGTATGCTTGCCCAACATTTCGACCCAAAACAGGTCAGCTTCTTCTTCTTCTTCTTTTAAAGAAGGCAATTGCAAACTAACGGCGCGGCAACTTTTTCACTTTGAAAAATGACATTTTCTATGCCCAATATAAGATCAGTGCTGATCTTTTCTTGTGATACGCGTGTGGGCCCATAGACTTGTGTGTTATTGCGCGATGTCTGCCCTTTGTTATCAATTCGTCGCTAATCATTCGAGCCAAGGTTTCCTACCTATCTACACAGTCAAGGCTATACATTTGTAAATTGTTTTTCTTTCGGCTCACCTTTGAGTATCGGAATAAATTGACAGGTTGAGATATATACGAATCTCTAAATTCCTTAAAAGTTCTTTCCTAGAAGATTTCCAAAGACACTTTGCAGCATCAGTAAAAATTGTTATAATCCCTCGTTTAAAACCCATTTGATCCTTCCAAGAAGATTATTATCAACTACGTAAGCACATCCTACGCTATTTAAGAGCGGCACACCGCTTTATGATGATAACAAAAGTCGGCATAACTTGATAAAATTAGTTCAAATGATGTATTGAAATGTTATTGAGGAATCTCTGGCATCTTGTACAAGCTACCTTGTTATGTACGAGAGAGTAAGCGATATTCAACAAAGAAACACGTGTGTAGTACCAAACAAAAAGGGATTCGTCGGAGGAGGAGGAAGCGTCTCGTGTACTACTTCTTGCTGACGAAGGTGCGCAACAATACTCGCCGGACTTTGAGGGACGCTGCGCTGCCCTATACATTCTCTGAATGTCAACAGCTTCATTGTACTAGCAGTAGAGGATTTCGTATAGTACACAACCCTCACATCAGCCGGCTTGCTATGTAGAGGAGGAAGAATGGATGACCATCAGTATGATGATATTGACGATCCTCAGAGAGAGGTTCCTATAGCCGCCTGGCTGCGCTCGGATGACGACGTCTCTTTTTAGGCAACGAGGAATGCGGAGCAGCAAAGGCAGCAGCATATTTGTGTGTGTGCTTCAATTGAGTATCAACGTGATATCCCGATTATATACACAACAAAAGTAAAAAGGGAAGCCGTGTTTTCCAAATTCCAATTTTTTCTACATGTCAAGAAGAAGAAATGTTTCTTCTGCTATTGCGTAATGGTTTAGAATTTTTACTGCTTCCGGAATTTTTTTCTGAAAAGACACACGCCGGAACTTGAACATTGTTTATAATAAAAAGGTTTAACCAGTGAATTTGATGACATGTGGAAATGTGTAAATAAAAGAGTTGTAAGTCTTTCATTCATACTATGAAGCTTATTCTCCGAATCCCTTAGCTGGAATATTATTTTTTTCAAATTCGGGCTCGCTTGGTAAGACATCGTTTGCTTATTTATATTTTATACCTCGTCGGTTTATTTCATAACTGGGAAAAAAACGTAATTCTGTACCTAAATACCATGTCATAAATGTTATCAATTAAAAAATTATGCATTTGGTTTCTATAATATCAACAAAAGGTGTTTTTCCGCGCACCCATAAAAGCAGAGTTTGTGATCTTTCACTATTGCTGAATTTGGCCCGTAAGAGAGCCATAATTGGAAAAGTATTTGAATCCCTAAAAATTTAAACAATTTCAATATACATATATGTTCTTGCAAAATACTTCTCATACTTAAATATACTTCTACCTTGACTAAAAATATTAGTTTTTTTTAATTACTTAAACAGGAACTATTTATAATGAAGGAAGAATAAATACGATCATTTATGCATTTTCTTTTGGAGATTCTCTTGTAATTTTCCAATCGCTGTTTAATTGTGTGATTTAAAAGTCACTTCTCCAATCAACTCCTGCGTGGTATAAAGGTTCCAGGTTTAGGTTCTATCTTCAATAGAAGTTGCTTCCACCGTAGAACTTCCATTTCCACCGCCCTCTAGTAGTTCAAAGTAGTGTCATTTTAAATTCATTAAAAAATTTGTTATAGCTTTTTTACCGTTAAGTTGTATAATAACAAGCTGTTTTAAATTCGTTTGCATTTCAACATTTCCTTTTCAAAGGGTATATATGTAACGTCGCACCCTCTCATATGACACTCTTGAACCATTCATTCTGTTTAATAGTGCAAGGAAACTTGTGAGGGACTTTGCAAAGCTAAACCTAGCATCATATCCTCTTGAATGATAAGTTTCGAGTAGCATTTTTAAATTGATTAAAAACAAAAAATTCTAATTTTTAGCATGTCCTTTCTAATGGGATATATATGTAACGTCATACCATTTAATATATAACTACTATCATTCTGTTCTGTAGTACAAGGAAACTTGTGAGGGGCTTTGCGAAGCTAAAACTAGCATCAGATCCTCTGGAATGATTAGTTCCGAGTAGCATTTCAAAGAAATTTTAATTGAAATCTTAATCTTAATAAATGTTAATCCTATTTTTTATTTTAAACTGGCGCGACAGTGCTACAATAAAAGAGTAAAAGAAATGGGCAGTAGATGGCTCCTGCTGGCAGGTCCCCTTTTTTAAAAAATAAATCCCATTGTTGCGTCTTCTGCTCCTGTCAGTGAAATAGGGAGACCCGCCCCGTGTTGTTTTGTTGTGGAATTCCTAACCTCTGCATGCAATGCAACAAGTGCATTGCACTGAGCCAGACTACAGTGGAAAGGTCTTTCCCGCTGTTTATCCCGCTTAAAGCGCATCAAGTGTGCTCATACTGTTAAGTGATTTTAAATGATCTATTGATCACTGCTCGTCAACAACATTATACAGGTAACTCTTGACGGACTTATTTTGATGTCAAAATTTTTCTAAATTTATTACAGCGTCAGTTCGAAACAACTTTGTCCGCAGATGTCAAACATCGCATTCTTACTAGGGAAATCTCTCAGTATTTTTGTTAGTCCTAAAAAGAAGGCATCAAAGTGCTTCTTCTCAAGCAGCATTCCAGTCTTGTTTTCTATCACTTCTACCTGATCAATCTGTTGATGAACCTCTAGTGCAGTTCTTGATCTGTGAGATATAACTTCTCTGTCCCTCGAGGCTTCTATTTTCTTTCACGTGCGTGCATGCATCCATACATTTTCTCTATTTTCTCGCTCACGACCCCGACCGAGTTAAAAAAAAGGGAAGATTCTCGCACTGAACCGTACTGTTGAGAGAGACAAGAGAGAAATCGTGCCATCTGATAAAGCACGAAGCGACGGCGGCGCTCTTTTGTGTTTAAAGCTGTTCAATCGACTCGTTTTTTTTCTGTGTGTTCTTCACGCGAGTCGCATGTTTCGTAGGGCGTATTTGACTACGTGACGGCGACCTAGTTGAGATAATAAGCTCCATTTTATGTGATGTTCCAGCAGCCAGCTCATTTGACACTGAAAAAGGGAAACCTTTAAGGAACTTAATTATGCTGCTTTTTTAATCAATCATCAAGAATTACAAAGGCTCTATTGTTCCTTATTTTAATAACTAATTAACCACTTTTCGTTCATTTTTAATTTATGGGTCGTTATGAACAACACAAAAGGCCAGATTTCTTTGGTCTTTAAAACATTCTTTATATAAAGAGAGGGACCTAATATGGGGAAAAAAAGTCCCTTTTATGGATTCGGGCGGAAGATGAATGCGAGCGCAAGTCTGTAAATGGTGTAGTGTCACTTCTTGAACGACACCTGTACTATTAGCCATAGAACCGTGAATTTCCTTTTATAATTTTTTTTAAATGCAGCAATAGGGGACCGCAAAAATTGATAATTACAGCGAGTTCGTACAGTGGGCGTTTTTTCTCCCCTCTATTTTCTGAAACCAAAATCTATATTTGGTCATCATACAATTTAAAAGGGCGAGGACGATTGTAAGAAACTTGCTTTCGTCATTCTATTCCTTTTTAAATACCTTTTTAATTTATTTTTGTATATTTCAGCATCGTGATTTGAATCTGGCTCGATCCTGATTGACTCATCGTCCTTTCCGGACTCCCGTTGGGCCATCTGGTGGCCCCTTCCGCGAGCGATCCCTACGCGGAGCCGGTTCTCTCGCTTTCATTCTCACTGGGGTCGTGAAGGAGTGAGCACACTCAAACTTTGTACCCGAGAGCTATCTCTCCAGTTGTTTTGCTTGTTTTTGTGAGTGAGGAATCAAGTTTCCGCCCTTCGGATGGATCGATCCTGAGACAAACCCGGCGGAACACTTTAAACGATTTTTACATAAATGGATTCCAATCTCAGCATCCTATGTCTCCTGCTGCTGGTCACCTTGTTCTCAGCCGGTACGTTGCAACTAGATATACTTTAAAATATAGAAGAAAAAAAGAGCAGCGATCACATTTTCTAGGGAGCGGATGACATCGATGTCTGGTCCGCGCTGATAAAGTTTATGTTATTAAATATTCTGCCGGTCCGATAGTGAGACAGGAAAAGGGGAGGATCCCGTCCATTTCGTCGTGATTGTGTGGCTCTCGTCCAACAATATCGATGAGCACCAGAGAAACATGATTGAAATTTACGTTTTTTGGGGGAAGAGAATGATGTCAGCATCTGTTGGCAATATGAAAAAGAAGCGGCCTTTTTTCCCTTCTATTTCACACGCACTGTGTCTTAACCCAGGGTGGTCATCAGATAAGAAGAAGTCGAAAAGAGAGAGAGAGAAAAAGAGAGCTTCCAAACACGAAACAGATGTTGTCAGCCCCTGGTTTACTTGCAACCCGATCCATTGGGTCGTCGGCTGCTGCAAAAGCCGGAGAAAAAGAGGAAAATGGTGATGAAAAGACGTGAGAGAAGGAGGAGGACCTTTTTAGAGCTTACTAGGGGAGAGTTTATTATTGTTTTTCAGCGTACATATAGAAAACGAAACCAAGGGCTTCCTTCTGATTTGCGCCCAGACGGCCAAAAGTTGCCCTCGAAAAAATAAGAGAGATAATTTCAATATCAACATGAGAGAAAAGAAGAAGAAATTCTTTGATGATGGGAGAAAAAACGAGGGGAGTGTCTTTCTTTTCGTGAGTGACGAATACAAAAAACTAAACATGGAAATTTTTTGGGAATCTCTGCCCTTGATGACCTGCTTAGAAGGGTTTTTTCTTGGACAGAGAGAAAAAGAAAACTCCTCGTTAAACATCGTTCTTACAAACTGTCTTTTCTTGACAGATTAAAGGGCCTTAGGGCTTCTTATGTACCGCTAAAAAGAAGCTGTCGTGTGTTAGAAATTCTCATGCCTTTTTCTTTTTATTGCAACAGTTGTATAATTCTTTTGAAACGTATAATAATGGAATGTCGTAGAACAAGCGCGCGTCCCCAAAGACATTCTTTTTTTCTGTTTGATTTGAATCGGAAATACCAGAATTTACAAACTCGCTTGTGGTTGTAATGAGAACCCTTTTATAATTCCTCACGCTCCTTCCTATAGGATCAATTTACGAGCAAGATGCATTCACGCTCCTCCCTCAATTTCCATATTATGATTTTTCACGTGCATATTCATGATTCCATATAGTAGACGGGCAGAGAACCTTGGTAGGTGTCAAAAGATCTCGGGTCAAGGGCAATAGCAGTACGGCTCCGGCCGTATCATACGGCCGATCCCGCGTCCCTTCCTCGATTGCCCCACCGTCGCCGTCACCCGAACTGGCAGAGGTGACGACGACGGTCGGTCCCGAGACGGCCATTCATCCTTTCTCTGAGCTGTCCTTGCATGAACCAGGTGAGTCCCGCCGCTCCCTCCCAAATGTAACCAAAAACCGCTTAATTCAAACCAATTTAACTCTCAGTAATGAAGACGATGCGTATACATAACACCAGCTACTACACTTAATTGAAATTGGATATTTCTTGGTGTTGGATTCGTGCGAAACAAAAACAACAACAGCGTGACCACTCGTTATAACAAGCACCTTAATTTTATTTTTTATTTTTTGGTGAAGGATTTATCCCTTTTTTTCTCCATTGTATTTTTTTGTTCTTTCCACCGGCTTAACAATGCTGCCATCATAACCGTGACTCTCGGGCGGACGTTCTTTTCCCCCTCATACCCATGTATGGTTTTGAGAAAAGAAAAGAGAGAAAGAGAGAAAAAAAACGAGTGTTATTAAAGAATGCTAATGAGGTAATGAGTGCTGTGCTTTTTACTACTCACCTTGGGTGTTCTAAACAATCTCACTGTGGAGATGGTTCAAATAATGTTTCGTTCCTATATCTATGTGGTTTCTAATAATATTTTACTTTTCTTGTAATCAAAAGGTGTTGTGTCACAAGGCCAAAGGACACACCCATGCGAGCAGAGTTCCTGTTATCCGGCAACGGGTAACTTGCTGGTCGGTCGAGAGGAAAGACTCTCGGCCTCTTCCACTTGCGGTACAAGCAAGAGAGTAAGTAATTCATTAAAAATTCAATGCATTTTAAAAGATTTTAACAGTTAAACCACTAAGTAGAAACTTAATATTCGCATGAACTTTCCCGTTCAAATATGCGTGCACTTTTTTACTGGCTGAATTCCTTGCGTAAGATGGCCATAATTGGATGAAGCATTTGAACCCTGAAATATTTGACATTTCTTTTCTTTGAAAAATCGAAGCCACAATTTTTTTGCTGCTTACACAAGAGTTATTAATATATTTTTTTTTCTCTAAAACTATGACAGGAGAAATATTGCATCGTGTCCCATTTAGAAGAAAAGAAGAAATGCTTTTGGTGCGATTCTCGACCGGAACAGGTCAACAGCCCCAATAGTCATCATATCCAAAATATTGTTTACCGATACACACCGACGTGAGTTTCATTGCGCAATTCATTCAAATCAAAAATAATAACTAATAAATCATTTCAGGTCACGACGGCGCTCGTGGTGGCAGTCGCAAAATGGAGTGGAAAACGTCACCATCCAGCTGGACCTGGAGGCTGAATTCCATTTCACCCATCTCATCATGACGTTTAAAACTTTTCGGCCTTCCGCACTGCTCATCGAGCGCTCTTACGATTTCGGCCGCACTTGGCAGATCTATCGCTATTTCGCTTACGACTGCGCTGATTCGTTCCCTGGAATCTCACGGGATCCGCCCCGTAATCTGACGGAAGTGATCTGCGAGTCTCGATACTCGAATGTGGCGCCCAGCACGGAGGGAGAAGTCATCTTCCGTGTTCTTCCTCCCAATCTACCCATCGACGATCCTTACTCTCAAGAAGTACAGAATCTCTTGAAGATGACTAATCTTCGCGTCAATTTCACCAAGCTGCACACACTCGGTGATGATTTGCTGGACAACAGGTAATAATCAACTCCTCTTGAATCGAAACATATCAATATTCTATATCTATTTATTACAGGGAGGAAATCCAAGAAAAGTACTACTATTCCATCTACGATATGGTGGTGAGAGGATCCTGCTCCTGCTACGGACACGCTTCTCGCTGTTTGCCTCTACCAGGCGTGGAAACGAGACCAGACATGGTCCACGGTCGATGTGAATGTACGCACAACACCAAGGGACTCAATTGCGAGCAGTGCGAAGACTTCTATCACGATCTCCCTTGGCGGCCGGCTATCGGTCGACAGACGAACGCTTGCAAACGCTGCAACTGTAATCATCACTCTGATCGGTGCCACTTTGATCCAGCTGTCTATGAGGCGACTGGAAGAATCTCTGGTGGTGTCTGTGACGATTGCGAGCACAACACTTTTGGACGCAACTGCGAGCAGTGCAAACCTTTCTTCTATCAGGTAAAAATTTATCAAAATAAAGTTAATTTTCAAATAGATATTAATTTATGTACTGAATTTAGGATCCGACAAAAGCAATTCACGATCCGGATGTTTGTTTGCCATGCGACTGCGACCCAAGCGGATCACTTGATGAAGGCATTTGCGAATCTCGGTCCGATCCTGAATTTATCGGTACTGGAAGTCAGCAAGCTGGTCAGTGCCACTGCAAACAGAACGTTATTGGCCGCCGGTGCGATCAGTGTAAAGCCGGTTTCTGGAACTTTACGGAATCCAATCCGGAAGGATGCCAAGCTTGCAGCTGCCACCCAATGGGAACTTATGAGAACCAAGGTGGATTTTAAATCAATATTTATTTTGTTAGCTATTTCAATAACAATTTATTATTTATAGGCTGCAACGTTTACAGTGGCGAGTGCGTCTGCAAGCGCTACGTAACGGGTCGTGATTGCGACACTTGTCTTCCGGAGCACTGGGGTCTCTCTGAGAACAACCGAGATGGATGCAAACCTTGTGACTGTGACGTAGGAGGCTCCTATGACAACTCTTGCGATATTCATAGCGGTCAGTGTAAGTGTCGTCCTCACGCAACCGGACGCACTTGTTCTCATCCGGAGCAAGGCTACTTTGCCGGAAGCCTCGACTTCCGCGTCTATGAAGCCGAATACGGTGGCATCTCTGATCGTGGACAGCTCATGATCCGTGAACCTTACAGGTATTTTAGTACTTGACAATTAACTAATCGATTCTCTTAAAACAAAAAATATTGTATTACAGGGATCGTGATCCAAGCTGGACTGGACCAGGTTTCGTCCGAGCCGTCGAAGATTCTTCTATCGTGTTCAAATTAGACCCCATCACTCAGTCGATGGAGTACGACATTGTCATTCGTTACGAGCCACAGCTTGCAGGCCAGTGGGAGGACGTCCGTGTCGTTCTAGAGCGCCCGGATGGTATAGATCCGGACGGTCCATGCGCTAATTTGCAAGTGCTTGGTGAAGGTGGTTCCAGTGACTCCGCATCAACAGAAGTTTCAAGAGTTTCTCTACCTTCCGGTGCTCGCCACGTCGTGGTCTACCCGCCTAGCTGCTTGGAAGCTGGAAAACGCTACAAGATCAAACTCGATTTCAAAACCTACGATTCGACTCAAGAGACTCCAGGCGCATCTGTTCTGATTGATTCCATTACTGTAGTTCCCAGGGCGGATGCAATTCCTTTCTTGTCCGGTTCTCCTGCTGCTGACTACCGTCGTCAAGAATTCGAGCACTACCGTTGCGCTCAGTACTTTTACTCCGTTCACAAAGCAAATATTCCGGAAATCTGCAAGAAGCATCTCTACAGCATTGGTTTCTATGTCCTCGGCTCTGGTTTCGAATGTCAATGTGACCCAACTGGATCTTACAGTACCATTTGCGAACCGCTAGGTAACTAAATTTTAAACTTTTTCAATTCAGAGTCAATTCAAATACATTTTTCACTCTTTTAGGCGGTCAGTGTCAGTGTAAACCCAATGTGGTGGATCGTCGTTGTGACCAGTGTGCACCTGGTACTTTTGGGTTCGGTCCGGAAGGTTGTACGCCTTGCGAGTGCAACCCAGTCGGTTCGCTGGACAACTTTTGTGATCTGTCTACTGGCCAGTGTCGCTGTCGACCCAACACATATGGAAGAGTTTGTGATCAATGTCAACCTGGTTACTGGTAAATAACTTTTTATTCATTACAATAATTCTATTCTCATATTTCTCTTTGTTTATTCAGGAACTTCCCATCTTGTCAACGATGCGAGTGCAACGGTCACGCCGACCTTTGCGACGCCAAAACAGGTCGCTGCTTGGACTGTCGTGACTGGACAACAGGTGATCATTGCGACCGCTGTCTCGATAGCTACTACGGTGATCCACGTCTTGGTGTTGATATTCCTTGCCGGCCTTGCCCTTGTCCTGGTACCATCGATTCCGGTCATTCGTACGCTCCACGCTGTTCCCTTGACCGAGAGACCCAAGACGTCGTTTGCGAGTGTGAAGAAGGATACGCTGGACCGAGATGTGATGTTTGTGCCGACAACTACTTTGGAAATCCTGATGTTGCTGGTGGTCAATGCCGACCTTGTCAGTGTAACAACAATATAGATCTTTCTCGACCTGGAAATTGCGATGGACGTACCGGAGAGTGTCAACAATGTCTTTTCAACACCGAGGTTCGTTGCTGTTTTCATTCTAATTCACTTACAAAAACCTAATGGTTAATTTTTTAATGTAGGGTTTCGGCTGTGACGTCTGTCAAAAGGGCTACTTTGGTGACGCATTAACACAGCAGTGTACACCGTGCGTGTGCAACTTGTTGGGCAGTGACTCATCACTTGAAGGACCTTCCGTCTGTCACCGGCAGACGGGCCAGTGTCCTTGTTTGCCTAATGTTGAGGGACTTTCTTGCGACCGTTGCGCTCTCGACCACTGGAAAATTGCATCGGGAGAAGGGTAATTTTCCTTTATCTTTTTAATGTTTCCTTTCTTTCTCATGAGCTCTGACAAAAGGCTCTTGTCTGAAAAGAGAAACTTTCCTCGAAAAGTTAAACAAAAATAATTTATTTCCAGATGCGAATCGTGTAATTGCGATCCCGTGGGCTCCCTTGCATCTCAATGTAACGAATTCGATGGGCAATGCGAATGCCGTGAAGGTTTTGGTGGACGTCGATGTGACCAATGTCGTGCAAACTACTGGGGCAACCCTGCGGACGACAGCTGTCGACCGTGCCAGTGTGACCCTCTGGGCTCGGCCAGCCAGCAATGTGATCACGCTACTGGTGCTTGCGTCTGCCACCCCGGAATGGGTGGAGACAAATGTGACCGCTGCGCCCGTGGCTACGTTGGAGATCGCGTGCCGCATTGTCAACCTTGTGGCGAATGTTTTGATAATTGGGATCGTATCCTTACCGAACTCCACGGCCAAACAGATCAAGTCGTGAAAGCGGCCGGTGAAATCCGCGAAACGGGCGCTACTGGAGCTTACACTCGAGAATTTGAGCTCATGGAAACTAAACTGAATGAGGTAAACCATTTGAAAACCTTTATGTTGAAAAAGGTTATTTATTATGATAATGTCTTAAGGTACGGACGTTGTTGGTCAACACAACTCTAAGTGGAAAGGAATTAAGCCAACTGGAAAAACTCTTTGGAACCATTAAAGCCAATTTGACTAAAGCTGGCGAGGGACTCGATGGCCTGGATGCCTCTTTAGACAACACAACTCAACGAGTCTTTTTAGCGAGTCTCTCTCTCTCCGATCTAAGATCCAAGGCTAGTGAGCTCCAAACGGCGGCCCAGAATCTAAAGGCTAATGCAACAAGACTCCAAGAAGCTAATGTGGAGGGAGCACTTATCCTTACTCGAGAAGCCCGTACTCGATCTCAGAAAGCCCAAGACCGAGTTGAGTTCACTCAACAGCCCGTCAGCGACTCTGAACGACAGAGACGGCGAACGGAAGCTTTGCTATCGCGTGTCGCACCTCAACTAGGCGAAAGCCAGCAAAAGAATGCAGCTGATCTTGCCGATCTTGGTGCCCGGCTCCAGATTGTTGAACGCTCTCTACCAGACCTGAACGACGCCGTTTGCGATGGACGGGGCGATCCTTGCGACTCACTTTGCGGAGGAGGCGGTTGCGGCAAATGTGGAGCTCTCTCTTGTGATGGCGGAGCCGTTACTAAAGCTGAAAGTGCTTTAGGTTTGGCCAAGGATGCCGAGGGTACTCTGCGTAACCGACAAGCGGAATCGGAGGAAATGATGAGGGGCGTTAGACAGGCCGAAATAGACGCTGATTCAGCTCGTAACGTGGCACGCGAAGCTCTTCTGGTAATTTTCTTAATAATTCTAGCCCAAGATATGTTTTACATTTGATTTTGGCTTGTTATAGGCGGCCGAAGCTGCTCAGAATCGCTCGGAATCAGCCAAAGCAGAGGTGGATGAGCTCCTGATTCAAATAAACGAATTCCTCGAACAGTCAGGCGCGAGTCCTGCCGACATCCGCTCATTAGCTACCGACGTTTTAGGCAAAGGGATTTCTCTGCGCCCGGAACAGATCACTGATCTAGCACGCCGCATCAACGAGACCATCTTATCACTGACAAACATTGACGCCATTCTGGCTGAAACGTCTGGTGATCTGATGGCAGCCAAAGCCTTGAAAGACAGAGCAGATGCTGCCAAATCCCGTGCTCAAGGTATCCTGACTGTAGCCCAGCAAGTGCTTGAATCGTTGACTGCCGCACAGGCTGCTCAGGATATTGCCCAAGACGCCATTCAAACAGCTGATAAGGTAGTCACTTTCAATATAATTTTTCATTCATCCCGTCAACATTTATATTTTTTTTAACAGGACATAAGTGCGGCAGAGTTACATTTAACTCAAATCGCTAGCGAGACTGCCGATGCTCAGGCTAAGGCTGGCGAATCCGTTCAGGAAGTGGAGAGCCTCCGGGAGCGACTCCGTGAGCTCCAGCGAAAACTAATCAAGAACGAGCGAGACGTCAAAGAGGCAAGCCGTGAGGCGGACGTGGCCTCATCTCTTGCTGCCAGAGCTGGCCAAGGTGCTACAGAGCTAGACACAGCTTATCAGAGAGCCCTTAAAGCCTTAGACGAAAAGGCTACTCGAAGCGGTGATGCTCGTGAGCGATCCGCTCGCCTTCAAGACAAAGCCAATAGGCTGTCGGCGAGTGTACTTGCCAAAGTCCAAGAACTTAAAGGTTTGTCTTTTAAAATTTTTTAATGCAAATTCACATCAAATTTAATTATATATTTAACATTCAGAAATGGAAGAAGAGTACGTGGCACATGAGACAAGGCTCACGGACCTCTCTGACCAAGTGATGGCTCTCAATATGCGCATGACGGAGTACTTGCAGTTCATCGGGGACCGCTCAGAGTTCTACCGCACCTGTCAAAAATAACCATCTCACTTAGCCAAAAGGCGAACACTGCCCTACTGATGTGTGCTTTTAACATTAAGATGATAGACTCAACCGCACATCACTGCATTTCTCCTTTTACACAGTTTAAATTTTCGAATGTACATTTGATCTATTAAGGGGCTTTCCCACTTTTCTACACTGCCATTTTACCGATAAAATTGAGGATATATTTTCCTAATAGTTTTAAGTAAATAGACTGATTCGATTAATGGATGTTGACGGACCGCTAAAATGACCTATTCATTTTACAAGCCTGCCCCATCATCAAACTCAATTTTTAAGAATTGGAATTGTTAGAGAAAAATTAGAATTATGTAGTAATTTGAATTTTAAACTTGGAATTATATTTAAAAATCAGGTTCAAAAATAGTTAATTTTTTAAAATCACGCCGTTTATTAGCGTAGTTTTGGATCTGCAAGACTCGGGGTGGGAAAGCCCTTTATTACAAATCCTCTCGTAAAACACTCCTACTTGGATTATTTTTTAAGGTGCCTTGAATGAAGTGAGAGGTGTGCCAAACTGTTTCTCTTCCTTTTCACATCCCGATTTATTAGTATGAATCTCCAACAACTTGTTATATGTGTTTTCATTGACAACGGTACCTTTGTGCCTTCACTCCCTCTTTATCTCGTAGTTCCACCGACAATAAGTGTTCCAGCAATCGACAGACATTGACAAATAAGAGAAAATGAAGAAAGACAATCAATACAATGACATTATACACAACCGATTATCGATTACTTTATTACTTATTAATTCGCCAAGAGCAGACTGCGTTGTCAAAATTCAAGCTAATTAATTTCGGATTATAATATTAGACTTTTAAATATAAAAAAATTCGGCATGTCGTTACTATCTTGAATCTCAGTTCATTGCACCGGTATTAACTTAAGTTCACTGCCGCTTATTCATATATAAACTACTTATCATATACGCGATGTGAGTGCGAGAAATAGGTTAATGCTTCATTATAAAGCTCCCTATAATAATTTGGAAATTGCCACAGGAATTCATTTATTACATCGCACTATCACCGACTGGAATTGTCTCAATATCAAAAAATAAAATGGAAAATAAGAGACATTGGAAAAATACGCCAATGAATACAATCAAAATACACAGTGGAATATCATTCATAGCAACTTAATTCGCCACAAGTACAATATAGCTGATCCAAAGCCGAGGAGATTACAATAAACAAAGAGAATTGTCATGGATCCAAAAGGAGTCATATGGATGGTATCAAAAGACATGTTAATTAGACCAGTTAAAAGGTTAGACGCTAGGAAGAAGGTGAGACCATTGAAATTGATGAACCTCATAAGGTAAGGCTCGCGGAACACGGACAAGTTTGTCTCCTTTTCGTCCTCACTATCCCGATGCCGGTCCATAGCCACTAGAAGCAGGTCGACCAGCAAGTAGCAGCTCAAAATTCCCATATTGTACGTCAACTAATTAACAAAAGGTTAATTTTAAGTAAATGAGATTTTTTTTTAAAATAACAATAAAATCGATTACCATCCAGAAGCAGAAAGAGGAGTTGGCTAATCGTCTTGAGGGTTTACCAAACGTGATTTCTGACACTTGGAGACCAACATAGCCAAAGAAAGTTGCGGCCATGAGCACCAACAGGAGCTTGAACCAGCCCTCAAACGTTGACCGGTGAGGATTCCTTATGCAATGGCCGATCTCAAGTGCGGCGTAGTGAATCGCTAAATAGCCAAGTAGAGAAAAGATACCTTCTCGGTTCGCTGATATTAATCCGTCTCGTGCAGTTGACTCGCTTAGTATCCACTGCTCCAGCCCCAGCTTCAAAACTACTTCGTAAACTCCCAGGATGAGCAAGGAAAACAATCCTGGTCTGACGGGAGGTGTAATGAGGAGAGACGCTGCTTTGAGGGTGGCTAGCGTGAAGAAGAAATTCCAGTGGATGCCGTACTCTGTGACGTGTTCGTGGTAGTTGGACATTTTCACAGCAATAAGCCGCATGAAGCCTAACACCAGCAAGGGGCGAATTTTCGACCAAACTTTCCCTTTCATTATTTTGGTGGAGGATTGATAGCTGGAATCAACCAAGCCATTTGCCATTACAAATGAGCCAACACCAACATCCATCAAACTGTAGCCATACATTTCTGTTTTGGCAAATCTTCGTGGAAAAACCTGAAGTAATAAAAATTTAAATAGAAACATTGAAGCTGTCAAAACAAGAATGATGAGCCTCTTACCTGAAAATCCACAGCTAGAATACAAATAGCAGTTGCTAGATTCATTCCAGCTCGGTAATTTGTCATGAAAGGGGGCTTTGAATCCAGGAGTGGAATGCTTAACAGGTGGTTCACAGGAGGGAAGGTGTTGTACCACCACTTAGGAGTTGTTGCCATCATAATAGTGATCAGCAGTAGAGTAGCAATCAGACTGATAGAAGCAACATCTGAGAGAAGAGTGAATGAGAAGACAAGTGGGCAGATGACCGTCAACGCTTCGATGAAACAATGAATCCATATTCGAGATGAGTATGGTAACGTGACGTAGTGTCGTGATCCGGTTAGGAGGAAGCGTGGTACCAGAGGGATTACAGCTGCAGTCAGTGCAATAGATAATGGTGCAGAAAGAGCAACAAAAAATGTTTCACTAATAGTACTGGTTGCGTTACGGTTTGACACAAATTCAATATGAACATCTTGAGCCGACATATTTGACTTTGAACAAGCACGGCCGTGTGGCCAACGTTGTAATTGTAAATATTCAACTGGAACTACTGGTAAACAAACAGGAACAGCTGATAGTTAAAGGCGTCATATTTTGTGGAAGTGGAATTCCACACCGTCAAGAGCTGTACCCATGAAATGATGAAAAAAAATCCTCTTCAAATTTTGTCATTTTGCTATGATTGTAAATATTCAAATACCGGCAAAATAATTTTAGGAACCCGAGATCCATTCAGATTCGCGAACAAGTTATTATTTGCCATTTGAAGCAAGGAAGCAGAGCGCGCTCCATGCTCGGCCTTCAGCCTCTGCCGCTCTGCGTCCGGGTTGCCGACTGGTATCAGGTGTGGAGTTGTGGACTGAAAAATCTCAAATGCACAGGTCAAAATTTAGTCAATTTTATTCCTTCAGTATCTTATTCTGAATTTCTGATGATCTTCTCAAGCTATATTGCAAATTTTAGAAATTTACAAATTCAAACAAATTCGAAGTTTTCGATGTTTGGCAACAATGTTCGTGAGCAGATTGCGCGCTCACTGCTATATTTTGACATTCTTCATTTCTTCTCAGTTCCCTTGGTCGATGTCCACTCTTTTGTTTTATTTATATTAATTCTTACGTCTAGTTACACTGAATTCAAGATTAAGATTATTCTTAAATTGAAGTCACCATTTCAAAATTGAATTCTTGAGGAATGTTTTCTAAGTGTTAACTATAGTTGAGTGCCCATTCTTTTAGTGACTTGTGGATAAGAGCGAAATGGCCGATGAAAATTCAGAAGGAAGTTGTGGTGTGTATCTCAAATTATTTTAGAAAATGAAACAGATGTTTTTTACGTCTCAATTTGACCATTTTAACTGACATGTTACTTTTCAGATATTGATCTTCTTACATCCCTGTTGGAAGAAGATCATGCCTTATCACACCCCACTGCAGCAGCATCCACCTCAAAAGAAAATAAAGATGAGGAGTCTGATGTCCTTAAAAAGAAGCTGGCTGAGATGGAGAGGCAAATGGCTGAGTTGAAGGAGCAGCTTAGCCAGAAGAATAATGCAACACAGGCTACTCCATTTAAAGATGCATCTGTAGATTTCAGCAAGCCCACTCAACAGGCGTCCTCTTCAGCGAAGCCAGTTGAATCTACCAGTCTGGTTCACCAAGGAGATTCAGAGAGCTCTGAAGATGAAGAAGGAAACAAGAAGACAACAAGCTCCTACAACGAATTTGGCCAGTTTGTTAAACAAAGACTGGCTCACCAGCCATTGCAAGTGGATAGACTTAAAAGCAAGGACCAACAACAAGGATGGAAGAATAAGCAAGGTGCCTTAACTAATCTCACTAAACCAGAAGCCCCCATTGGAACGACATCGGATAACGGATTTACCGATCCATTCTTTGGAATCAAAATCCTCAATCCTCTCATTGGGTCCACTGCTTTGGCGCAGAGAATGGAAGGACGGAAGCAAATCAGAGTCTCTCAAATCAGATCTCATATGAGAGGAGGCGATATCCAGGACGACTGGGTAACCCTGGCTGTGATTGTATCCAAAGGAGAACCTCGTACATCGCAAAATGGAAAGAAATATGCCATCTGGAAGTTAAGTGACTTGAAAGACTGCTCCAAGACACCTTCGTTCTTCCTCTTTGGTCAAGTTTTTACTGCTCATTGGAAGATGGCTGTGGGTTCCGTAATTGGCCTCCTAAATCCCAACTTTATGAAGGATTCCACTAACAACGAGGAAGTGAGCTTCACTATAGACAATCCACAGAAGGTGCTTCACGTCGGCGGCTCCAAAGATTTAGGCTGGTGCCGGGCCAATCGTAAGGACGGTAGTCGTTGCCCGTCTTTTGTCAACAAATCTGAATGCGAGTTCTGCATTTACCACGTTCAGAATGAATTCAAGAAGTCGAGTGCTAAACGCTCAGAGATTCAGTCTAGTTTCTCTGGTACCGGCCTCTCCACCAGTAAGTTTTTGAATAATCCTATTTTTCTATCTTCATGAAATGATAATTTATTTATAAATTTCTTCTCAGAGGACAGATTGAAACAAAAGGTTCTTGGAAAACAAGAAGTCTTCTATGGCGGACAGCTCTTCACTAACAAAGTTGTTGCTCCTCCAGCCTCTAAAGTAGGAGTGATAACTAGTCATTTCATTTATTTGAATTCCAACTAATTTTCTTTTTTAAAGGCAAAAGACAACAAAATTTTAAGCAGCCTGAAAATGCAAAACCAAGCTCAGAGGCTCAAAGAAGAGGAAGCGGAGTTAGCCCGTGCCAATATGAAAACCGAATTTTCAGAGCGGCTGAAGAATCCAACTGCGGGTGCACGAAATCTGATGCGTTGCATGGATCCTGTAAAAGCAGTAGAACAGTTTCCACAAGGCGTGATTGCTCTTCACTCCAGTCCAGCTGGTCCATCTGCTCGGCAGGCAATGAAATCCATCACAGCCCAAGAACTGCTCCAGCAACACAAGCAGCAGATGCAAGTTATGAAAGCCAGTCAACAGAAGACTCCGCAACTGGGACGAGGAATCCAAGAACATCAGGATGAAATAGACTTATCTGAACAGGTATTTCAATTACTTTTTCGAAGATAGATTTGTTAGGGTTACTTATTATTTGCATATTTTATTGCAGGTTTCTTTGGCTAAACCCATTGTCAAATCCCATCCACGACTTGAATCGGCCAAAATGAAAGCCCTCAAATTGGTTCGTTTAAAAGGGCCACTCAACAAGGCCGATCCCAATAGCCCCAGTCTAAAACCTAAGACCCCTGAATTGCAAGCCAAAGTGCGGAAGCGTATCAGTAGAATCGAAGACGACGATGACAATGCTGACGGAGAAGATGAAGCGCGTCCCAAACCTTCCAAACGGAGCAAAGCCGAATTGGATGGTTTGATGGAGGCTAGATCGAGCCATGCTCACTTGGTAGATCAGCACGAAGCTCAACAGAGTGAAGAGTACTTTAACAAGCTGGAACGTAAAGAGCAGATGGAGACTAAGATGTTGGACACTTTCGAGATAAAAACTACAGCTGTTTCCTGTTCTAAGGTATACCTAATTATACATGTTAAATATTTTTTTTAAGGTAGTTAATTAATTTATTTTTTTATTCAGTGCAATTATACTGCTTTATCGGCCTCCGAGCTCTGTCGTCGGGAGGGACATCCTTTGAAGAGTATCAAGGCCGTGAAGCGTTTCTTTAAATGCAAAGATTGCAAACAGCGAACCATTACTTTGGACAGGCTACCTAAACGAGCTTGCAACCACTGCGGTAGCTCAAACTGGGAGAAGGCCGCTATGGCTAAGGTATCTATTTTTCTTCGTCTTTAGTGTTTGCATGTCTGTAAATCCTAAAACCAATTTTAAATATTTAGGAACGTAAGGGCCCTGTCCTTCCACATGAAGAGCTTCTTCTTAGGGGTGAAGAGAGACCCAATCTCAATACTTAGCAATTGGATGTGTTCTGTAATTTTATTCTCATTATTGACAAGGGCGATACACAAATTTTAGGGTAGGCTATCGTTTTATTCGTTTACTGGAGAATGTAGTTATTTTAGTGAGCGATCAAATGATGTTTAAGAGGAGCAATGTGATGTCAGAGCTTCCACAATAGTATCTACTTCAGCCATGGCTCCGGTTCCCGTATCTCCACAGACTAGTTTCTTCGTAGTACAGGGTATCTCGATGTAACCAAAAGTCTTCAATTTATTAATGTGCTCGGCCGTTAAGGGATGATTCCACATGAAAGTGTTCATCGCTGGGCAAAAGAAGAGCGGTTTAGTTGGGTCCCAAGCCCTGACTACGCATGTAAGTAAGTTGTCACAGAATCCCTGAAAGAAGGATAAATTAAATGTTAGTAAATAAAAACATGGACTTTGATTAGATATAGAGAATAATTCAGTTACCTGTGCCATTTTGGCTAAAGTATTTGCATCTAATGGTGCTATCAGAAAAATATCAGCCCATTTTCTCAGTTCAATATGAAGAACAGGATCTCCTCTTTCCCCCCACATCTTCCACTCATCATCATCACACCAAACCTTGGCATGGAGAGTTTCATCATTCTTCAGGAAGTGTAGAGCACTATCAGTGGCAACAATCTGTACTTCATAACCTTTCTCAACAAGACAATCCACTATTGCATGTGCTTTGATGGAAGCCACACTCCCTGTACAACCGATGAGTATCTTCATTTTCGCTGCTGCTCCTCCTCTTTCTGCTTACTCACTATATCTGCAAAACCAAGTTTATCCCAGTCTTCTTTAAGCATGAGCTGCTTCTCCATACGACAGTCGAGGTAATCTTTTGACAAGCTGCGGCACTCGCTGTTCTGATTTCCGTTTTCACGGAGGCAGATCATGTACCGGAGCATAAACTTTTTGCACTCTCCTTCGTGATCTAGTGGGAAACTACCTTTGACGGGAGCCACAGGATTGAAAATCTTTTGTCCAAAAGTGTTAGATGCCATTGAATGGGGGAACTCGAGTGACCTCAATCGAAATGTCACGAAGTGCCAAGATCACGATCACGGAATAATAATGAAAACAACAAAAAAAAAGTAGAAGATCAATGTGCGGGAGACAGTCGACTGCACTGTAGCTATTCCGACGTTGCCTTTTTCTGATATTTGGATGGGGATTCATATGCCGTTTTTTTTTTGGCTTTTGAGATCAGTTTTCGAGCAGATTTTTGATCGAAAGTTGATCGAAAAGTGATCGAGATCCATTTCATTTGGAAAAGTAAACCGCTAGGAGCACTGATTTGTGCCCGGAGAGTTGAAAATCGATTAAATTCGTTGATCCAGATCTGAAAAACTTGACCTGAGGTAAAGAGACGGATCAAAAGAGTGGATAAAAAAATCAGATTCAAGACAAGTTTGGCAGCTGCAGACACTTTTAAACTGTCAAACTACCGAACAACTGTCAGATAAGGGGAGGATGAGCGAATATATGTATTATAATATGTGTAGGAATAACTCCCAACAAAAAAGAAAACTTGAGATACTTTCTTTTTATGATAAGGCAATATGTAGTCATGAAGGGCTATTATATATGATATAATTACTGATTGGGGACACGTATATATTCATCATTAAACTGTTCTACTTGATCAATTAAATATGGGTAAATGTGACCCAACCCGCAGTACATTTTTTTCAAAAAATAATTGCATATAGTGTTCACCCATGATGGATATCTAGTCCAGCTCGTATACCATCATTACCCGATGGGTCTATCAACCTCTATCAAACCTCCTTTAGGGGGCCTCAAGGTCCTTTTACCTTTCAAGCGTCATATGTAGAGTACCTACTAGAGTGTAGACTTCTACCAGGCGGGCTCTACAGACAATCGCGGGCTCAGTTCCTTTTCACCCCGTCAACCTGTACTTGAGATGTAGCCCAGCTCAGGTTTACTCCCTTCTCTCTATACTTTAAACTCACTATAAATGCCTACTGCCCATTATACCCGATTTGATGCGGTATCAACTAAAATAAGAATAATCAGCACTGGATTTGCTTCGCCGTGACTGGATGGTTTCTTCACGTTAATTTTTGGGCGAAACATATTGAAATAATTCTTATAACATGCATCCATTAGAGTACTATTATGTACTTAAAGGACTTGATAGAAGAGGTAATTTTGTCATCTCCTAATAATTTTTAAAATAAAATGGCCTAGATAAAAATATTAAATTTTACATTTAAAAAAGTATTAAATGTTAACTAAATAGGTCTTAGATTTATCCGCATTTATATAATTAGAATGTTATAATAATTTGTTATTGTCTTCCATTATTATTATATTTTTTAAGTAAAAAAAAACAATTCAAAACGAAAAAAAAGAGTAAAGCAGACGAAATATTGGAAATCGATTGATAAATAATGTATCGATTAAGCCAATATGTGAAAATCTCTAGAAAATCTAAAACTAGTTTTTTCAGATCAATTTTTTTTTGATCGGAAAAGCCAAAAAAAAGACGGCATATATAGATACGTGCAAACTCGTACCACGGTGGACACCGTGCTCGTACTGTACGTGCTTTGCCTGGTGCACAGTACACAGATACACATCAGAAACGGAACGGAGAGGAGAGGAACGAAAACTTTTAGCTTTTCATAATTATTTCTTTCGTCTTGGGAACACTGAGAAACCCGACTTGCTTGTGCAAATTATTCTGGCAGCCAAAACCCTTTAAAAAGACCTAATTTTAAAAGTCAGCGGGCTAGGGGATTTTGTAGGCGTAAGATTTTTTTGTTGTTGTCTTGTAATCAATTCCAATGGTGAATTTAAAAAATCGATGGAATTTGCATAACTACCTCGCTACTCGCTGAGTGAACGGAATCACCCCGTTCAGGGGGGTTCAGGGCAGAGCCATTGGGAAGGGGAATGCACCGTGAATCCGTCATCCGTTCGTGATGGTCCTTCGGCAACGCTGGAATGGAGTGTTAAATTTTTTGAATTTTCTCTATGAATTCGTCTGCTACAATTTGTTTTCAAACTCAAACCGGTGTGTGTCATGATGGCATAATTCATCGCGAATTGAAGTTATTGAACATTTCCCATCGACTACAAAATCATATAGCTATGGCGAGGACAGATAATCGTTCGTTGATAGGCAAAAAAGGCGAAAATGACATCCGTAGTGTCAAACTCTTGAAGCTAAAAAAGGTTTGCTTGTTTTTCACTTTCAGTATGTTAAAAATGAACACATTGTTTGGCAACTTTTTATTTATTTATTAAGCCTTATAGTTTTTGCCTACATAAAACATCTGCATAACTTAAGATTATATGCAATCGAAATAATTTTCTTTTATATAAATTCTGCAGAAATACTGGTATATGACTGGTGGTTCCAGAAGAAAATTCTTGATTGGCTTTGCTCTTGGTCACATGAAGTCTTACCGAAAAAGTGGATTTCACAACAGATGGTCACCTAAACCTGGCAGAGGATGGACTATCACATCTTTTGGTGAAAAAAATGACCACTCCCTGGAAGACAATCTTAAAGAGCACACTGAGGAGTCTGAATCCAAGGATAATATTGAGGAAGAAGATGATTATTTTGATGACCACTCTGGGAGTTTCTCCATTATATCTTCATCTTCTGATGATAATGATGGTAAAGTAAACAGATGTGGCTTTACTTATGAATTAGCCGTTCTTTTATGTAAAGAAAAACACATAGTACAACAATTTTTTTTTTTCAAATTATAGCAAATCTTACCTTTTCTGTAGAATTGCGAAACCAGTTCAAAGATGACAGGTACATAGTTTTTTTTTATTTATCCTGATACCTTTGCTGATAAAAATGAATTTCTTACACACTAATTCGTAATTATTGTTTCTCAACAGTGGAACAGTAGCTACGACGTCAGCTCTATGTCCTCTGGAGACCGAGGAGTTCACTCTTAAAACGTTACTGTCATTGGGATTTCCCCGTTTCTTAAAAAAGGTTGAAGAGCACGTTTCAACAGGCCATTGTCATCATGTTCCAGTGAAGGATCTCGTCTTGCGTGGATCGCTTGATGGCACCACACCATTGCTTCTGGCCTGCCACTACGGAGATCTCAAAACGGTTAAGTATCTCGTGGAAAAGTGGGGTGTTGGCGTCAATGCCAATGCGGTCTACTACCATCGGAGTTGCAAGTTTGGAGAAGCGTCTCCAGTTTTCGTTGCATCTTACAGCCGTCGCTACAGCATTGTTGAGCACTTGATTGGAAAAGGAGCGGACCTTTCCCTGAAAACAACTTCTGAAAACAACCACCTGCGTGACCTGACGCCTCTTCTTGGAGCCATCCGTCATTACCCTACTCGTGGCTTTTCTTTGCGGGATTACGTGGGGCACGAACACCTTAAAACTATCGTAACTCCTTTGGTTCGATTGTTGCTCGAAAAAGGAGCAACTCCACCTACTCTTCAGGATGGATATCCCATTTGGACAGGACTTGTTTCGTATTCTGCCGATTTAACCACTCTTCTCGTACGTCACGGCATGGCATTGGATCAACAAGACGAGAAGGGTGAGACAGTTCTTCACAAATGGGCCCTTCTAGGAAAAACAATCTGGTGTAATGGGATTACTGTTGAAATAACGAATGAAGAGAATTCAGTGACCGTCGTCAAGTTGTTAGTGGAAAAGGGCGCAAATCTCATGATTCGGGACAATATGGGTGACACACCCCTCATGGCAGCGGTCAGAACTCGCAACTGGAGAGTTGTGGACTTCCTTATGGAAAACGACGGCCTGGATCGCACAGAAGAAATCGATGCTATGGAAATTGCAGCCACCAAAATCCTCAGTAAATCTGACGATTGTGATTCTCACGTTGAACGGGCCTTAGGGTATTTGCGCCGAGCATTTACTCTTCGAGAGGAAAAACCAAACCCAATTCTTATAACTCCGCTTACCCTGGAAAACGGACGAACCCACGAGTGGACCACAATAGCTGAAGTCGAAACCGGTATCCAGAATCCTACTGAATACACGATTCAGTCATACCTCGCCCGTTTGAGAATCTGTTCCGGTGGGAGGTGGTTTTTTGATGGGTGGAACTCTCTCTCAAATTGTATTTCTTACTTACTGGAGCAGCGAAGATTCGACGATATTCGGGACGTCTTATGGATTACCTTGGATGTGGAACGTTCGGATGTCATATTAGACGTCGTCGATCATCTCATCTCTATGATGTCAAAACTGGAGAAAGATCATCACCTCTTCATCGCCGAGACGTTAAAGAAACCATTGGAGTTCCTAGTAGAGGCGAATCCTTTTTTTGAGTGTCATACCATTGAGGATGAGGACGATTACTACCATCGCATTTTCTTTAAATTATTCACCTATCTCGCCAGGAACGCAAAATTCCTAATTGATGAAGACATCAAAGAATTTTTGCGCCACTTGGTATCTCAAGGAAACCGTCTCCAAGGTTTTCAGGCAACCCTTCTACATAAAGCGTGTTTGAGTCCTGATGATTTGTCCACTATTCGGCTTCTACTTTTGTCCGGAGCCAATCCCAATGGAGACAATTATTTGGGAAATGGACCCCTTCACATCCTTGCCACTCAGTATCGGCGCTGGTTGGTTATTGATGACAAGATGGTTGGTAACGCTGCCCAGATACTTTTGAATAATGGTGCCCACCTCTGTAAAGTAAACAGAGAGAGAGAGACTGCCGTTGATGTTTGGAGACGCGTGAATGGCGACCTGAATCATGCTCTCCCCGACTGGCTACGTGAAGAGAATGTCCCTAAATTATCATGCCTGAGCGCTAGGGTTATCACTTCCCAAAACATTAACTACGACGATTTCAAGCTGCCGGCCTTCCTCCATACTTTTGTTGAAGCACATCGCATCCCAAACCGTCCACTACGACGATTTCAAGCTGCCGGCCATCCTCCATACTTTTGTTGAAGCACGTCGATCTTAATTGGTATATATTTTTCCACAGCTTAACTCGCTTTTAACTTCATTTTAAACCCTCATTTTATTTTGCTAGGTGTTCCTGACTGCTTCCTGGATCCTCTGTCACTAATAAAATATCTACTTTCAAAATTATCAGCTACAAGACATACTCAGCAGACATTTGATGCCCGATTCCCTCTTCACGCAGTTGTTTCTTTTAGAGTCTCTTATTCAGCCTTGCAAATAGGATAATTCCTATAATAATCCCTTATTTAACAGTTTCTTTCTGCACCTTAAACCTCTAAAAAAGGAATCTTATCCTTCATTTTCTTGAAGCAACGTCTTCTTTTGTAGCTTCCTTCTGCACTATAGAACCCTCAAAGGGGATCTTATTCCTTATTTCCTTTGTGCAATACTTGCAAGAATCTCATCTCCAAATCGTCTATGAAACCCTCTAATTCATTCCAAGCTTCGTGATCAATGTTAAATAAATAAAAAGTATAATTTGATAACTGCAATACTCGTTTAATTGCAGATATCCCAATCGTTAAAGAGAGTGGATTTTTAAAAGCTAAATAATTCCATCAGTCTATTTTAAGAAAACTTTTAAAAAATGCTTTTCCATTTTGTTTTTAATATTTGCAGGATCTTAAAGCTGGAACTTGGAGTCTCTCTCAAATAAAGAAGGAGGGGGTATGCAAACAGGTTTTCTTAATAATAAGGGGGTATTATTGTAGTCAGAATTCTTGGTTGGATTTGTTTTCTTGGCTGCTCGACCCACTGAGCAACACTTCTATTGATCAGCTTCTTCGGGCTTACGTCGTCAAAGAGACCACGTCCATTCCATATGTTGGAATGGTAGGCTCGTTTGTCGTTTGTCGTCGAGTTTAAAATCTGCTATTGCGTAATTCCAAGCGGTACAAGTTTGTAGTGACAGTAGCAGAGACCAATCGCTCGTGAAATCACAAATGTCTCTTTCATTCACCTAATGATCATAGTGTTCCATTAGTGAGTATGCGCGCGCGTGCCCACCGAGGTCGAACCCTCGATGCTCGATTGCGCCCGTCTTCTCTCATCTCAAAGCCATAAAATGGTCGGCGGATTCTACATCCAAGATCCGATTTTTTTTACCCACGTTCAAAACAGATATTTAAAAGTGAAAATATTAAAATAGTCATCTAAGTAAAGGCTACGAAGAATGGATAATTGGAAATAATGCTACATTTAAGACGCGTGTCATATTCATTCCCGGTTAATTTAAAAGGGTGGATTGGTGGAAGCATAATCACTAGCTGATAGCTGGGCTTTGAATTCACAAATTCGTATGCTTACGAGTTTTAATGCATCGTCACAAACTGAAGGTGGTACAAGGGTTTGCTCCCACCTTCGTTTTTAATTCTAACCAATTTAAAACGTACCTGTCAACGCTAATAGCACGGCTAATAGGATAAATAAATAGGACAACATTGGAATCTCATAAAACTCTAGTCAGTTTAAAATCGTCTTTAAACAGCATTAGCTGTTTGCCAACTGCGTACTTCATCATTCGATGATAATATGAAAAAGAATTATCGTTATCATACTTTGTCTTATTCTTGAATCAATTTGCAAATGTTTAATTTATCCTCGCATACCTAATCTGTTATCGAAGCATTATAGAAATGAAAATCAATAGTTGATCCTACATCTTAATGCATTAGTTTTTAAGCCCTTGTTTACAAATTTATGTTTTGATATAGCTTTTCAACAAACCAGACAATCTCGAATGTCTAGAAGCCTCTAGTAAACAATCAACAAAAACAAAATTTAATAAAAATCCTCTCTCAGGGTACCACAGCTAGCATTGCATTAAGCGATTTTTAGCGATAAAGCTGGTTGCTTTGATGAACATTGAGGAGTCGTTGAAAGACTACCAACCGAGAAACACAATGAAATCTCTCTGGTTATTATTACTTGCTGTTTTCAGCATTGTCCTATTTCAGGCCTCTCCCGTCCATTCTATAGGTGTGCAGATTTTGCACGAAGTGCCGGGATATGCAAAAAGGATGATGGGCACTTTTGGTACTTTCCATTTTTTCGACCTTCAAATTGTTAATTATTATTATTTCTATTTTTAATGGTTAAAGGTGGTGCAGGTGTTGGCCTGGTTGGGCAATCGCTTAGGTTGGATCGCCCGTACTACTCATTTCGTTCAATCCGCTACGCAGCTCCCCCTATCAAGGAGAACCGATTTTTGGTAAGTTGCTTTCATCTAGTTTAACCTTCATATAATTAATTAAACTTGAAAATTTGCCTCGCAAGCCTCCGAATCCTAGAAACTATCCTTATCCGGATGACGAAATTTACAACGCTGTAGAAGCTTCTTTGGGCTGCCCTCAAAATGGAAGATTTGAAACTGAGGACGAACCTCACGAAGATTGTCTCTTTCTCAGTGTCTACACTCCATACGTAAGAAAATTTAATTGTCTCAATTCCATTTCAAAATTTTTAATAGTGTTTCTTTTAATATAAATATATTTAGCTTCCTGGAATTAATGCTTCTCATCCTACTGACATGCCGGTGAATTTCTGGATTCACGGAGGCGGTTTCGTTGGCGTAAGAAATTCTTATTGTTTTGACCTTTTAAAACTTCCAATTTTTTAACATAAAAGAATTGCGCATTATTATAAGGGCCATTCAATTGAATATCTACCCAATACCTGGATGGACTACGATGTCGTGACAGTAGTTGTTCAGTACCGTATGGGAGCTCTTGGTAATTTGGGGAAACAATTGAAACTCCAAAATATCCTTCAAATTAGTTTTTAAAATCAGGATTCCTGTCGCTTGACACGGACGAAGTTCCCGGCAATGCTGGCATTTTCGATCAAATTGAAGCATTGAGGTGGGTCAATAAATTCATTCAATACTTCGGTGGTAATCCCAACAAAGTGACCGTCTTTGGTGAGAGCGCTGGAGCTGCTAGCACGTCCTTGCTCCTGCTGGCACCTCAGGCTCGAGGTAAATAACCTCATTTCATTCTACTACTCAGTTTTAGTTAATGATTCTAACTGAATTCCATAGGATTGTTTCATCATGCTATTGCCGAATCTGGTTCCATGTTGACCGACTGGGCGATTGATCGGAATGGGAAAAATTCTGGCATGACCATCGTTGAATACGCCAATTGTCCCACGGAACCATACAGAGACACTTTGAATTGTTTAAGGAACATTGACGTCCGAACTCTGCTCGAAGCTCAAAGACGACTTTCAGTAACTGTTGAATGTATTTATTTTCATTCAAATTCACTTTTCAAGTAATTGTCGGTGCGGTTTTAATAGAGGGAAGACTCTGAGAGAGGAGGTCTCGGGTACCTTGGTCAATGTCCGGTCATTCAAAACGCAGGACAGCAACGACTCCTTGTACGGGAACCAAAAGACATTATAGAAGAGGGCGATTATGCCACTGAGGTAATGCTCAGCTTATAAAGAATATTGAATATTTCTTAAATAAAAATTGCTGATTCGTATTTTCAGGTGAAAATTATGTTTGGTGCCAACAAACATGAAGGTAGATAGATGCAAACAGTGTGCGCTAGAGAGATAAACTTACTTTTTTAATATAAAGGTATCTTTGTCGCCAACGTTGTGTACGGCAGTTTTATTCTCCCAAATGATTTGGAAAATGATGAAGATTTCCTTAGATACGAAATCGTACCAACTCTTTTACATGCAATGGGTAAATAGCTTTAATATAGAAACCTTTTAAGAAAAAAAAAAACAATAAACGTTTTGGAATTAAAGGAGTTGAGGATGATACTGGCGTTCTAGCAGATGTTCTCTACGATAAATATTTCTCGTATGCAGTTGAAGCCGGACAGGAAGCCAATTTTACCTACCTGATGCCCGGTTTTGTTGATGTATTCAAACTCCATTTCAGTTCATAACTTTAAAAATTCACTTTTTCTCCCTTTGCTTTATTTTAAAAAAAAAGCTTGGAGGAGTACTGTTCTTGAAATCTGGTGGTTGGGAGACTGTTAGGTTGCACTCTAAACACAATCCCGGCAATGCCTATTGGTACTCTTTCGATTTCCGCGGTCGTTATCAATTGCTAGGACGAGGCTATGAATTCATTCCGCCTGGTAACAAGCTTATAGTCCTATTTCTTATGTTCTCATTTTTCAAAAATTAAATCTCTTTCAGGTGTCGGGCATGCTGATGAGATTATGTATCTATGGCTCGTTCCGTTCCCTCATAACGACACCGAAGAAGTAGTACGACTCAGGATGGTGGAGACATGGGCCAATTTCATTCAATACGGGTAGAGAAGATTGATAAATAGTCCAACAACATTTTACTTAACTAATCTTTGGATTACTTTAGAGATCCGTCTCCTATCGAAAATTCGGAGGCTCTTCAGGATGTTCCCAAATTCTTGCCGTATGACGACAAGAACAAGTATTTTATGGCAATCAATGATAAGTGGGAGTTGAGAAAAGACTACACCAATGTAAGACATAATACTTACACCCTATTCAAATCAATTAAAGATATAATTAATTTACACTACCAATACTTTTAAAGTACTACACCGTGTCCGTGGACGATGCCTTCCCAGATAGGAAGAATAACGCGGCCGATTATTCTTTGTTTGAAAAGACCAAAGAATGGTATAAACGAAACCTTCAAACAAGAAAACTCGCACCACACCATCACAAATATGTACCCGGTAATTGATGGCCTAATCCTTGGATCAAGCTTTTAATATCTTAAGCAAGGGATTCTGCTGGTTCCTATCTGTCAGCATTTTTTAAATATATATTAATTGATTATTTGCTCATCATGACACTTCGAATTACAAAGCTTTCTATCCCATCCGTATCAACTTGACTATCACACTGAACGTCAATAAACAAAGACAGCTAGATTACGCATAAACGATAGTTTATTTATATATTTTTTTCTTCATACAAATTTTCTGTGGTTACACATATAATTTGTTGTCTGTATAAGATGTATGTTTTGAGTACCGGTACTCCATCCTGGTTTACAATGAGTCAGTGCAGACCGATCGGCAATCAGGCATCAAAGATCGCAATCTTTGGCTGTCTATAGCCGTCACTTCCTTTCAAAGTCGTCAAGGTAGAGGTCATTGTCGCACTAAGGACATTAAGGCTTAGGGTTGACGGATGCAAAAACGGTGGGGTACCACGTTCAGTGGAAGGATCTAGAAACTTTTCCGCTTATACGTAATCTGTACAAAAGGCGTTTTCGACAAGTGAATATAGAATTTATATCTGCTCTTCGATCAACATTCGTAAAATTTTGGATACATTTAATTAATAATGATTAACCCGTGGACAGGACAACTTACCGCACTATACCACTACTGACCGCATTGCCATAGCTTTTTATTGTGGGAACAAAGTTGGAAAATTGCGTGTATTATAGTTAAAAAGATTCTATCACTAAATTCAATTGCTTTCCATGAATATTCCTGATTCCTGAATTAGCATTAAATTATTACAGGAGACAACTGTATTAACAGGATTGTATAGCAGTGATACCAGCATGTGGGAGCACCGCGGTGCTGTAAGTTAACCAGCTCAAATATTTAGCCTTGCAGTGATCGAGCCAGGTAAGGGAGATGAACTTTGGGAGCAATCGTAGCTGGATTCACAGTGATTTGAAGTATTGATTGATGATGGCAGGATGAGAAGCGCTGATCCAGTAAACAATTTTTATTAATCCAAAATCGGTCAAGTGTCCAACTTTACCAACGAAATCATCGACCCAATACTTTTTACCCTGATTAGCCCTGGTCGAGTTTTGTCCATACATCTGTCGGCTGTCGCTAATCGGGAATGTAGTAGTGGCCTAGTAACATTTATTTTTTATTGTATCAATTTTTCCCCCATTATAACAAAATATCAGCTGATAAGACCATCGATGATCTTGTTAACTTGAACACCCAGTAGGTTCCACGTCGTCACGACGATATCACTTTGGTTCATTTTGTACTGCTGTTAATGAAAGTGGTAGCGGAGTTACTCGACTTGAGGGAAATCACTGATCCACTCATCCACTTGATCGAGATTCTGAAAATTTTTCATAATATCCCAAATGTTAAAAGGGGTCAATAAAAAAACTTAATGATTCCGTCAGTCTAAGGATCAGTTCTAAGGAAATTAAAAAAATGATTTCCATTTTTATTTTATTAAAAATAATTGTGAGATCCCTTAGGAGCTATTATTGAAGTCAGAATTCTTGGTTGGATGGCGCAGTGTTTTCTTGGCTGCTCGACCCACTGGGCCACGTTTCCTGTTGATCAGCTACTTCTTCGGCTATGAGGAATCCATCAGCAAGAGGTGGAAAGTGGGAGCTTCTCGTTGACTTTATTGGATCACTCTTCTTATTTTAACGAGAAGTTTTAAGTTATGCATCTTTTAATCAAATTTAGAAAGAAAGAAAAACACACTTCTACCTGCTTGTTGGTCTTGCGTCGGCAAAGAGAAACTTGATGGGCGGGAATACCCTTAGTTTAGCCCTCAGTACCCAACCCTTAGTTTAGAATCTACTATCGCGATAGAACAACTATCTCTCAATATAATCAAAGGATCATGGAGTTCTATTTGTGCATGAGTGTGTCCACCGAGGCCGAGACTAGATTGCGCTGTTCCGCGCCCGTCTCAGAACCATAAAATGATGGGCGATTCTGTAACCAAGATCCGTGTTATTTTTTCAGTTTAAGTGTAGAAAATTATTTAAAAAAGATGTCACCTAAATAAGAGGCTACGGCGAGAAGACTAATTGGAAATGATGCTACAAATTAAGATGTGAATCATATTTCATTCCCGGTTGTTTAAAAAAACTAATACTAGCTAAATCTAACACAAATGTGGATCGGATCGGTCTCAACTGTGATCAGCGCTCAACAACACATTCATAAGAAATCTCGAGTAAGGGACATTCATGAAGAAAAATCAGATATGCTAGTTTAAACTTTTGATTTAATAGATATAGTTAATTTCGATACCGCTTTGAATAAATCATTAAATTGTAGTTTTTACAGTGTGTTTAGATTAGTTTTAAATGAAATAATAATATATCACACAGGTCAGAACAACTGGTGTATTGTCACCAAAGAAAGATGGTTTCATTGTTATATACACCACTCAGTTTATCAAAATCAAATCCCGTTACAATTTGCATTTTTTTTTAAACATTAAATGAGAAAGAGTGTGCGCAATGTTCTACAAATAGCAATTCAATAATTTCAGCAAAAAAAAAAATGAGATGAAGGATAAAAAAGATCAAATAAAGTTCGAAATTCACAGTTGAAAGAGAGGGAAACTCGAGAAGGCACATCAGCTGCTCTATCATTGTGTTTAGCGTTGAAAAGCAATACGTTAATAGTCACTATTATTATGGTCACTCAAATTAATAAAAAAAGAGCAAGAAGTTTCGAAAATAATAATAATTGAAAAAAAAAACATTAAACAAAAAATGAAGTCCAAAGCAGCTTCTTTTAACGAGTCATCCTCGTTGCGTTTTACTCGCTGCCATTTAGAAGCGGGGTGATGAGGCCACTTCGCTCTCCTTTCGGCTGAACAGCCGTAAGCGTCCGGAGTTTGAAGTAGCGCTGCTGATCACCTCCATCCATCTGCGCATAATCAAATCCTTAAGTCGTAAATGCTTAAAGATCTTATAAAAATTTAAAGCATACCTAGTGAAAGTGTATTCACTTTCAGCTCGGAAGAAGTAAACGTGATTTTTAAACTGTAATTTGAAGACAAACTCCTTGTGGATATGGTCTCTCTCGCTTGGCACCGAAACGGAATAGCCAAGCAGAGGTAAACTGGCCAGAGGAAAGTCGTCTTGAAATGTTTTGTAGAAGAAGAGGCAGAAATTGGTGAAGACCACCCAAAGCTTCTGCCAACCGTTACTGTTTTTGAACTTGCGCAGCAGATAGCCGCTTAGTTGGTTCTATATTGACGAAAATGAGTTAGTTAAGAACATTTTAGGAATATTTATTTTCAAGTAAAAACCTCCAAAGCCAATAGGTGATCACGGGTGCTGATGGATGTGTTTCTATGCCAACAAACATGAACAGTGGTGTTGCTTCTCTGCTGCTGTGTCCTCTCTTTGCCATTGGCAACTGAGTCATCAGTGGCACCGGTTTTATCGAGTACTTCTTCAGAAGAACCTAAAGAAGGGTATATTTTATAGTAAAAAGTTATTTTTAGAACTTAAAAAGTAATCAATCCTTACTGCATGATTTTAAAGAGAAGTAATTGATTCTGTTGGCATCATCTGGGAGCTCCCTAGCAGCTTGAATAGCTTGCAAGATGTCTTCTAACCACTTATCCTTCTCTTCTTGTGAGTTGGCCGCCACCAGTAAAGCTCTGCATAATTTAAAACGATTAATGAACATCTCTTTCAGCAAAATTTGGTATTATTCGTGGCAAGTACCGATTGCCTCCATAGATGGTGAAGCAAAACTGATTGCCCATTTTAGGCTCGCTCTCCTCCACCATTACGCCACGGAGAGGCAGTTGTCCGTGGACTTTAAATTGCAGTTGTGGACCCGAGGTACGGTTGGTGTACAAGAGTACATCTGAAAACTGTTTATCGAGAAAATATTTCAAAACTTGTTCTGTACTTAATTGAAAAACGTATTTCAAATAGTTACCAAGAAAAACATGCGCTGCTGGAACCCTTTTCTCGAGAGTTTCTGTAAGCAGCCTTCTCGAAGGAAATGCCGATTAGGATTGACAATGTTGTCAATGCCAATAACATCTCGCTGCAGTTCCACCAATTTAACGAAATTTTCCTATAAAAAAAAGTAAACGATAAATTACTTCTAAATCCCTATTACACTAATTTCTTTTAGGGTTACAGTGGCGTGGATATTGTGAGTGATGTGGTTGATGATGTGTTCCAGTTGAATCCTCGCCTGATTACAGTCGTTGTAATCTATGTGAGTAGGTTCGTATGTTTTCAACAGTCCTATATACAGCCCCCGAAATAAAAATAATTAGCTCTGGAGACTCAAGAGGATTACGATGTTTTCTCATCTGCTACTAACGTTCTACGATGAGCTGGTAATGGAGAATCCGTTGCAGGGGTCGCAGGAGGAACATGTTGAGAGGAAGATAGCAGACTTTCCGTGTTTCGAAGTCACGATAGATTTGTTCGAACGTCTTGTTGCGCTTGAACGACTGCTCCAACTTTTCGAGAATTAATCGATGCTTTTCGATGTAACGGTTGTAGAGCTGAAAAGCGTGAAAAAAATTCAATTAGTTGGTCGTCTTGGTAGTGCATTGCCCCTCTGAATCCAAAATACCTCTATCTTGCCGGCTATTTTGAGCAGGAGATCACCTATACGGTGAACATCTCCTTTAGTGAAGGCGTTCGTCCTCCCTTCCCTGTAAAAAGAATTGAAATTAGCGTGGGATGAGCCAACTAAAAAAGAAATCCCGTAGGATCTATATACCATGCTGCCAGACGGTGTTCCATCTCTTTGAGCAAAAGGGTGTGCTGCTCGTACAGAGGATCTACATGATTAAAGAGCAAGGACAGCACCTCCTCCGGCATGTACTCCTCCTTTCCCAGCTCATCACGGAACCACTATATGACCAAAGACGAAGAAAAAAAATCAATAAGAGGGTGACATTTCGGCGACAATGGAAATAAAAGGATTCCTTACAAGATCGATCACTTCGAGATCTTTTTTATAAGTTCGTTCTGTCATGAGTAACTCTTTAGCTATGTAATAAGCTTTCTCCGTTGGATGGCGCTATAAAAAACATTATGTTCAGAATAATATTTGATGTAATAAAGCAGAGCCCTTTATGTATATTAATATTACCTTGCGGCGGAGCTCGCCCTCTGACGTTCCGTTAGCCGATGATTTAGCCATGGGTGTACTGCTGTCCATGTTGTTATTGATATTGTTGTTATTCTCAATGCTCGGCTGACGCAAGATGGGAGAAAGCGTGGGTGTAGCTAGAGGAGTCTTTTCCGCCATCCCGTTCCTATGAATTATTGAAATGAATTATGGATAACCATCAAAGAAAATTATCGTCGAATTCCTACATTGTTTTGCTTAGCTGAACCGTCTCCACCGTTTCACTAACGGATGGTTCTTCATCTCGACGTTGAGTCGGTGTTCTCGGTTCTTGGTCTGTAAGATACAAAGAATGATAATCGTCAATTTAGGAATATAACAGTGAAAAACACCAATAAACAGTTGGAAACTAAGGACGAAACAACATCAAGAGAGAGGAGCGGATAGAACTCACCACTTCCATATTAGAGTTAGTCGATGGATGTGAGTGCGTTGGCGTGAAAATGTCAAGCAAGATTAGTGGGGGAGGGAGTGAAGTAAAGAGGAGAGAGAAACATGTTTTTTTTTTTTTTATCTAATAACCCGTCCATTTTTTTTCTTTGTATTGAACAAAAGTCGCAATGACCAACAAGTTGAGAGGAAGAATTATTTTGGCTGGGAGGTTAGAAAATAAATAAATAGTATTTAAGAACCACTTCCATAATATGACACACATAATGATCCATCTTGTAAAAAAATGTAGAGCGGAACCTTGGGTGACTAAACTGAACTGTACACATCCATAATTCTTTTTTTTTCGAACCGAAAATAAATCAAAGGAAAAGAAACCGGCCAGACTTGAAAGGGAATGTAATATGATTCAATGATATTCCAACGCTTCATTCTCTTGTTTTAAAAATAATTTGTAAATGAAACGAAACGTAACGAAGGAGGGAGAGATTCGTATCGTGACTCACACGAACTAAAAATAGATATATACTGTTAAGTTTTTTAAAAAGATCAGGGTGTGTGTCATTCACTCTCTTTTTTTCGACTATGGGCGACAAGGAGCGCTTCAATCAGAGAGAGTGACGCATTCACACGACAAACGCACAATCACAGAGAATCGTTTTGAGTTATTTTCTCCTTTACATTCCGAGACAAATATTTTTCTCTGAGATGAAAAACATATGTATATATTTATACACTTTCGAGAAAAATGATCTACTAAATGACTCAATCGTGACTAAGTGTTTCTTTCTTCTTTCTAAACTAAAATAGAAAAATGATTTTTTAAAAACCCCGACTCCATGAAAAATCAGAGGGGGAGGTTTCTAAGCACGATCTTCGAGTAAAAATAATAGTGATAAAAAAACAGGTACACAACAAATGAGTGTCAAGAAAAGGTGGGGCGACGAGTGGCGCAGCACACAACACGCAGCCTCGATATTTGTTTTTTGTTTTCCCCGTCAGTTTTTTTGTTTAAAAAATTTGTTATGTTGATGGAATTTCTCATAAATGCACTCAGTTAGTAGGCCGGTTGGATCGAGGCAGGCTGTAACCATTGTGACGAAGCCACGCCGTTTGGCCTAAGTGAAATGACCAAAAACAAAAGAAAGAGAAAAAGAAAAATGCACGCTCAGCATAACTTCCTTCCTTCCGAGAATTTCCGTACAAAATAGATAAAAATAACAATCATTCAACCCGAAAAGAAGCAACTCAAAAATAAGACACCGAAACCAAAAGGAGATTCGTTTCGCGTGAGATAGTAAGATGAAGAAGGAAAAAAAGTTGCCGGCCCAGGGAATGATTCTGCATGCAACAAACATCGAAAGCTTTGGAGAGATGACGCGCGCGCGTTGTGTTTCGTGCTGAGCCAAACGCCCGGTATGACCCACCCATTTTATTACAAGCCGCAAGTGATTGAAAAATCTTTTCTTCTTCTTTAGGAGATATAATCAAGGTTCACACATCAAGCTACATAAAGAAAAAGGAAAACTAACTGCTGACACCTACACAAGATCCAATCTATCATCAGCAACAAACAAAGGGATAAAAAAAAAAGTCTGGCCGGCACCTTTTTTTGAAATATAAAATAATGGTGATGGGAGAGAACACGATATTGAATATTCAACATGCTATACCACGGATCACGAATGAAGACAGTGTAATTATGCGGGATTTTGGGTGGGTTTAGGGATCACGAGCTATCTGAATAAAGCTCCGGATCATCATCCGGTAAATCGATCGAACTAGGAGGAGATGGAAACTGATCGTCGCAAGGGAAAGAAGGTGGCTGGGGGTCTTCTTGGAATGGAACCGATTCGTTGACCGGAGTGGACTCGTCCGCTATCGGTGGAGGCGGGCAAACAGGGATGGGAGCGTCAGAGGGGCCTTTAAAGCTACTGCTCACATCACTCATAGTATCATCTTGCTGTTGAGCACGATTCCCTCGCTCGCCGTCCTCCTCTTCCGGAAAGGAGAGCTTCGAGTCGCAAGAAGAGCGCTCACTAATGCGTGAAAGGACATGAGCCTGAAAGATATAATCGTCATAGTCGGGTGGGATCGGCTCCTCTGGAAAGTCTATAGGACTGTTGTGGCTATCGGGATCAGGGAGCCCGTCTTCCTCGTTTACAAATTCACCAAACAGCTGCAGATCCTCTGAAACTAACCGCTCTTCTCTTTCTTCTTCCTCTCCATCCAAGCTCGTCGTGTTGCTCAACGTGTCCGGCTGATAGATAAAGTCAACGTCGCGGACATCGTCGGCTGTCAAAGCTTCGTCGTCTTCCGGAGCTGACGCCCGATCCTCGTCATCTGCGTCTATCGGTGGCTCTTCCCCGCTGCTGACGGATGAAACAGCTGAAAGGATTTCATCTTCACCAAGCTCGTCATCCTCCTCGACATCTCCACTCATCAAACTGCACATCTTTTCCTCATCTACCTCGTCCATATCTTCAACACAGAGTCGACCCTCTGCATCAACATCTACCACGACTGGAAAGGATGGTGGCTCGATTCCCGCCGCTGAGGACCAAGTGAGGTGAGACGAGATAAAGTGCTGGACATCAGCTGTATCGTTGACTGGATCGATTGTATCGTCGCGGCTACTAAAGGCGTCTGGTGGGGGTAGATTTTGGTACGATACAAACTCGATCGATTTGGGACGGAAGAGAGAAGGAGCGGGAGCAACATCCGTGTTGACAACAAAATCCAAATCAATGTCCACCAGACGAGCGCGAGCAAACAGGGCTGGTCGCTCGCGATACGTCTTTTCACGCAGTGAACGGAAGCTCCGGCTTCGTTGGAAGAGCACCCCTGTTCCGTCCGCACTGGGTACTGTTTCAGCCTGAATGACATCTTCGGCGGAACGCAAGATGACCGTCTCGTAAGATTTGGAAGACGCTAGGGTTGTTTGAACCCGCCGGTGTAGGAGGTAAGGAACTTCAGCCTCGCTTTTGGCAGCTAAGCTGGTGAAACGTTCCGGTGAAACGAATATAGAGTCGGAATCGGAAAGGAGCTCGTAAGAGTCGCGCGAGATAACTTCTTCTAGGGCGGAGACGAGGCTCTCCTTATAACCGCCACCCACTTCGGTGGTAGTGGGGTCTGTATATACACTGGAAGAAAAGCTATTATCCTCTTCCTGACTGAGACCTTTTTGGAACCGGCTAATGACTGTGGGTAATCGAGTGGAAGAGTCGTGGGGACTGGTGGTGGAACAACAGGGAGAACAAGGACTTTGGATCTGACCTGCAGAGGGCGACGGATGTGCTGCGGATGAGGCGCCTGTTCTCGGCAGAGAATGATGCTGGAAGACAGCCGGTTGATTCTGGTAGTGTTGGTACACCGGGTGATGTTGAGGGCTGGATGATGAGTTATTGGAAGTGACAGAAGGCGACTCCACATCCCGCTCGCGTTGGTGATGGTGGACGTCAACTTTTTCCATTCGCTCGGACGTCGACAAACTCCTGGCTCTTGCCTCCGCCGTAATGGCTGCTGACCCGCAAGAAGCGGTATCGCCGCTGGCAACTATTTTTAAAGATGAAAGGTGAGTTTGATTTAAAACGAATTAGTCAAAAGTCGACTCACCGATGACGTTATCACCAACAGGTAGCAAAGGATGAACGGACATACTTGTACCCACTCCACTAACGTGATGTGGACTCGTGTGCCGGAAGGATTGGGATCTGTAAAGTGATAATTATGATCAATCAAACCCGTGAAAGAGAAAGCTACAAGAATTCAAATGATGGAAAATTATAGTCCTCGTCTTTTTATCCCTTAGAACAATCTCAAAATAAAGGGGAAGAAAACCCGAGAACTGATCAACCGCTCGATTCTCTAGAAATTTCTTTCATGCATACGTTATCGAGCTTTCATCAGCTCTTCGGAAACAAAATGAAAATAAAAGAGAATTATCGCTAAATTGACCCTGAGCAAAGGGTCTCAAGAGACCCGAAAACGTGACTAGACTATTGATTGCTTCTCCTTACGAACCGTTGAAAGGATTGCCGTTTGACGTAGTTGTCCCGGACGTATTCGATGATTTCTTTTTGTGTGCGGCCAGTGTATCTATTGAGACGAAAACAAAACGCTTCAGTTACTACGAAAATGAAAGTGAATGAGAGAACACACATGGGAGAAAAAAGAGAAAAAATAAATAAATACAAAAGAAAAATAGAACGATACCGGAAAGAGGAACCTCGGCTGAGAACTCCAGGCTTGGGACGAGGCTCGTTCTTTGCTGATGTACATCTGAAGAAGCCGTGATGTTCGACGCACTTCTTCCAAAAGTTTTTGCACTCATCTCTTCCCTCAAAGTGGAACTCCACCACATCCTTGTAGTTCCCCTATAAATAAAGATCCACACACTCAATTTCACCTACGATCCAGCACTTCATTTACGAAAATCAATATTACATGAGCTTCAGGGTGAAGTTTGATCAGAAACTTTTTCCTCTTGAACGAGAGTTTCCTGACTTTGGCCCAAGAGAAAGTGTTGATTTTGGCAAAATTCTGGAAGACCAAGACCCCCATGTGCGCTACGGCCAAATTTAATGGCACACCTTCCGGATCCTATGAAAAAAGCATAGTCAGCCTACGTTTTTTCTGCTTCTTTCATAAATAATTTATGGGGAAAAGTCGTTAGCCTACTTTGGCCGGATGCATTTTTACACCATAGAGTTCACAACGTCGGGCCGTTTCCAATAAATTAAGATCTGCTTCCGCTGGAGATTGGCCTCTATAAATGAAAGAACGTGCTCATGAGAAAATATCTCAGACATTTATTTTATCAGCAAATAAATAGTTTTACGTACACGTGCTTCTTGTGATTCTCCATTATCCTTCGTTCCAGCTCTGCGTCCTGGTGCGGCACGAACTTGTACGAAGATAGATAAGTGTGATCAGGATAGTCTTCGGCCACGTAATCTCCGCATTCGGCTACCAATAAAGAGAGAAAAGGAGAGACACGTTCTTACCACATTTCATAACACCTTCAAAGTCATATTAAATTTATAAAACTGTCACTCCTTTCTCACACACCTTGAACCAGGTAGGAGGCAATGAGGGCGGCCGTCTTATCGTTACACTGAAGCACTCCTTGAGACAGATCCTGTTTGATCTGCATGCAAAAGAGGTAGCGAGTGAACTCCTCTTCTAATTGTGCAGGATCTGGGGCGTAAAATTTGACAGCGAAACGGAGCAGAGGGTCTGTCAAGGAAAGCTCCAACTGCCGGTTCATGGGTTTCTCCATGTCCAACCAGTATTTGACCTTCTCCGGACCGGCATATTCTAGACCAAAGTAGTCTGCCTCCAGAAGATTGACCTGCTGACAGACCTGGTCAAACAAGACACTGCCCAGAGCTTTGGCCTGTTAAACAAAATCAAGTTTGGAATATGAATGTGTGTAATAGGGAAACCACAACAAAAAAATGGATCGCGTGGCTACTATCAGTGGATTCAAATCACGACTCACGAGGAGAACAGGACGCATGCTATAACACGCGCGCTCCAGCCAATAATATAAAGAGCATTTACTACATCTTATCCTAAGAGTAAATCAAGTGAAACGCCCAAATGGAGAGGGCCCCCAAAGATGATTACGCACATACAAATAAATTTGACAGCCAGAGAAAGAAAGAATCTCTCGCTGAAGCCTCACATAAAATTCTTCTTCCCGCAGTAAAGGAAAGAAAATGTATATAATTGGATGGATGGATGGTACACCGCACCCGATCGTGAGCCTGCACTTTTCTTTTAAAGCCTGAAAATAAATCAGGAGGGTTGAACGAGAAGGGGAGCTTCTTGACCCACGACCGGTGACTTCCTTCAGGTTCGTGGGAACCCATAATAAGTTTTTTTCTTTCTTTCTTCCCCCTCATTTTACCTGAATCTGGAACATGGTGATGGTATCGTCGAGCATTTGAACGCGGACAGCCAGGATTTTGCCAACTTTTTTACCGGCTCCCAGACTGGGAGAGGATACAGTCCGGCTGCAATCCACTCCGCCCTCCATTCTGGAGTGTTCCACGAAACTTTAAAAGAATAAAGAGCATATATTAATTATACTGATAAATAGTGACAAAGAAAAACAGTAAACAAATATCGACGGGTAAGGGGACCCTTGTGCTCACATCCTCTCCCTCTTCGTGTCAAGAGCGGAAACAGTCAATTCAGCTCGTCACTGAATATTATCTTCCGGTTGACGTTCAAAGCTTAGCGCATGTAGAGAGAGAAAAGGACGTAGGGGCATTTTATTTCCTCTCTCTACCTCTTGTCGTGTGTTAAACTATATATCTTCACCCAGTCTAAAAATACCCTAGACGCTAAAGAAAGCAGGGAAAAGAGCGTAGGAAAAAATCATAAGATGAGATTGCTCTCTACGGGCGCGTCTCCGAGCACCGCGTGAAAACGAAAAGGAGGAGGAGGAGAGAGAGAAAAAAGGGAGTTGTTTTTCTTCTCTTCTTTTCCCCTTCTTCCTTCGGGTGGGGTGAGCCACCGGGCTCTCTGAGAGACGACGAGTGAACGCGAGAAAAATATTGGTGAGCCGCCAAATGAAGCATAGAAGGTATCACTCTCTATTATTCCAGCTGTTGATGTAAGAGAGGAAAAATCCTATCCCTGAGCTAGATGGATCATCATTACAAGCTGCCAAGATTGATGATTCAAAAACTGAACAGTAATTATGACCTAAAGGACTAGGAAAATGTTGAAAAGTGGTGATCACTTGATGAGAGATTTGGTAAACAGTACCAGGCTGGCCCAACTTGCATGTGTACAAACACTCAAAAAAGAGGGATGATGTCTGGGAAATCTCAAGCTTTGCTAATAAATGTTGTTGAGCAATGAGTGTTGGACAAGTGAAGCACAATTTTCCACCACATTTCAAGTTTGCAGGGTGCAGCATTTTTCTGGCATTAGTCATCCACTATACTGAAAGGGAGTGGTGAGATGGATTCCAATGTAGTTTACAATCGAAATATAGGTAACCAAATGTTGTATCTCTTTTTTTTAAATAACAAGAAAAGGGTGGGGATGAAGTACTTTGTTCAAGCCACAGCTGTGTGACACAGAGCAGCGGCTGCAACGTCCGAATCAATATTCAAGCCCTATAGGGTGCTGGTCAAAGGAATGAGTGCAACAATCATTACTTACCTCGCTCTTTCGATTCAATGCTCGATGTAAGCACGGTGGTTCGCACTAGTGCGGATCCAAATAATCAAGAACCATTCGGAGATTATATCCAGATGGAAACACACACCAAACACACAGGGTACCGAATTACCCACCGCTGCTACCACTACTGTCGAGTC